>VWZX01006708.1:13034-57302 GCA_013399015.1 Galbula dea
CGCGCGCGGCCCTGTCGGGGGGAGGGGGGGGCCTGTGCGCGTGCGCGGCGGGAACCTGAGGGTGAGGGAAGAGAGCGGATAGGGCTGAGGAGGGGAGAAGAGGGTTGGAAGGTCGTGGAGAGCAAGCCTCAACACAAGGGTGTCAGCGCACCGCTAAGCAATGGCCATCAGCACCACAGCTCCAGGGCTTTCAAACCCCTGACGATTGGTGATGCCACCACTGCCCTGGGCAGCCTGGGCCAGGCCTTGACAACCCTTTCCGGGAAGAAATTCTTCCTCATGGCCAACCTAAACCTCCCTGGTGCAACCTGAGGCTGGTTCCTCTTGTTCTATCACTTGTTCCTTGGGAGCAGAGCCCAAGCCCCACCTGGCTCCAACCTCCTCTCAGGGAGTTGCAGAGAGCCAGAAGGTCTCCCCTGAGCCTCCTCTTCTCCAGACTAACCAACCCCAGTTCCCTCAGCTGCTCCTCACAACACTTGTGCTCCAGACCCTTCCCCACCTTCCTTGTCCTTCTCTGGCCACACTCCAGCACCTCAATGTCCTTCTGGCAGTGAGGAGCCCAAACCTGAACCCAGGATTCCAGTTGTGGCCTCCTCAGTGCCCAGCCCAGGAGGCCAATCCCTGCCCTAGCCCTGCTGCCACACTAATGCTGACCCAAGGCAGGATGCTGTTGGCCTTCCTGGCCCCCTGGGCACTCTGCTGCCTCATCTTCACCTGCTGTTGAGTAACACCCAGACGCTCTTCTGTTGGGTGCTGAGGGACATGGTTTAGTGGTGACCTGGCAGTACTGGGTAACATTTGGATTTAATGATCTTAAAGGTCTCTCCCAACCTAAACGATTCTGTTATGGTAAGAATATCATTTCTTCAGGATGTGGTTTCAGCAGGTGACCATAAAGACATCATCATCCTTTTCAGACCCTCCTCCAAAATGTGTGTGTTGGACCCAGATACAGCCTCTGGCACCTTCTGACAAGCATGAGATGTTTTCTTGCAGTCATCAAGGACAAGTGCTAGAAGCAGAGTCTGTATTTTTGATGAACGGGCCTGAAGACCAAGTCTAGCACTGCCACTTGTGAAAGCTGTTCTGGGCAGGAGATGGGATCTCCAGAGGCACTGTGCCACCACCACTGGGCTTCAGCACAGGGATGGGTTCACCTCCACCTCTGCTCATCACTGGCATCACAGCTCAGAGCCTTTATCCACATTTATGTGGTTTGACATGAACTGAGCTGGTCTAGGCCTGTTCCCACCAGCAGCAGGATCCCTGGTGAAACATCAGCTGTTCTGTATGTGCAAATGATGTCACCTCAGCCATCAGGCAGGAGAAATGTGTGTGCAGATCACTCCACAAACCCAAAGAGATAGGAGAAACTAGGAAGTTCTTCACCTTTTTGTGTTTAGCAGGGTGGATGAAGGAGGGGGAGCTCAGCAACTCTTCCAAGTTCAGGCCACACCAAATGAACCCCTGTTCTTTTTAGAACAGCTGCAGGTTCCTTTGGGGTGACACAGCTTTGTCAGGGGGAATAATGCCCCCAGGCCCTTTGTGATGATGCTGCAGAGAGGTGGCAGCAGGATGGCAGATCTCCTCAACCTGTGAAAGGTGGGGAGAAGGGACAGACAGGACCTGGAAGCAGAACCCCAGAGCCCTGCCTGGACACAGGGAGGAGTTTTTTAGACTGAGGTTCACCAGCACTGTGGGTCAGAGCTCCTTCCTGCCCTGGTCACAGCAGGTTTGTAGAGCAACCACATCTAAACAGTGTGGAGATACCTGATCCCTGAGCCACTTTGCTGAACCCAAACCCTCCTCTGAGAACACCATTTCATGCTGGCACCATTTCTTCTCTCTCCTTGCCACATCAAGTCCCATTCAGTGACTCTACTGAGCCACCAAGAAACACTAAATGACACACAGCAGCAGATCAAAGGGCACACAACATGAGCATGTCACAGGGTGAGGAAGCTGCACTTGAGCTTAGGGTGTTTATTTGAGCTCTACACTGAGGTGAAAACTGCTGCAGGGAAACAGAGTGATGAGGAGAGAAGGTGCAAACCATGCAATGGACAAATCCTGTTCTCCATGAGGCCACATAACCATCAGGAACTGTGGAGATCATCTGGAGATCATCTTCTCCAAGTGCATCTGTAGTTTCAGGCCAGTCTGTTTCAGGCTTCTGAACAGTCTTTCTTTGCCCGTGGTGGAACAAAACACATCAGAGCTGCTGCACCAGCCCTTCCCCACCACTGGGGCAAGTACCAGCAAGGAATCCCTGGCCCTGGGGAGGGATGAGCTGCTTTGTGACCCTCTTCTGTTCAGAGTAACATCTCTCTAACATCTTGATAACTTAGAAATGACCAGACTCTGCTCAGTGGTGCCCAGGGACAGGCCAAGGGGCACTGGGCACAAACTGGAAACCAGGAGGTTCCAGCTGAGCAGGAGGAGAAAGTCCTTTGGTGTGAGGGTGTTGGAGCCCTGGCCCAGGCTGCCCAGAGAGGCTGTGGAGTCTCCTTGTGTGGAGAGATTCCCAAGGCAGGTGGAGGTGATCCTGGGCAAGCTGCTGTGGGTGCCCCTGCTGGAGCAGTGGGGTTGGACTGGATGATCCCCAGAGGTCCCTTCCAGCCCTCCCCATGCTGGGATTTGGTGAAATGCAGGCAGAAGATCCACAGCCATTTTTGACAACCCCACCTTGGTGACTCTTGGCTTTTCAGAGGTTGCTGGTCCCTTGGTTGTGCCACACACACTCAGCACAGAGCTGCCCAATCCTCTGCTGCAGACATGACTCTAAGGTCTCAGCCTGAAGCTTGCCAGCAGTTCTTGCTTTCATCTGGAGTTCCCCCCATGGAGTTGCTTGTGAGGTCATGCCTGTAGTTCAGTTAAATCACTGGTACAGTGGCCTAAAAACCAGCTGAGTAGCACTTGTGCTGCAGAAGATGAACTGGTGAAGCCTTTCCCTGCATGCCAGCTCCCATCAATAAGCAAGTGAAGAGTTATCTAGCTAACAAGAGTCTGCAGTAGAGCTGTTGCCATTATCTCTTTCCACCTAAGAGCTACTCCAGAGCTGCCTTGGATGCTTCACTGACATCCCTAATGCTCTCAGAGAAAACATCAACTCCCTGGACACATTCAGGCAGGCAGAAGCTGGCTTTCAGGTTTCAGCTTGCTCAGCATCTGAATGAAGAGATAAAATGAAGTGATTCTGATTTTTAGCAAGTCCAGCATCTGCTGGGAGTTCAATTTGTGAGGGAGCATTGGGGATGTCAGTAAGCTAGAGTTAGGGTGAGCCCTGGTGAGAAGATAGCTTTCAGCCTCCTTGGCAGGAGCTGGCTGCTCTCAGGCACACTTCATATGGCCACAAGGCATCCAGCATCAGAAGCCAAGCTGAAGGAGCAGGTGACAGGGAGTGTTACCTTCCCCAGGCTCCTGCAGCAACCCACCAGGGAGAAGGGAGGACAGGGAAATTAAAGCTGACACACAATTAAGGTCAAGTGAGTCTGCAAGTGCTCCTGAAAGTGAACAGAAATCAGGCAGAAAGCTATTTCTGGGCAGAATTTGGGGGTGAGAAAAGCAGAAATAGGCTTTTGCCAAGAGTGAAATTCAAACCCTCCCAAGAATCCCAAATTTAGTGTTTCCCACTTCTGGTATCTGCTTGCTTTGTGCCAGCTGACAGGCAAGGAGCTGCAGCCTGAGTGCAGGAATGAAAGGGGAAGGGAATGAAAGAAGTCAGAAGAGGTTTCTTGCAGTTATCTTAGACCTAAGGAGCTGTGCCTGCCTCCCAGCACAGGGAGCACTCTGGAATCCTAAGGGAGCTCCAGACAAGCTCCAGACTTTGGGAAAAATCAGCCCACTGAGCTTTGTGGATGACCCTGCCTCATCTTGTTAACCTTGGCACTTGTCTGCAGCTGACAGCACAAACCAGGGGATGGATGTTCAACTCACTGCAAGGGGGGGAAAAAAGAACTTGAGGAAAGGAAGGAGCAGGAGTTCTGCTATCTTAGCCAGGCAGGAGCTGCTAGGTATATTGAGAGGTGCTGCTGTGGACTTCCCACTGGTGGCCTTCTCCAGCTCTGCAAAACCCTGCAAGCAAACAAAGAGAAGGTGAAGAGGAGAGGCAGGGGACCATAGAGAGCAGTGCCTGAGAGGGCAGGGGAGCAGAGGAACGTGCAGGAAGGGGATGAGGAGGGCTGGGCAGTTACATTGCATTAAGAGGCAGGCAAAGCAGCTGCCTACACAGCAAGGTAGGTGCCTCCTTCCCTCTGCTGTGAGGCAGGGGGAGGAAAGGAGCTTCCTCCTCGAATCTCAGGGCTGGGTTTCTGGTGGCTACTCCTGCCCCATCCTGATAAGGAGACATAAAATCACTACTGCCTGGTTGATCTGTTGACAGATTGTACACAACTCTGTAGTTTTCCAAGTGGTTTTCATCTCAAAAGCCATCTTTGTGTAAAGCAGTAACTGCCCCTGCCCCAGACACGCTGCCCCCTCGCTGGAGGCACCTTATGTCTGCAGGCAGCAGGAGAGCCCAGGACACCAGGAGGAACTCCTTAAATACCTTCAGAGGGGACTCTCATCACTCAAGCCAGGCCCCTGCTTGTCTCCCTTACCCCTGAAGCCAACACAGCCTGTTTATCCCCTTATGGCCAGAGCTTCTGGCTCCACCTGAGACCCCTGGGACCAGCTCGAGCATGTCTCTAGCTAATTCTATACCAAGGGGCACTGCTTCCCACTAGGAACCACAGGAGAATCCCTGTGTGGGTCACTCAGGAAATGTGAGGGTCAAAGGCTCTTCACTCAGTGAACTCCATGAGCTCTCACCCAGTCATCTGTGCTGGCACTGGCCAGAGGCACTCACCTAGAAGAGCTTCTGGTAGCACTTGTCACAGTGGACAATGTCCCTGTGGATGAATATCTTATCCAGAAGATCTCCCATTGCCTTGTGGCAGATCCCACACTGCCAAGAGGGAAGACAACAGAGGTTGGACAGTAAGCAAAAGCACCATGACAGCATGGAGGGGGCAGAGAAGGTTTCTGTGTCACTTTGTGGAAGTGTGAGGATCCCAAAGCAGTGACCTTTGAGACAAATGCTGCTGCAGGCTTCCTCCTCCCACACTCACCATCTGCACTTGGCAAGGGCTGAGAGATTCAACCAGGGGCACAAAGGCCACAAAGCAGCAAGTCTGCTACAGGGACAGGAACATGAGGACAGAGGGTGCTGCTGTTCTGTCATCAGATGACAATAAAGGATTCTCCTTGTTTGAGGAGCTGAAGAACTTTTAGGGATGCAACCAACACCTGTGACTGTGTAATTGTGTGTGCCCCAATATGGACATCAGCATTTGGCACACACTGTGTAGAATCAGAACCACAGAATGGCTCAGGTTGGAAGGGACCTTAAAGATCATCTAGTTCCAACCCCCCTGCCATGGGCAGGGATACCACTCACTAGACCAGGTTGCCCAGGGCCACATCCAGCCTGGCCTTGAACACTGCCAGGGATGGGGCAGCCACAACCTCTCTGGGCAACCTGTTCCAGTGCCTCACCATCCTCTGGGTAAAGAACCTGCTTCTAATCTCTAGCCTAAATTTCCCCTCCTTCAGCTTGTGTCCATTCTCCCTTGTCCTGTTGCAATCTGACCAGCTGAAAAGCCTCTCCCCTTCTATCTTATAATCCCCCTTTAGGTACTGAAAGGCTGCTAGAAGGTCCCCTCTAAAAGCCTTCTCTTTTCCAGGCTGAACAACCCCAACTCCTTCAGCCTATCCTCCTAGGGGAGGTGCTCCAGTCCTCTGATCATCTTTGTGGCCTCCTCTGGACCTGCTCCAACAGGTCCACATCCTTCCTATGCTGAGGAGCCCAGAGCTGGCTGCAGTTCTCCAGCTGGGGCCTCACAAGGGCAGGGCAGAGAGGCAGAATCACCTCCCTTGACCTGCTGGCCATGCCTCTCCTGATGCAGCCCAGGATACAGTTGGCTTTCTGGGCTCTGAGTATCTGTGCTGCCTCATCTCCAGCTTTCCATCCACTATGACCCCCAAGGGCTTCTCTGCAGGGCTGCTCTCAACCAGTTCCTCTCCCAGTCTGTGCTTATATCTTGGGTTGCCCCTACCCAGATGCAGGACCTTACACTTGGACTTGCTGAACTTCATCTGATTAGAATCACAAAGGTTGGAAAAGCCCTCTAAGATCACCAAGCCCAACCATTAACCTAACCCTGCCAAGTCACCACTGCACCATGGCCCTCAGCACCACATCTCCAGGGCTTGGAAACCCCTGCAGGGATGGTGACTCCACCACTGCCCTGGGCAGCCTGGCCCAGGCCTTGCCAACCCTTTCAGGGAAGAAATGTACATTCCTCTGGAAACCTGAGGACAGACCTTGCACCACGGCTCCTCCTCCCCCCCTCTGTTTCCCAGCACAGTGAGGGTTAGCTCACCCTGAAGCAGTACTCGTGGCAGTGGATGTTCAGATGCTCTATGATGATCTTGGGGCAGTCCCGGATCTCACGGCTGCAGTAGCTGCAGGCTGGCTCACTGGCCCTGGGGAGGAACAGAGGAGTCAGTCCCTCTGGAACACAAACTGCTTCCAGCCCCACCAACAATGCATGAGCTTTCTTAACCTAACACCAGCACTGCTCTCCAGGAGCTACCTGCCTCTGTTTGTGTTTGACTGTGTCAGGTGCCAGCAGAGGGACACGGGTTAACCCTAGGCTGCTCAGGGGTCTGGAGAACAGGCTTATGGAGAGAGGCTCAAGGAGCCCAGGCTGTTTAGCTTGGAGAATAGGAGGCTGAGGGGAGGCCTTATCACTCTCTTCAGCTACTTGAAGGAAGGTTGTAGAGAGGCAAGTGTTGGCCTTTTCTCCCTTGTGACTAGTGACAGGACTAGAGGGAATGGGCTTAAGTTGTGCCAGGGTAGGTTTAGATTGGATATTAGGAAGAATTTCTTTACTGAAAGAGTGGTGAGATATTGGAATAGTCTGCCCAGGCAGGTGGTGGAGTCACCATCCCTGGAGGCTTTCAAGAAGCAGGTAGATGGGGCACTTAAGGGGATGCTTTAGAGGTTACAGAAGTGTGGGACTATCATTTGGACTTGGTGATCTTGAAGGCCTTTTCCAGCTGTGATAGTTCTATGACTCTATGATTCCAGGGAGGCAGAGATCCCAGCAGTAGAGCAGTACAGATCTCAAAGTCAATGTCACTTTATTTTCCCAAGATCTTTCACCATTCACACTGTTATTTCTCAGAATCACAGACTGGTTTGGGTGGGAAGTGACCTTTCAAGATCACCCAATCCAATCCCCCAGCAGTCAGCAGGGACATCTCCAACTAGAGCAGGTTGCTCAGAGCCCCAAGCAACCTGACCTGGAATGGTTCCAGGGATGGGACATCTCCCATCTCTCTGGGCAACCTGGGACAGGCTCTCACCACCCTCAGTGGGAAACATTTTTTTCTCTCTAGTCTAAATCTTTCCTCTTTCAGTTTCAAACCATCAGCCCTTGGCCTGTCCCAACAGCTCCTACTCAAAAGCCTCTCCCCATCTTTCTTCTAGGCCCCTTTCAGTCCTGAAAGGCTGCAGCAAGGTCTCCCTGGAGCCTTCTCTTCTCCAGGCTGAACAAGCCCAAACACACAGCAATATTCTAACAGAGCAAAACCTTAAAGTCATTTCTCCAACAGTTTGCTGGAAGTCCCAAGGTAGCCCTGAGCTGTCCTACCTCTGCAGGGGAGCACTGGACAGGTAGCTGTGGTGGCTGTAGCTTCCTCTCTCCAAATCAGTCAAATCCACCAGGCTGCCACTGGAGACAGAAAGAAACATCAGCACTTGGCAGGGATCTATGGGAAGGGCACCTCAGATTCACCTCAAGTCCTAACTGCTACCTCCCAACTTCTCTGGCTTCACCTGGGTCCTGCTGTTTCCATATGGAACCTGTTAAACAGCAGCTATCTTCATGCTCACTAAGGTCCCAAATCCCAAATTCCTCTGCAGGAAAAGACATGGACACATCCTTAGCCTCACCCAACTGGGGTGTCCCCTCTCTGCCTTCTGCCTGCCTGGGGGTTTGGGGATGCTTTTCTTTGGTTGCTGACATCCATGTTGCCAGAAGGGCCAGGGATTGTGGGAGGCTGTAATCAGCTCCCAGAGTGATGCCAGTACAGCCTTGGGGTAGGATGAATGCCAGCAGGGAGACATCAAATTAGCTCTTCACTGCCTGCCACACCAGTGGAAGCACCATATACCCTGGGCCAAATTCTGCTCTCAGTCACCTCAGTGGCAGTCTGGAGGAGTTTTGCTGAGTTACCTTTGAGCTGAACACAAGAGACTGAAGTTTTAAGCTGGAAAAATGGCATCTTTGAACTTCTTCTCACTCATAAAACCCAAAACCTGAACCAATTCCAGTCATTTGTTCAGGTGTGTAAATGCACAGGGAAGTCTGACAGTGCCAAACATGCAGCCTAAAAATCTGTCACCCACCTCAGAGGCCAACCCTCTCAGAGGGGAGTTCACCCCTCCCCTAGGAGCTTGGGACAGAGGTTCTCCTGTCCTAGCAATGGGATTAGGCAGCCCAGTGGCCTGCACAGACTCATGGAATGGGTTGGGAAGGACTTTTCAAGGTCATCCAGTCCAACCCCCTACAGTCAGCAGGGACATCTCCAACTACAGCAGGTTGCTCAGAGCCCCAAACAACCTGACCTGGGATGATTCCAGTGATAGGACATCTTCCATCTCTCTGGACAACCTGGGCCAAGGTCTCACCACCCCCAGTGGGAACATTTCTTCCTTCTCTCTAGTTTAAATCTCCTGTTTCAGTTTCAAACCATCAGCCCTTGTCCTGTCCCAACAGGTCCTGCTAAAAAGTCTGCCCCCATCTTTCTTCTAGGCCTTTTAAGTCCTGAAAGGCTGCAGTCAGGTCTCCCTGGAACTTTCTTTTCTCCAGGCTAAACAACCCCAAGTCTCTCAGCCTGTCCTCACAGCAGAGAGCTTCCAGCCCTCAGATCATTTTTCTGGCCTCCTCTGGCCCTGCTCCACCAGCTCCCTGTCTCTCCTGTGCTGAGGACTGCAGAGCTGGCCCCAGCACTGCAGTTGAGGTCTCCCAGAGCAGAGCAAAGGTGCAGAGATACCCTCTGGGTCCCCAAAGTCACCCTTACTGTCTTACCAAAACTCCCTCCCCACCCAAGGCAGGAATCCCTCCAAGGTTAATTAGCTGGGGCACCATGAGGTGCTGCCAGTGCTCCCTGCCCCAGCTCCTTCAGTGTGTGTTGCCTGCCACAGCCACATGTTGCTGCTTCACACACTTGTGTGGCCATGAGTCAGCCTCTGGCCATGCCTCATACCTGCTGTAGCGTGAGGGGGTTGGGGAGCCACCACTGTTGACATACTCCTTCACAAACAGCACTCCTTTTCTAGGAAGGGATGGGAAAACATTTGCATGAGGAAAGGTTGGAGCTCAGGAGAGACAGCACATGAGCTGTGTGTGTGTTGGGAGACAGAAAGGCACAGAGAGAGGTGCTGCTGCTCTTCAGTAAACACTGCATATCAAGCATTGCTGCTAAATGACACCTAATATACCCCCCTAATGAACCCACCCCAACAAATGGAGTTAATTAGAAAGAATGGGGTGGATAATACAACTCTTTCATCCAGTTATCCCCTGTTTTGCAAGGCTAAGTCTTTTGCAAACCATGTCAGGATTATGCAGACAATGAGTGTTTGGAGAGCTTGTGGTTCTGCCCATTACCATCAGCCCCTCCTGGCTCTGCTTTGCTCCCTGGGCCTGTGCTGCCACTGGAACCTCTCCAGCCTTTTCATCCACTCCCAGCTGCTGCTGCTTGGTTTGGGGGATTCTTTTCCCTACAGAGCTGAACTTTCCAGCATATTCTTCCCTCTTTAAAATTCCAGTTTCAGGATTTCATGTCCCCATCTCTCTGTCTGTCTGTCCCCAGCTCTGTCACAGGGGGAGGGCAGACACTGCTCACCAGCTCCCTGCCCACAGCCATCAAATGAACTAATCAGGCTCTTTCTCCACACTGCATTTTCACTGCTGCCAGTAAGCTACCAGGAATCCTCTCTTCTCATGTGAGCAAGTGAAGCCATGTCACAGCTGAGGAAAGAAAAGCTTTACCTCAGCATAGACAACCCCCTTAGACAAGGATTGTGCTGAGCAGCTCCAGGAGCACCCACATATTGCCCTTCAAAGCCTACACTGGGCTCTCACCACCCTGAAATCTCTCCCTAAACCAAGTCAAGCTGTGCAGCTCTGGGGTGGAGCCTGTGGAAAGCCCAAACCCCAGAGCACATCTCTGAGCTGACAGCTGCACCATGGTGGGACATCATCTTCTGCAACACATGGCCATTCAGGGGCCTGGGCCAACCCCCCCCCCAGACCTGATAGGCTTCCTGTCCACAGACTGCTCTCTTGCTCATGGCTGACAAGGCAAAGAGTCTTCCAAGAGCTCCACACCTGTGCTGAGTGTGTGTGGCACCAGGAGCTCTCTCATGTCCCCCCAGCTGCAGTGTGTTGCAGAGCATTCATCATTTGGAAGGGAAAAGACAACTCATGCAGTGAGCTCCACCCTGCTCTCTAGACAAGGGCACCTGGAGGGAAGGTCCCAGCTCATCTTTCCAGTTTGGGTGGCTCTGGCCACTGTGGTGACCTCTCTGCTCTCAGCCAGCAGCAGCTGGGGAATGGCCCATGGCCCAGATGCCAAAGAGCAAAGCCTGGCTTTGCTTTCCAGGCAGGATGGCTTCCTCCAAAGCCTGCTCTGCAGCAACAGGATCCTTGCTCCTTACCCGGCACTGCTGGGGTCAGACTGGTAGCCAGAGGCTGCTGGGCTGCTGTGTGCTGAGGTGGCAGCAGGGCTGTAGATCCTCTCACTGGAACCTGAGAGAAGCCTGCTGAGAGAGGAAAGAAGTCTATGGGCACTGGAAACAGGAGCTGGGATGTGAGCCAAGCTGGCAGCCAAAACCAACCAAACCACCCACCACTACTGCTAGGAGGGGGCAGTGTGAAAGCCTTTAGCCATCCAGATCAATTCCTCTTTATCACAGACCAAAAAGGCTCTTTTCTCTTTGGACATCGACCACATCACAGCACTGCTTCCCTGGAGAAGTGACTTGGAACAGCCTCCTCTCTAGGGCCAGGGGAGTAAAGCTCAGGCAAGACAAGATCTGCAGCTAAATACTGGCTTAAAGGGAATGGCATAGCCTGAATGGGAGCAGCTCTGGAGAGAAGCAGCACAGGACACACTGCAGGAGAGAAGGAGGTGGGGACACACTGGCCAAAGTCCAACATAACTATCCCAAGTGTAGTTATCTGCAAAGCTGCAGAAAGGAGAAGGTGGCAACACTCTGGCTGCTGAAATGTCTTTGGCAAACTGCTCTGCCTGCCTGCTCAGCAGTCAGAGCTGTGGGGGTTTGCCTTGCAGGGATGAAGCTGATCTTGCCTGGAGCCAGTCCTAGGCTACCTGAGGATCTCCTGCCTCCTGTTCAGGCTCCCCTTTAGGGATCCAACAGCTAGACCTAAGCTGGTGCCACCAGGAAGTGTCAGACTGACACTGCCAGGAAGGACTGCAGAGAGCTCAGGGTATCCCATGTTAGACATGGATCTCACTCTGGGGCCACTTCAGTCATTTAATCATGGACATTGTGGAGATGGGGATCCTCTCAACATCTCTCTTTGCTTTTAGGTCTCTGTTTCTGTAGGCTCTGCAAAGGCTGACTTCTGGTCAAGGGGTGGTAGGCAGGAGCCTTCATTCTCCTGTCCCTCTGTTCTGACAGACCAGAGAGGGATGCAGCACAGCTTTTGCTAGGAATGGTTTCAGAGTATTTCTCTGCCTCTAGATCACACATCCACTCCCTTGGAAACCATTCAGCTCCCTCTCAGCTCTTGGCTCTGCTTCCTAGCTCCTCTTCCACAGCAGTTTCAGGGAGGTTTCCCTCACAACCACCAAGACTACCCATTTACCTGGTGCTGTTATAGTTTAAGCTGTCCATGTAGAAGGGCACCCTGTGGCTTCTCTGGGTAAAGGACATGGAGGGGTCTCTGGGGAGGGAGTTGTGGCTAGGAAAGGAAGGGACACAATCTCAAGCACTGGACTTCAGCACATGAGGGATTCTCCTACATATCTCCCTGCTGGATATGGAAACCACCCACACACCACAGCCATCCACACACACACACACAGAGCACCTCACTGCACATGCTTCAGTCCTGGGCATGAGCAAGGAGTGGCTGAGGACACCCCAGGCACTGAGGTGTTGTTTGGGTTAGTAAGTCTGGATCCCACCCCTCTTTGGCTCCTTACCTTCCAGCTAGGGGGTTAAATTCACAGTGCCCCCTGGCACTAGTGCTGTCATATCTGCTGCTCCTGGGGCTGCTTCTCCCATCATAAAGTCTCCCTTCATAATCTGGGGTGGGTCTGGCAAGGAAGCAAAAAGCCATGATTCTATTGTACCAGGACTCACTGGAGTCCCCACGTTGCCCAACTGACATTTTGCCTCAGGATCATGAGGCATTCTCCCATTGTTCTGCCCATTTCTGTGCTGATTCTGCAGCTGCAGCAAGTGTACAGAGCTCTGAGCTTGGAAAGACTCAGAATCTAACACTGGGGAGCAAAGCTGAAGCAGCTCATAAATGGTTATAGCAGGACTAGGGCAGGGATTGCCCTCCTGGGCTGGGCACTGGGGAGGCCACAGCTGGAATCCCGGGGTCAGGTTTGGGCTCCTCACTCCAAGAAGGACATTGAGGTGCTGGAGTGTGGCCAGAGAAGGACAAGGAAGGTGGGGAAGGGTCTAGAGCATAAGTGCTGTGAGGAGCAGCTGAGGGAACTGGGCTTGGTTAGCCTGGAGGGAAGCTCAGGGCAGACTGCCTGGCTCTCTGCAACTCCCTGAAAGGAGGTTGGAGCCAGGTGGTCTCTCCTCCTAAGGAAGAGGATGAGAGGAAACAGCCTCAAGTTGTGCCAGGGGAGGTGCAGGGTGGACATTTGGAACAATTTCTTCCCCAAAAGGATTGTCAAGGCCTGGCCCAGGCTGCTCAGGGCAGTGGTGGAGTCCCCATCCCTGGAGGGGTTTGAAAGCCCTGGAGCTGTGGTGCTGAGGGCCATGGGTTAGTGGTGACCTGGCAGTGCTGGGGAATAGTTGGACTCCATGACCTTAAAAGGTCTTTTCCCAGTGAAGCAGTCCTGTGATTCTATTCTGTATCTTGAGTACTGTTTCCTTTCCTGGCACTCAGTGCCTCAGGAGAGCTGCTGCCCATCAGGGTGTCAGAGCTGCACACTGTCCCCTTCCCAAGACAGAGTCACTCTGGGAATGGCTTTAACCTGTGGGCAGAGCCCAGGCTCTTTCAAGAGAGAAATGAGCTTATAGCTTATGGTTATTCTTTTCCTGCAAGTGCCCTGGGGCACAGAATCTGTTTATATTGTAGAGCAGCACTTTGATCCTGATTAAAGCCTCCAGGCAACTGTATAACTTCATGTCAAACAATGCTGAAAAACACTGAATCAATGCTGCATTCAAGAGAGAAAGAGGGACAGAGAAAAACCCTGCTCTGGGCAAGATATGTCTGTGATCCAAAGCCAAGGGCAGGCATGAAGGGTGAGTTTCTTTGCACTGCAGAGAGACCTCTCAGCAGCACACAGGGCCAGGGGGTGCTAAAGGGCTATCAGGCACAATCAAGGTCTGTCTGGTTTGTATTAGGCTGCAAATGCCTCCAAAGAGGCTTTGGGAATGCTAAAAGAGGTGAAGGTTACACTGAGATCACAGCAATGCAGACAGATACATAGATAATATGTGTACAGCTTGTCTCCTGTGTCTTTGAGGGCCATGAGAAACAAAACCCAGGCTGCTCCTGCATCATCACCTCTGCTGTTGCAGAGGAGAAGCAGATGTGGTCCCCTCACAGCCAGCAGGTTTCCAGGCACAATTACACTTGTATCCAGGTGGTCTGGCTCTGACCTGCCAAGAGCTCTCCAGTGTTCCAGAGCCATTCTCAGCTTACACCTCCTGAACTTCTTCTTCAGCCCTTCAGGTCCAAACCTGATCTTGTTCCATGCATAGCAAGACAAACCCAATCCTGTTCTCCCTTCTTGATGGAGTGATTGTACAGCCTGCACCAGAGCTTCTGGCAAATACTTGTGTGCCAGCAGCTTCTCCTGCCTCTGCATCCCATCCCCACACCCTCACCTTCTGGTGCTGAACACTTGGCTGTCCACATAGGATGGGATCCTGTGGCTGGGAGCTGGCATGCTGCTGTGGAAAGGCTGCTGCTCCAGGGACAGTGGCATGGGATGCTGGCTCTCATAGGCACTGAAAGAACTCTCTCTTGAGCTGAAGTTAGACCTGCTGAAGGATTAGAGCCAACTGGACCAGCAAGACAGTGGCTATCAACTATGCCCAGCTCATACCCTGAATTTGCCAAGGCTGGATCCTTCCTCCTTCTATTGGCAATGAGAAAAACCTGTGACCCCACACTGTTAAGAGGCCCTATTGAGGTCTCTACTTCTTCCCCTCACCCACATGAGCTGAATTCCCAGCACTATGAAATGCTGCAGGGTTCAGGAGTTGTCCAAGTTCATTTGTGACCTGAAATGAAATGTGGGCAACCATTTGTGGCTGTGGCAGCAGGGCTAGGGCAGGGATTAGCCTCCTGGGCTGGGCACTGAGGAGGCCACAGCTGGAATCCTGGGCTCAGGTTTGGGCTCCTCACTCCAAGAAGGACAACTGAGGTGCTGGAGTGTGTCCTGAGAAGGGCAAGGAAAGTGGGGAAGGGTTTAGAGGACAAGTGTTGTGAGGAGCAGCTGAGGGACCTTAAAGGTCTCTTCCAACCTAAATGATTCTGTGATTCTCTGATTTTCTCCTAAACCTAATCTCCCTTTCTCAGTATCTTGTGATTAGCCTACACTGGCTCCAGGCTTGGGTCAGGGAATGGCAAAGGATGAGGCCTGGAGAGCTACTGAGGAGGGGCAAAGGGACAGACCCACTGTACCTAGCTGCATCTGGGTTGGGCTCAGTGTATCTCCAGTCCCCTGGGCTCTCCTGGTGGCTGGCTGGGGTGGGGTGGGTTTGCTCTTCAGAAGCTGGAGTCATCCTGCTAGGGAGGAAAATGTTAGCAGCTTCAGCATGTGTCTAAAGCTGGCCCCTGTGGTGAGGAAATGCAGCAACAGCATGACTCTGCTGGTCTCAGAATTCACCAGCCAAGGAGTGAGCATCTGCAATGCCTCTGAAGAGGGAGAGGGGAGAGCATGAGATGGCCAAGGCAGCAGCAAAGTCCTGCCTGGCCTCTGCCTCTGTACCTTTCCCAGCTGGGGTCAGAGCCATTCACACCTTGGATCTCTGGGGCAGTGATGCTGCTTTCTCCAAGCAGAGAGCTGCACCTGCCAAGAGAGAGGAGACCATCCCAGCCTGCAGGAGTGCAGACAGGGGGTGGCTGCAACCTCTGGTGAAGCTCCTGATGCAAGGGAAGTGCAGTATGGGAATGTGCCAGGTGAGCCAAGGAGATGTGGGGAGATAAAAAAGAGGGGAGACACAGATCTTTTCCAAAAGAAGGCTGGAAGGAAATTCCAATAAAGCTCCTGAGGAGCAGCAGTTACCTCTTTATCCTTTCCAAAGCTGGTATTTCAATCTATGGCCATGTAAGTATGACCATTAGGGGTTATCCAGCACCTCTACCTTACATTTCAGACAGCTAAGAGGCATGAGGTGGCCTCACTTGGGTACCATCTCAGGGGGTAAACCCACAGCACTAGAATCAGGCACAGGAGGAGAGCCCAGGAGAAGATTTTATCAGCCTGTGTCCATGGGGGGAGACACAGAAGGAATCATCCCTCACCCTACAGGTTAAGGCAGATGGGTAATGGCCAGATTCTTTACCTAGTCATGTTGGGTTCCAGTTCAGTATGTTCCTTCAGCCTAGGAGGCTCTGGCTGGACATCATGGCTAGAAGGTTCTTGTCCCTTCTCAGTGTGGTTGGTTGAGTCCAAAAACCTGAAATAAAGATCTGTGCTTAAGGCAGTGGAGAAAAACCCTGCTGAGGTGGGAAGAAGGCATTCCCTAGACAGGAGCCATCAGGCAGGGAGCAGGAGACACTGTTGGGTCAGAGCTGTTCCAAAGTGTCCTAGGACCAGGTCTGATGGGAATCATGTGTACAAATCCCATTCCAGCTTGCAGGATGTCAGCTGGAGGCCTTGCAGTCCAGAGTGCAGGCACAGGAGGAAGCACTCCTGTCAGAAGTGCTGGGAGTGGCAGGTGCTTCTCACACCTCAGGACACAGCATGCATGATCTTGCAGCATTCATGAGTGCCTGAGTGATACTTGGAATCACAGAACCATTTAGGTTGGAAAAGACCTCTAAGATCATGAAGTCCAACCATGGAACCAACACCCCCATGGCCCTAAAGCATGTCACACTGCCAGGTTTACATGTTTATTTGAACCCCTCCAGGGATGGTGACTCCACCACTGCCCTGGGCAGCCTGGGCCAGTGTCTAAGCACTCCTTCAGGGAAGAAATTGTTCCCAATATCCAACATGAATCTCCCCTAGCACAGCTTGAGGCTGTCTCCTCTCATCCTACCACTTGTTCCTTGGGAGAAGAGACCTACCCCCACCTGGCTTCAACCTCCTTTCAGGGAGATGGAGAGAGTGAGGAGGTCTCCCCTGAGACTCCTCTTCTCCAGGAGGAGAAGCTTGTTGAGATGTGTGGGCAGCAGAAGCTCCTGTAGTTCCAAGGGAATCATGCTGATGCCACAGGACCTATGTCACATGCTGCCAGTGCAGAGACTGTCATTTGGACCTCAAAAGTGAGGCTACCTCACCCAAATGGCTTTTCCCACCCCAGCAGTGCAGCTGGCTCTGCCTAGTGTAATGTGCCCCCATGGGTGCAAAGCAGAGGAGCTGTTCTGTGGTCTCAGTTACAGCAGAAGCAGAGCAAGGCATGAAGAACCTTGGAAGGAACAGATACTGTGTGTGAGTCCTCCTGACCACTTACCCTTCTTGGCTCAGCTCTGCTTTATAGCCAGCAGAAGCCCATGTGCTCTCCTGCCCCTCTTCCCTAAGGGTGTTCCCCTTTTTGGAATCTTGGGGAGACCTGGCAAAGGAAAAGAGACTCCACTGATGGCTGCTGGCCACAAACACCTAGCAGCTCAATTCCAGGCACACTGAAGAAAGGAAATCCCAAGGCTTTGGTGGAGAACATTCCAAAGGCTAAGCTATCCCAGTGAAGGCCTGACTTCAGCATGGCCCCAAAAACACTGCTGAACTGCTTGGAATTCAGTGGTTGGGTCAAGCAGCATCACTTTCACCTGCTGGAGTTGGCTCTTTAGAGTGCCAGTCCCTCCTGTGGTTTCTCTGGACAAAGATGCTGCTGTCTGGCAGCAGGAGGGAACCTGCAGGTTCTCCATCAAGTGAGGATGGAGAAGACTTCAAAGAGGGTTGAGTTCAACAGTGAAGAGAACACTGCCTTGTTGGCTGATAGCTTCTTTCTGAGTGTTGAAAGCCAAAGGCTTTCAACACTCAGAAAGAAGCTATCAGCCAACATGAGATGAGCTCCCCAAGTCCTTACCTTGCTTCATTCCAGTAAGGCTTGCTGTATGCTGGCACTTCAGGACTCATGGATCTCCTCTCTTGGCTGCTGCTTCTCTCCTCATAGCCCAGGACACATCTGAGCAGCAAAGAAAAGCTGTCACAGCTTGAACAGCTGCCCTCTGACCTCACACTGCTGGACACTCTCTACTCACCACTGCATCAGGACTTTCCTCTAGGGACCTAACAGTTGCCTTTCATCAGAGAATCCTCATGGTTGGAAATGACCTCAAAGATCATCAGACCCAACCATTAACCTAGTGACTGGCAGGTCACCACCAAACCATGGCTCTCAGCACCACATCTCCATGGGTTTTAAAGCCCTCCAGGGATGGTGGCTCCACCACTGCCCTGGGCAGCCTGGGTCAGGCCTTGACAACCCTTTCCATGAAGAAGTTGTTCCTAATATAGACCCAAAATCTTCCCTGATGCCACTTAAGGCAGTTTCCTCTTGTCCTATCACTTGCTCCTTGGGAGAAGAGACCATCTCCCACCTGCACTTTCACTTCCAACCCCAGCACAGTTGCCTGGGACAAGAGCTGTGAGAAGAAACCTCTCCCTGCATCCTCTGTGTTACTCAGCCTCATTCATGCACCCTCTGCATTTACCCCACTCTTACCCTTTAAAGGAATATTCTGTGTCCTCTAGGTGCACAGGGGCTCTCTCAGGAGGAAGAGAAGGGACATCAGGCCTGCCAAAAACAAACAAAAAAGGGAAAGGATCTACAGCTTGCCAAAGGCTTCAGTGGAGACATGTATGAAATAACTCTGTACCTGAGATGGGATCAGCAAACAGAAAGTCATTTTCTCAGAGAACTGGTTTTTGCCTTCAGGAACATCCCCCAGCCCCCAAAACTAAAGACACAAACCCAAACACCCTCCCCAGCATTTCCAGTGTCTTTACTCAAGAAGAACAGAGGCTGTTGGCAGAACTAATGCAGTTACTTGGCCTCAATTCACACATGTTTTGGCTGGACACATGACCTTGCTGGCCTGGCACTGGACCATGCACCTGGGACAAAGCACAACCTGGATAGCTTTGGGGAAGATCTTCCTACATTCCTAGCAGCAGCTCTAGGTCTTGGCTTTTACACCATCATCCTGGAAACCCTGTGACCCTCCCCACCTCAACTGGGAGGTTTGAGGACATCATTTTCCCATCCCTAGTCCTTTGGTAAGCCCATAGATGGAGTCAAGTCCCAAAACAATGGGCTAAAGCAAGCAGCTGCAGGGAGATCAATGTGTTTGTTGTCAGAAGCAGCAATTCTTGCCAGCCTCTGTGCCTCTGACAAGCAAGCACACTCTAAGGAGCATGTGGAATGGAGACACTGCTGAGATCAATGCCAAAAGCAATGCTGAAGCTGCTCTAGCTGTTCCCAGCTGCTGATGTGTATCAGGGAGCAGGAAGGATGCTGCTTCCACTGCTTGCCCACCTAGGATTTTCTGCCTCCCTTTCCTTTGTTGCCCAGTTTGGATTCTGCTTCCAATTCTACCCTGGACAAGTTACTCACTCTCTGGGAGGACCAGCTGCAACTCCTGAGCTTGGAGGTCCAACCTGTGCATCATCCAGGCACTGAGAGCTCTCATACTGCTGGGGCAGCTTGTCTGTAGCACCTGCAGCTCTGTCCCTGCAAGCAGAGTTGGACTTGGTAATAGAGGGAGATTCATGGGTTGCAGAAGGCAGCTTAGCAAGGTGGAGAACATAACATCTCCTCCTTCCTGTTTAGCTCTGCTCCCTGCAGCAGACCCAAAGGGGAGAGATAAATCCAACCAGGAAAGAAGCAGAAGGATCCCAAGTCCATTTAGAGCTGGTGGGTCAGGTCCACCTCCCCTTTGCAAGTGCTGCTCCCAGAATATATTTGTCAGGGCAGCCCCAGGTCAGGAAAAGATCCTTGACAGTGAAATCAAGAAGAAAAAGTGAGTTTTCCACTGTGGATAGGTTTACACTTACTTTGGTGGGTAAAATCCATGGGTGGCTTCTGGCTGTTCAGGATAACTGAAAAGGAGAGAAGAAAAGCTTCAGAGAACATCTTTAGTTTGGGTCATGTTCTGCAATCATCTTCTGATGGATTTCAGCCAAGAGAGAGGAGGAAACCCCTACAGCTTCCCAGAGATGTGCCCCAGGGTATTTCCACAGGTAAAATGGCAAAAAAACCCCTTCAGGGAAACTCAGTGTGCATGAAGTGCCAAGGAGCATTTAGGAACTGTGACCACCAGCAACACAGGACAGATGCCAGGGGCATGGAGTCACCTGGAAACTCAAGCCAGGACTCTTCCCAACCCAGTGAGGATGTCCTCCAGCCCACAGCTGCACCCACAGGCACCTCCATCTGCACACACAGAAGGGAAGGAACAGCCCTGACATGCCCTGGCCTGTCCTCAGGGGACCTGACAAAATGGCCAAATTCAGGTGTCTTCTGCTCTCTGGGTCCCAAGCTGTGGGCACTGCACAGCCCACAAGGGAAGAGCTCTTGCTGACCTCCTGCATGCCACAGGGGCAGTGCCTTTCCTCCCTCTCCTGGGCAGGGCAGAAGCACAGCCACTCATCTTTCCAGGCTGAAACCTTTCTTGCTTTGGGCATCTTTTGATCTTTTCTTTCCAGTGAGGGTGTAGAATCCTCTAAGAGCTGGGAAAGGGAGGGACAGAGACACTGCCACACGTGGCTGGGAAGCTGCCTGTTGGAAAAGGACCTTGGGGTGCTGGTTCACAATGGCTGAAGATGAGCCAACAGTGTGCCACTGGTGGCCAGGGCCAGGCCAAGGGGCACTGGGCACAAACTGGAAGCCAGGAGGTTCCAGCTGAGCAGGAGGAGAAACTCCTTTGGTGTGAGGATGTTGGAGCCCTGGCCCAGGCTGCCCAGAGAGGTTGTGGAGTCTCCTTGTGTGGAGAGATTGCCAAGGCAGCTGGAGGTGATGGTGGTCACCCTGCTGTGGGTGACCCTGCTGGAGCAGGGGGGTTGAGCTGGCTGATCCCCAGAGGTCCCTTCCAGCCCCCACCCTGCTGGGATGTTGTGAAGAGCCAACCCTCTGAGCACTATGGGCCTGTCTGCAGCTCATGGGTTACTTGCAGAGATACTGCTCCCTCTATAAGATATTTCTGCTCAGGTGAGTGTTAAGTGCCCTACAATAGTCTCTCTCTCTCTTTTTCTCTCCCCTTATGGGCTAGAAAAGAGCTTCCTACACCTCTACCAGCTGAACCCTACAGCCTTCTTCCACTGCCCCAGACCTCTCAAGCTGTGTGTCTGTCTCCTTCCTTCCCTCCCCAGTTCTAGGTGGTTTGGCTAATGAGGCCTCCTCTCATTTCCCTGGCAGGCTGCCTCACAATTAGGAGCAGCTATGTGACCCCAGTGACCCCAGGCACAATGAGGGTGTTGTCACCAGGCTGGCCCTGCAGTGACATACAAGGAGATATTTACTGGCCTCAGCTGCATCAGCATGACAACAATCCAGCCTCTCTACCTTTTCTCAAGCACTCCAGAGTTTATTTCAGGCTGAGATATTGGTCTGGGAACATTTCTAGCTTTGTCTTTCACTGAAGGAGGTGGAGAGTGAGTTGTAATTTACTGGACACCTTACAGAGACTCAATCCAAGTCTCCTCCAGCTGCTTAAGCACAAGAGAGTGGAAGGTGAAGCCTCATGGCCAACTCTGCCTACTTCAGCCTAGACAGGGCCCCAAATTCAGAGTGCTAACACTGAGACAAGAGCTGATGGGTTGAAACTGAAAGAGGAGATTTAGACTAGAAAGAACGAAGAAATTGTTTACCCTGAGGGTGGTGAGAGCCTGGCCCAGGTTGCCCAGAGAGATGGGAGATGTCCCATCCTTGGAACCATCCCAGCTCAGGTTGTTTTGGGCTGTGAGCACCCTGCTGTAGTTGCAGATGTCCCTGCTGACTGCAGGGGGGTTGGACTGGGTGACCTTGCAAGGTTCCTTCCCACCCAAAGCACTCTGTGATTCTAAGCTACCTTAGAAACCTGGTTCCTGTGCTCCTGGGTGCAATCCAGAGGACAAAGCCTCCTGCACATCAGTGATTTCCCTCTCCCTCCACTGCAGCTTCCCTGTCTCACCTGTGCAGCCACACAGTGTCAGAGCTCTGCTCCCAGGATGTGTCCAGGGCCTCTACCATGCCTTTAGGTTCCAAACTAGCTCTTTTTTCCTCAGGTTTTCCCCCACAGGCAGAGTTTTGGGTTGTTTCTGTCACACTTTCCCATTGTTCAGCCACCCCTCCAGACCTTCTGCAGGGAGCAGAGGAGCAGAAGCAGCTTTGGGAGGAGCCACCAGCAGCTGAGGCTCATTCAACACAACGGTTTGGAGCTGAAGGGAGCTCCACAGGGAGCAGGAGCAGGGTGGTAAAAATAAAACCCATGAAGGAGATTCTTTAGGGACTGAGCCAGAGAGAAGAATCCTTGAGGGAGGTGAAGGCAGAGCAGAGCAAGCTGACATGTTGCAGCTCAGCCAGCAGATGAGGCTCTTGGAGTGCAGCCCAGGAGCAGGAGTGGAGAGATCCCAGCTGGTGGGGACCACTCCCAGGGATAGATGATTTCTGAACAAAAAGCAGGTTACACCTGACATGCAGCAGCACAAATCAGCCTCTTCCAACTCCTTACCCTTCCCCATGCTGTGACACCATTGCAGATGAGGATTTCCCATTAGGGGGGTGTTGCTTTTCTCCATTAGGGGCCTGCTGCTTTTCCCCATTTCTGCAAGCAAAAGAGCAAGGACAATTAGGTCAGGAGATGAGGAGACACAGTGCTGGGGTTTGGGGATTCTGTGCTCTGGGTACTTCTCCCCCCCAGGTAGTTAATGCTCTGGCCCAGGGCTGCTTTCACAGCTTCCCTGAGCTATAGTGTTTATTGTTCCATGGCTGTGTTGTGTCCAGAGCAATCCCATGGAAGTGGGAGGACACCTCCAAGCAGAGCCAACCTCCCCCTAGCCATAGCAGAGCTCCAGGATGATACAGGCCCAACAGACCTACCTGATTTCAGCAGAAGGGCAGATTCTCTCTGCAGTTTCACTCAGGGATGGGGTTGCTTGGCTCTTCCTGCCCCTGTCAGGGCTGCAAGAGAAAGGAAAGAAAAACTACAAACCCTTGTCATTGCTGGAGCAAGCAGCTCCCCACTGCAGCTGGCCAAGCTTTTCCTGCATGGAAGTGTTCTCTGGGTGAATAAATGAAATGGGAAAGCAAGCATCCCTGTTTGCACTGCACTCCCTTGCAAAGCTGCCCTGTCAGAAGCACTTTCTGAGTGAAGCCACTGCTATTGCCAGGGACATCTACACCTTCTGCCAGTGACACACACACAGGAGCAAGGGCAGGAGCCCAAGAGCTGTTTGCAGTGCTGTGGAAAAGCACTTCCACCTGTTTGGACACTAGGAATTCAATGCAAGTTGAAAGCAGCTGAAAATGATTCCCCTACAGATATCTGCTGAGAAAGAGGTCAGAGTCTTTGGGTTTCTCCACTTCAGGTTTTGAGCTCTTCAATTAGGATGGTGCCAGACCCTTGCAGGACATGACCTGGCTTTCAGACATTGGTATTTGTCCAGCAGCTGCCTGCATCTGAGAAAAGTCTCCCAGGTACAAGGGTGACTAATCTGCTTCATGGCCAAAGCAGAGCAAAACCAAAGCTGGGGAAGGGTCTAGGGCACAAGTGTTGTGAGGAGCAGCTGAGGGAGCTGGGCTTGGTTAGCCTGGAGAAGAGGAGGCTCAGGGGAGACCTTCTGGATCTCTGCAGCTCCCTGAAAGGAGGCTGGAGCCAGGTGAGGGTTGGTCTTCCAGCTTACAAGCAACAGGATGAGAGGAAACGACCTCAAGTTGTGCCAGGGGAGGTTCAGGTTGGCCATGAGGAACAATTTCTTCCCTGAAAGAGTGATTAAGTCCTGGCCCAGGCTGCCCAGGGCAGTGGTGGAGTCACCAATCCTGGAGGGGTTTCAAAGCCCTGGAGATGTGGTGCTGAGGGCCATGGTTTAGTGGTGACCTGGCAGTGTTAGGTTAATGGTTGGGCTCTGTGATCTCAGAGATCTTTTCCAGCCTTAATGATTCTCTGATTCATGTCACCTCCCAGAGTGGTGCCCACAGAGCTCTCTAACCCACAGCTATCAGCTCCAAATACATCCAAGACCTCCTGGCTGTGCTTACCTGGATGGAGACACTGCTGTTGTCTTTGGCTCATTCCAGGAAGACCCAGCAGGGCTTTTTCTTACCCCATTAGTACTGAGAAACAAAGGAAAAAAACCCCAAAAGCAACAAATTAAAGCTGAGAGCATTCACAGAGCTGATTCCATGCATCTGTGTGTGGAATAGATGAGGAAAGGAGTGTAACTGCTCTCCTGCCTCAAACCTGCACCACAACAGCACAAAATTGCTACCAAAATTGATGAGGCAGCTCTTTCATCCTGAAAATAAAGCATCTCAGACTGAAAAGCTCAATGCAGTGGACTCCCTGCTGGGCCCACTAAGGACCTGAGTGGCAGAGAAGCTAATAATGCTGCTGCCTGGCACCAAGCCACCCCTCAGAGCAGGAGCAGGGAGCTGAATCCCAAATTAAATGAATCTGCTTGAATATAGAGAGGGATTCAAACATTTCCATTTCACAGAACCCCAGAATCCCAGCTACTGCTCAGCCTTGAGCAGCTCCCCTCTGGGGCTGCTCTCCTCCAGGCTAAGCAACCCCAGGGCTCTCAGCCTTTCCTCCTCCCTCAGATTCTCCCCAGCATCTCCCTAGCCTCTGCTGGACTCTCTCCAGCAGTTCCTTGTCTCTCTTGACCTGGGGAGCCCAGAACTGGACCCAGGACTCCAGCTGTGGCCTTACTAGGGCAGAGTAGAGAGGGTCTCTTGACCTGCTGGTCACACTCTTCTGAGTGCACCCAGGAGACCCTTGGCCTTCTCAGCCACAGGAGCACATTGCTGCCTCATGGGCAACTTGTTGCCCACCAGCCCTCCCAGGTCCATCTCCACAGAGCTGCTTTCCAGCAGGTCAGCCCCTAACCTGTCCTGGTCCAGGAGGTTATTCCTCCCCAGGTGCAGGGCTCTACACTTGCCCTTGCTGAAGGTCATGAGGTTCCTCTCCCCCAGCTCTCAGCCTGTCCAGGTTTTGCTGGATGCCAGCACATCCTGACAGGGTGTCACCACTCCTCCCAGTCCTGGATCATCAGCAAACCTTCTGAGGGCCCACTCTGTGCCTTCACCCAGGTCACTGATGATGTTGAACAAGACTGAACAGAATGACTTCATCCAAATGCTTCTGCATACTGGTGCCACTCAGCCCCACACCATGTGGCAGCTGATCCTGACAAGTGTGGGCTGAGGGAGGAGACCACTGGGGTCTCTTTACAGCAGAGACAGCCTGGCCCCAGCCCTTGTGTGCCATGGCAAGAGTGCTCCAGCTTGGCTGTCACAGCCTTGGACAGCTCTGCATACACTGGGGCCTCCCAACAAGCTGTGGAAAGGGCTGGAGGCTTGAGAAGAGACTTAACACTTCCCATCAGAGCCAAGGTCAATGTAAAGATAATGAAGCTCTCTGGTCACAGCTATCTGGGGCCATCACAGCAGACTAATTCAATCTCAAGTCTAAGGAAAGCAGAGAGCTGGCTCAGGGGACTGGAAATAATGAGCTAGTGAGGAGCTGATGTCTAGGTGATGGGGCCAAGGTCTGCAGTAAGAGGAAACCATTGCTATCTGATGGCTGCTCTGACTCCTCCTGGGTGTTCTTCTCTCCAGAGGTGCCACCAGGCTCATTCCTGTAGCATCTGAGCACCTTGTGAAGCCAGGATTGAGCTGTGCAGCCTGCTCAGGAGAGGAGCTCAGCACCTGCCATCTGAGGTAGCCTGCAGTTAAACACAGTGCCACCCCCCCCAGGGATGTCCCTCAGGTACTTGATGACCCTCTGGCCCTGTCCCCATGTCTGCTCATTTGTTTTACCACATCACCTCATGGCATTTGCCCTTTTGGAGCTTCCCCTTTTTGCCACAAAGAGGCCAGCAGGGTTTTCTGAGGATTTCTGAACACAACCTCCACCTCTGGCTAGGTTCAGACAGCTGCTGCCTGGCAGGTAAAGAGAGTTACCTGCCAAGAAGGCAAACCAGCATGTCCTGAATTCACAGACAGGCCACACACTGCTCCAGGAGGAGGGAAAGAAATACCTGCTGTCATCTGGGGTCACCCTGCATGAGCCAGGCCCAGCTGAACTCCTCCTCTTCTGGCCTTCCTCTTCCTCTATCTCAATTCTTTCAAGAGGCAAAAAGAGAAACAAATATCACACTGCTTCCTGTTCCCCACTGCCAGCTGACCCAGGCAGTTCAGTCTGGGTTTCCCTTCAGCTCTGCTTGCCCTCTGTGTCCCTCAGAGGCAGCTTTTTCCTGCTCCTCACACTCCCTGTGCTCTGGTGAGCATCCTAACTGGCTGAGTGGAGTGAGGTGATCCTCAGCCCACACCACTGCTCTCATGGTTGCTTTGCAAACTGCACCAGCTGAATGCTTCCATTCCAGAGAGTGCCCTGGGCATCATCTCCCTAGCACACCAACTGCTTTGGAGGCTAAATGCCTGGAGTCAGGCATTCACCTCTTTCAGAGTTCACCTGCTGCCTGTTGGAGCCTCCTGCCCTGGAAGAAGCAAGGCCATGAGCAACTCTCTCCTGGTTTCATGCTGCTTATAACCCCAAGCATCACCAGTGCTGCATTCTCAGTGTTTACAATACTCTGGGCTCTCAAAAGCCAGAGTGATTCAATCCAGAGTATCCTTTTGTAAGGGAAGTGTCTCTCCTCTGCTTTGGGACACCTGGAGCCCAGCCTCCCTGGTATACAACCTCAGCAGCACTTCCAGAGGGCCAGTGACCTACCTCTTGGCAAACAAGGGTGGAAATTCTTGTGTTGGGCTGCTGTAAAGGAAGCAGAGAGGCAACAGTTAGAGGTTTGAAGGTAAAGACACACCTGGGGCAGGGGCAGCTCCCACTGACCCAGGACTGACCCACATGATGCAAGGCACTAAAGGGGTCAGGTCACCCCCTGTGGGCACAGTGACTGAGTGTGTTAAACCTGTGCAAATCACACAGCCAAGGAGATGAAAACAGGAAGAGCAGCTAGTTAGGACATGGGAAACAAAGCAGCTTCCCCAAAGGGCCTTTTTAATTGTGCACTGCTTGTGTGCTGCTTTTCCTCCTGCCTCCCTCTAGCAGTGCACCAGAGGAAGCCAGAGCCAGTGCAGATCTCCTCAAGGTCCTTACCCATCCTACCCAAGCTCTGCTGTCACTCTGGGCACAGCTGAGTGCTGCTGGCACATCTCCTCCCTGCTTCCTCCCACACCAGCACCCTCCTGCTGCCTCATTGTGTCACCCTGAGTTATGTCAAGAGGAGAAGGATTTATAGGAAAAGTGAGCTGCAAAAAAGTCACCACCTTGGCTCCTGGGAGATCAGAGACCTTGGCAAAAAGCTTATTTTCCCTCCCAGGAAAGAGATGGACAACAGGGCCTTGAACATTAGTAGCTCCCACACACCCTTCATGTACCTGTCAGGTTCTTTTTCCCCACAGAAGTATTTTGAAGCTGCACCTAAGATCCTGACCTTGTAAATCTACCTAGTGTTCAGACAGAATCTAAAGGCAAACTCTGTCTCAAAAAGCTCAGCCATGTTGGATGCTGTTTATGCTTGTTCTCATTTTCCACTTGAAGGCACTGAAACTAGAGAGAGCAGAGAGCTGAGCCTGAAAACTGAACCCTTGATTGCAGACCTCAGGGAATTAGGGAGCATCATGGATTCTCTCTTCCTGGAATTTCTTCCTTCTCAGTTAAGAGTCCCTAATACTCTTGGAGGATTTCCCCATTTTTGCAGAATCCTGCTGGCTAAAGCTGAGGCAGCAGAGTGCCCAGGGGGCCAGGAAGGACAACAGCATCCTGCCTTGGGTCAGCATTAGTGTGGCAGCAGGACCAGGGCAGGGATTGGCCTCCTGGGCTGGGCACTGGGGAGGCCACAGCTGGAATCCTGGGGTCAGCTTTGGGCTCCTCACTCCAAGAAGGACACTGAGGTGCTGGAGTGTGTCCAGAGAAGGGCAAGGAAGGCGAGGAAGGGTCTAGAGCACAAGTGTTTTGAGGAGCAGCTGAGGGAACTAGGGTTGGTTAGTCTGGAGAAGAGGAGGCTCAGGGGAGACCTTCTCACTCTCTGCAACTCCCTGAAAGGAGGCTGGAGCTAGGTGGGGGTTGGTCTCTTCTCCCAAGGAACAAGTGATAGGAGAAGAGGAAACAGCCTCAGGTTGCACCAGGGGAGGTTTAGGTTGGACATGAGGAACAATTTCTTCCCCACAAGGGTATTCAAGGCCTGGCCCAGGGCAGTGGTGGATTCACCATCCCTGGAGGGGTTCAAACAACATTTGGCCATGGCATTTGATGCCACAGTTGAGTGTCATGCTGGTGTTGGCTCAGTGAGTGGCCATGATGCCCTGAGAGGCCTTTTCCAACCGCAGTGACCCCAGGAGTCTGTCCTTGGCCCTTCTAGAGAGCTAGCAGCTCTGGCTTCTCCACACTGGAAAGGTTCCCAGTGCTCTCAGGCAGTCTGAGGTCAGGCCAGCATCCTGTGAGGCCACCTTCCTCAAGCTCTTCCCCAGCTCAGCCCCCAGGACTGGCACACAGCTCACCCCGTGCTCTTCTTGGCTGCCGAGAGGACGTAAGCGCGTTCCCTGCTGGCACTGCGCCGCAGGACGCTGTTGGCTGCCTCTGTCCTGGAATGGGAGGGAGAGAGGAGGTCACATTCTGCTCATGCTGTTAGAGGGAGTAGCTGAACAACCCAGTGGAGACTTGTGCTAACCCCCCTTCCATGCTCTGGGGAGCAGGAATCCAGCCAGAGGTAAGAGAAGTAACAACAGTTTATCTTTCCCTTTGCCACCATGCTTGCTTGGCCACAGGGCTTGTACCAGAGAGGAGGGCAGATCTCTGGAAGGACTTGTGTTGGTTTGGCCTCACTGGGCATAACAGCAAGTTTCCATTTGTGAAAGTCTTGTCCCTGAGGATAAGTAAGTTCAGAAACCCAGGTAAAACCACTAAGGATGCTGACTGCATCCCAGAATTCCAGCATGGTGAGGGCTGGAAGGGACCTCTGGGCATCCTCCAGGGTCACCTGGAACAGTTTACCCCAGGATCACCTCCAGCTGCCTGTGGAATCTCTCCACACAAGGAGACTCCACAGCCTCTCTGGGCAGCCTGGGCCAGGGCTCCAACACCCTCACACCAAACAACTTTCTCCTCCTGCTCAGCTGGGACCTCCTGGCTTCCAGTTTGTTCCCAGTGCCCCTTGGCCTGGCCCTGGGCACCACTGAGCAGAGTCTGGCCCCAGCCTCTTACTCTCACCCTTCACTGCCAGGCTCTTGGTACCTCTCTCTCTCTTCACACAGTCACTAGGCAGCTGATGGATTCCACAACCTACTTCCAGCTGCCCAACTAATTGGGGTGTGCTGTCAGCTCCAATCATGTCAGGCTTTTAACTCTATTTTGTTGGGAGCAGGGTTGCCCGTGGGCAGAGATGAGCTCTGGGGAGAAATACCTGCTTATTATGATTTTATTGCCATCAGCCCTAATGGCTCATCACCAAACTGACCCCTGATGAGCAGGTAAACTGAAGCAAGAGCACTTGTCACTGCCCCTGCCAGAAGCAGGTGGTTCCCTAGAGGACAGACCTCTTCTTGTGTTCATCTGGAGTAAAAGGCACATCCTCCTCCTCCTCATCCACTGATTTTTGTTTGACATTATATGGAGCTCTGGAATAGAAAGGGGAGAGCCAGGCTAAGGGAACTGCAGAGGCAGAACAAGCACAACTCAAGGTCAAGCCAAGGAAATGTGGAAATGGTTCAGTCCCTCCAAGTGTTGCACACCAAGTGTGGAAGATGTTTGCCTTTCCACCTACATGTCCCTGTAGGCTTTTGTTTTCTTCATACCAGGGGTAAGCCTAGAGGCTGGTCCACAATAAAAGCTCATCTCCATTTGGGATTAGAGCCACAGTCTTTGAGACAAAGTTATGTAGCAAATGCCAGCAGTGCTGCTGTGCCACCAGCTCCCTCCTTCCTCCTGCTTTCCAACAGGCCAGCAGCCCCCACAATGCATCCTCCACTTTCTGCCTTCACCACCACTGAGTCATAAAGCCCATGGCAAAGGCCATTCCCAGATCAAGAAACACTTTATGGCCCATGAAGGCCTGGAGGTAGCACCAGGAACTCCCTTCAGTTGCTAGTAAAAGCTCTGCAGAGCTCAGCTGATGAAGCTATGCCTGGTTGTCCTGCACATAGGCATCCATGCTGTCACTCTCAAGGCTTCCTCCCCTCAGGCAAGGACAGAAAGTGCTGCTTTGCACACTCACAGCTTCTTGTAGTCCTCAGTGGTCATCCTGTAGCCAGGGGAAGGTCTGCCCAGGCTGGGTCCCTTCACGGCAGCGCTGCAGATGGCACAAACCACATCTGTTAACCTGGCCTTCCTCAGCCTCTTCCCCACAGGATGAGAGGAGACAGCCTCAAGTTGTGCCAGAGGAGGTGTAGGGTGGACATATGGAACAATTTCTGCCCCAGAAGGGTTGTCAAAGCCTGGCCCATGCTGCCCAGGGCAGTGGTGGAGTCACCATCCCTGCAGGGGTTTGAAAGCCCTGGAGATGTGGTGCTGAGGGCCCTGGGTTAGTGGTGACCTGGCAGTGCTGGTTCATGCTTGGACTCCATGATCTTAAAGGTTTCTTCCAACCAAAACAATTCTATGAGTTTGTAACCAGTCTTCTCCTCTGATTAATCAAACCAGGGGGGAAATGCTGGTTTCTAAAGCTCTCAGTTGAGGTGCAACAAAACATCTGCTTAGACCAGAGCCAGGCTTAGATCTCCCTCACTAGAATTAAGTGTGCCTCTCACAAGACAGGCTTCAGAAGACCAAACTAAAGCACAATAAGAACATCACAGTGAAATGTTGCAGCTCTGCAAGGACTCCTTGTGACTTGTGTCCCTCCCCACAAAGCTCTTTGCCAAGTGAGAGCCAACCCCAGGAGTTCTCTCACAACCCACTGCTACCCCAGGCTCTGGTGAGTGGAAACAGGGAGTTTGAGGCCTTCTCTTTCTCCAGCCACATCTCCCAGCATCTAGCAGGGATTTAGTGGAGCTCAGTGGAAGTCCACAAGCACTGGCCAAAGGAAGAGGAGAACTAGAAACATCTAGAAGATTTAAAAGCTCATTTTCATGAAGAAGAGGAAGCCTGCCCCATACCGGCTTTGTGCTCCGTTGGGAGGCGAGGAGCCTGGCACTGAAGAGGTCTTGTCAATGGTTCTGGTGAACACTCCTCTGAGGAGAAGACAGACAGGATCAATTGCCTTTGCAGGACACAGTTTGGATCTAAAATCAAGAGACCTGCAACCACTCTTTGGCCCAACAGTGTCTGTGTTGGGAGGCAGGCGCTGGCTCAGGACACTGAGGATTAGAAGGTGTTTCCTTGGGAGAGTCACCCTGGGAAGGGTCCCTTCTCCATGGGGAAAAGCAGCTGACAATTGGTGCCACAGGCTCAGCAGCCTGCTTGGGATTACAGTGGCATCAGAGCTCTGTGTGTCAGAGGAAGCACACAAGCTGTCACTGGTGCTGTGTTGATCACAGGGATGCTAGGACATGTGTGATCACACAGAGGAGCTCTGACTCTGTTCCCACCACCAGCAGACTGTATCTGTTAAACAAAATGCTCTGCATTGTCTCTTCACTGAGGTACTCCCTGAGCACTGTCATGTTCCTAACAAACAGGAGAACCCAAGAGAGAATGATGTGGCTCCTGCTGGAGCTCTCCTTTCCCTACAGCCCAAACTTAAGCCCCTCTATACCAACCTGATGAGGTAACCGGGCTGAGGCTTGGGGGCAGGAGACCTGTGCCAGGAACAGACATTAGACAGTTAGGGAACATGGGGAAACCAACAGCAGCAGCAGGAGGCTGTCAGGACACAAACCTAGCTGAGAGGGCCTTGAGTGAAGGTCCCTTCCAACCCAAACCATCCTATGCTTCTCTGCTAGCTCAGCTGCTGGTGCACCAACATTGACCTTGGGAGGGCTGCAACAAGCAGTGAGAAGAGCTGGCACAGAAAGGAGAGGGGAAGCAGGAAACTGCTCACAGGAGAGGGCAAGGCTCTCCCAGCAATGGCACTGCAGCTACCAGAGCTCTCACAGAGGACTAAGCCCTCTCCAGCAGTTTTGTATTGTAGGACAGAAGCTCCTGCAAGCTCCTGTGTTTCTGAAGAGTCTTCATGCTCTGGCCTTGAAATAAATCCAGCTTTGCTTGCTTTGAGGAGCCCTCAGGCTCAGAGCCCACAGCTGTTGCACCAGCACAGAAGCTGATGTGGACCAGGAATCTGGTGGGATCATGGGCTTGAAGGCATCCATTCATCACCATTAAGGACATCAGCCCATCCCACTGGGCTTTGCAGGAGGTAAGCCATGCCCTCTGGGAGCTGACAGTTCCCAAGACATGACACTGACCACTGCAGGCTCTCCTCAAGGGCTGGGTTTTCCCACACAATGACAGCAGTGAGGAGTATGAAGAGGTGAAGACAAAACAGACATTTGGGAAGGACCCCATGAAGGCACAGAGAAGAGAAGCAGTGGGATGGGTTCCCAGAATTACCTCTCATTCTGGGGAGCAGAGGCTGGTTTTGAGGCTGGAGATCCTCCACCAGTCCTTCCAGACCTGAGTAAAGAGAGGACACAACAAGGAGAGAGGACATCAGTTTCTGACCTGGCTGAACGTGGCAGTGATGCTTTCAGAGTTGCTCAAAGATGATCAGTTTGGGCTTGGTTTTGCTTCTAATTAAAGAGATGTTGGTGCAGGTTGTGGTGTCTGCTCTCTGGTACAGGGGTGGCTGTGTGACACAGCCCTGGAAGCTGCCTGGGGAGATGCAGACCCAGATGGTTTATCACTTTAACTCTCTCCCACCAAGGTCTGTCTCTTCCTTTGCCACTCTGGAGATGGTCAAAAACTTTGGAGTTCTCCTGAGACTTCAAGTCTGCCTATGCTGGTGGATTCCCAGCTCCCAGCAAAGGTCATTTCCCAGAGCTCCTCCCCAGCCTGCATTTATCCAACTAAAGAGAGGCACCACTTCCCTTTGGCAGTGTCACCCCCTGGCATCACAGGGACCCCAGGGCGTGCTAGCACCACCTGTGCTGCTTCTGCAGGCTACTCATGGGAGGTTGAGGAGGGAAAAGGCAAGGGAGAAGAGGAGCATTCCTTGGTGGCCACACTTACAGAGGGCTGCTTTTCTCATCCTCAGAGTCTGAGTTGTGGTGGTGGATCCAGCTCTTGTCTCCTTTCAGGGTGGTGCGAACCTTCATCTGCTTAATGATCCTCCTGCGGTCCTCATCCGTGGGGGGGATCACACCTCCTGGGAGAGGCAGAGAGGAAGGAAGGAGAGAGGAGAAGGGTTGCTGAGAAAGGGCAAGAACTCCCAGGGACAGCAGGGTAAAACCTCAGAGAAGAAGGAGCACAGCTCTCCTGTCAGCCAGAGAGCCAACCACTGCAGGAGTCTTCTGCTGCTTCGGCTGGGAGATGGAAACAAGCTGCTGTCATCTCAGCTTCAGGATCAACCTGTCCTGATCCCTCACCTCTTCTCCAGAGATCCATGCAGTTTATTCTCTCCTTTCAGAGGACTGCTTAACATCAGTGTGGCATTTTCACTCAGGAGGACAAAAACCCACCCAGTGGGTGGTCTAAGCACAGAGACAGAGCAGGCAGGGAGTCTCCCCCAGCATCCCCATCACATCAGCTCTAGCAGAAGGCTTCTTTTGATTTGTGGGAGAGGAGCATGAAGCTGAACCAAGAGTTGGAGGTTAGAGATAAGTCATAAAACACAAGCCATCAGCTTTCTCTGGTGGCTTATCAGAGTTGGAGGAGGCACAGAACCCCAGCAAAATGGGGAGAGACCTTTCATGGTATCAAGTCCAACCATTGACCAGCACTGCCAGGTCACCACTGAACCATGGCCCTCAGCACCACATCTCCATGGCTTTTAAACACCATCCCTGGACAGATTGAAAAGCCATGGAGATGTGGTGCTGAGGGCCATGGTTTAGTGGTGGCCTGGCAGTGCTGGGTTATGCTTGTAGCCCCAATATGACTTTTTTTCCCCCCAGTCCTTTTACAGTAAGACATTATTAGGAGTGAGTTAGTCTTTTGGGAGTTAAACCCTCAGCTGGTAGAAGCTGGAGGCTCTCCAGCTCTCTATACCTTGATGGATACTGAAGAAGTCCTAGCCAAACACATGTCATTTTGGAGCTGCAGGTCCCAGAGGAGGAGGAAGTGTCCTCTAGCCATGGCCACAGTGCACTGGGGGAGCTGAGCAGAGACCTCCCAGCAGATACAGCTGAGCAGAGGAAGGTCATGACAGCAAACAGATCCCTGCAGCTTGGGCTGGGGAAGGGACCTACCTTTACTGACACCCAGGGACAGCATGGTTCTCAGCAGCACCTTGCCCTGCAGTTACTCTTTGAAGACAACAAGCCCCTGGAAGAAAGGAAGAAGGGGGTGGGAATCAGATTAGTAGTTCTGGAAGAAAAACCTTGGCAGTTCTGTGGAAGGGAGAGCATCAGAACAGTGACCCAGGCACAGAGCCTGGGGAGACTGCAGTAGCTACAGCAGAGCTGTGATTTCTCCCCATGTCAGGTACCTTCAGCATCAAGGCTAGGAAAAGAATCAGATGGGTGTGTTCTCCACACCAGCAAGTCTTCAGATTGGCCACAAGAAGATGTGTCCTTCTAGATCTGGGAGGGAAATGGTGGAGCAGAGCTTAGCCAAAGTGCCCAGAGCCTCTGGGGTGGGACAGACCTCCTGGGGTCTGTAAATTCAGAGCAGCTGAGGCTCCTTGGGTGGATCTTGGTGGGTTTTTTTTCCCCCAGTTTGAATCTAACAGAAGGATTCTTGACAAATTCCAGTTGGCAGAGGTATCTGTTAGAACCCCAAGAGAAAGCAGAGAGAACTTCCCACTGCCTGCCTCAGAAGCAGAAGGTACTTCTTGCTTCTGATGGTATCTAGGTCCCTACTTCAAACAGCCAAAGTAAAGCAGCCAGGAGAAACTCCTGCATGGATCACCTCAGAGATGCTTTGAGGTCAGGAGTCTGCAGAGGACTGCTCAGTGCTGTAGCTGAATCAAAACCAACCACAAACTAGCTATCAGGGAAGGAAAATTGGCTGTTTCAGGTTCTGCCAAGAGAATGCTTTTCCATTTGTAAGCAAACAAACAAAGCAAAGCCAAATCTCCAACATGAAACCACAGCCCTGGGGTCTGTAGAACATAGATTTCTGGCCACCTGGGCACTCTGCTGGCATTCTCTCTCACGTTTTCCATGGAAGCTGTGGGATAAACCCTTGTTTCAGAGGAGGAAAAGCAAGGGCAGCTTCCAGCCCTTCCAAGCCTCCTTTCCTTCCATGCCAAAACTATCTGCTGAACCTGGATTCTCAAGTGCCCCTGCTGTTGATCACCACAAACATCAGAGCCCAGCTGGGAGCCTGGGACTCCCCAGTCAGGTTATTACCTTCTGGTGGGCCTGGCCCTGCAGCCCTGCTCTGAAGCCAGCCTCCCTTCCCCATGGAATGTCAAGTGCTGAGCTCACAGCACTGCTTCTTGGCCAGGTCTCTTCCTTCAGCTCATCTCAGCCCAGGATCTACCTCCTGCATAGCCCCTCCTCCTCCAGCCTGCACTGGGATGGGGAGCAAGCTCTCTGCTATTCCCCCCAGGCTCCTTCTCCCTTTGCAAATGCTCCCCACTGTTCATCCAGCTTTCACCATGAGCAGACAGCCCACCTCTTGCCTTAGCCTTCCCACACTCAACAGCTCATCACCACCTTGTCCAGCACATGCAGAGGTGCTCCAAGGAGAAATGAGGCTACAAGAGGAGGCTTTGCTCCCCAGGAATCACTGCTAGAGGTGTTAAAGAAGTCAGGTTGCAGCTGGAGAGCATGGATGGTTGCTCTACAGGGGTCACATCTTTCACTGTCCCTGCTCCTCAGGGAGGAATGAAAGCTGCAGTGTTCTCCTACACAGCCATGAAGAGCCTCTAAATACTTGGCCATCTGAAGGTGGTGGAGGTGGCTGCAGCCTGCAGAGCTGCCAGACCTGTAGTCTGGCAGTTTGGGGTTAAAAAGACATCACAGAGGCTTGGACTTGCAGCTGGAGAAGCCAAGTGGCTTCACTGCCCATGGGACCTGAGCAAGGCAGAATCAGAGCTCAGCTGCCCTGCTAACTGCAATTCAACTTGATGCTTGCTTCTACTTACTCATTTCTTTCTTCTTCCAGGATAAAGCAAAGCTGAAGCAAGTGGAGGATGAGAAGCAGCAGAAGAGAACTATCCCCAGAGGTTGGTATGGTCCTGAGCCAGGGCAAAACAGGGACAGAAGGAGGTAAAGGCTACACAGTGTCACACCATGGAGGTGCTTGGAAGCTGGAGAGCTCTCACTTAGCTAGCAGCATAACTGAGAGGTGATCAGCCTCCAGCAGAGATCTTCTAGCTGAACAAGCAGAGGTCTAGGAGCACATAGGAAAGGTTCTCAGGAAGGTGTGGAGTGAGGGCTGGAGCTGACAGAGGTGCAGAGCTGAGCTCAGCTCCCAGGCACACTCCACAGCTCCTTCTGTAGGTAACACACAGCAGCCCTCTGAGAAACAGCTCCATTTATTGAACAGAATCTCTGCTTCTTACTCAGAGAGGCCCCTAACAAATACCCACCAAAAGCAAGGGAAGCCACAAAGAGTGGCACTCAGCATGTACACCAAACCCTGCCAGAAACTCAACTCTCATGCAGATAGGACCTCTCATGTAGGCCAAAACCTCTCCTGCTTCAAACTAAATCTATCCCTTCCCTCCCTGGAGTTAGGGCATGAACTCTGCCAGGCTGGACACAGTGCTCATTGTCCCATAGAAGGGGTTTCTGCTGTGGGACTAGGACCACCTCCAGAAGAACATCTAGCAAGTCACCACATCACTCTGGTTTAGATACCCAACAAAGCTGTTCAGGACCAGCTATCAGGACCAGAGATTCAAATCTGAGACAAACAAAACCCCAACCTGAAGCATTTTAAGAACCTTCCCTGTTCCCTCCCTACTTCTACAGATGGTTTCCTTCAGAAGGCCAGCAGGTGCCCTCAGGAGCCAACTGCCTCCCCTCTGAGGACAGGCTGAGTTGGGATTGTTCAGCCTGGAGAAGAGAAGGCTTCAGAGGGACTTATAGCAGCCTTTCAGTACCTAAAGGGGGCCTAGAGAAGTGGGGGGAGAGAGACTCTTTACCCAGGTAGAAAGTGGGCAATGGTTTCAAACTGAAGGAGGGAATATTTAGATTGGATGTTAGGAAGAAATTCTTTACCCAGAGGGTGGTGAGGCACTGGAACAGGTTGCCCAGAGAGGTTGTGGCTGCCCCATCCCTGGCTGTGTTCAAGGCCAGGCTGGATGTGGCCCTGGATGACCTGGTCTAGTGCATGTGGAGTCCCTGCCCATGGCGGGGGGGGTTGGAGCTAGATGATCTTTAAGGTCCCTTCCAACCTAAACCAAATTCTGTGATTAAACATCTGCACACCAGCAATACAACAGGCCCTGGGTCCTGAATGACACCCTTGGGCATCCTCATTATGTAGATGAGCAATAATTCCTCCTGCTCATTCTTGCTGGCTCAGTGGCACCATTAGCACTGCCCAGTTCACTCCCAACTGGCTGCACTCTGCTACTTCCCTTCCCACCCTTTCCCTGGACAATCTGCCAGGGCTGCCTTGGGTTTCCCTCATCTGCCAAGTGTCCTGAGATCCTGCAAGAAATAGGAGGTTGGCTTGCAAAGAGGTGAACAGGGTCCCAGCAAGGGAGGAGCTGCAGCTGGCTGCAGACAGACACCCAGCTCCTGCTGAGAGGGGCTTGAGGCTGCCCCTGTACCACAGGGCTTCACAGAGGATCCTCAGCCCAGGAGTGAAAGCAATTCCAGAGTATTGCATATGGAAAAGGGAGCTGAAACCCTCTTTAGATGTTAATCTTCAGGGTGAGAGTGTCTGCAGGCAGGCAGCCAGCTCAGCTCTCCCCTCTGCATGTTCCTGTGTGCTGCAGTGGTCCCTGCCCTACCTCGGGTGTCTCTAAACCCCTGGAGTCTTTCAGGCAGCTTCAAGGGATGCTGCTGCTGCTCATGGGATGGAGAGTCTGTGCCTCTCAGCAGCACTTCAGAGAGCAGCTCCCAGTGAGGAGCCTCACCCTGCCAGGCAAGCTGCAGGCTGTGCTGGGTGGAACAAGCAGAAGAGCTCAGTTTGGCTGCCCAGGGGCAGGAGATGCCTGAACATAAGGAAAAGTTTTCCTGGGAGGGTGGTGGAAGCTACAAAGCAACACTGCCACGATCCAAACTTCCTTCCAAATCTCTGGGGTCAGAGGCAGTTGCACTCTCTCCTCCTTGCTCATGCTCAACAGGAGCTGCTGAAGACTTCAAAGACTCCTCCAGCACTCTTGGCAAAGTTCTCCTCTCTCCCACTTGGCTCTCCTGTCTTCTCCTTGTTGCTGCTCCTCATTTTGCTGACCTGAGACTGCCTTGATGAGCAGCAGCAGGGAGATTGTCTGTGGCTAAGCCTAGGGAAAGCAGAGGAAGGGAAAGAGAGGAGTGAAAGTGCTTTTCTGGCCACTTTTGGTGCTTTCATGGGGCTTTGAGCAATGGGATCCAGTTGGAGCTGTGGGAGCTGGATGATCTTTAAGGTCCTTTCCAATTCAAACCATTCTGTGATTTTCTAGGTGGAGTTAAGGTAACCAATGGCCACATTTCCCCTCTTGGAGAGACTGCCCAGGAGGAGTGTTACAGGCTGGGAAAGAAACAGGAGGAGAAAGCTGTTTGTTGTGAGGGGGTTGGAGCCCTGGCCCAGGCTGCCCAGAGAGGCTGTGGAGTCTCCCTGTGTGGAGAGATTCCCAAGGCAGCTGGAGGTGACCCTGGGCAAGCTGCTGTGGGTGCCCCTGCTGGAGCAGGGGGTTGGACTGGGTGATTCCCAGAGGTCCCTTGCAACCCCCAGCATGCTGGGATTTGGGGATAGGCATACAACTGCAACAGTGAGCACCACCACCAGTGGCACCAGAATCTCCTCTCTTACCCTTAGCAGGGAGAGATCCCTATGGAACAGAGTCCTTGGGCTGACCAAGGGAGTGGTTACAGCTTCATCAGTCCCCAGGGCTGCAGCTGGCCATGAGAGGTGGTGACACATCCTTGCCCACTCCCTGTCTTCTGTGAGGGAGCTGATGTAGAGCCAGACCAACACTCTTCAGTAATAAATTCTCCAAGTGCCCCAAATCTGAAGCCCATTAACTGGGAATGAGTCTGCTTCCCATGTAAGCCACTTGAAAAGCTGTAATTATACCTCAGGAGATGAAACACTTTCTGCTCTTCAAAAGCTAGCTGCAGCTTCTATTACCTGCAAAGCTACAGAAGGAAACCTGCCAGCCACCCTCCTTTGGGAAGGTTCCACTGCACCCTCAACATCAGCATCATCATTTTGTTTTGCCTGCAATTGTCAGGAGTTCACAGGGCACTTGTGGCAATCATCTCTTTGTGCCAAACAGCCACCTTGTCCTCCATTCATCCTGGTGAGGAGCTGGAGCAGACCTTGGACCCAGTTCTGAGGACTGAATGAACACCCTGGGGAAGGAAGCAGAGCTGCTTTCATCCTGTCAGGTCAGCTTTCCTGCAGAGAGCCACAGGTTACCTTCAGGCTCCTGAAGCAGCCAGAGAGGCCAAGCCAGCCCCAAGTTCCTGTCACAGAGCTGCTGTTCCCAGTCAGGATGGAAGCTCCCTGTGATGCCCAGGCCACCAGGCTCCCTTCACTGTGCTGGTTCCTGCAAGAGCTGCAGGGTCAGAGGCTCTGCCCCAGGGAACATTCTGTCACTCAGACCCTTCCTGGACACAGGGACCCCACGGGTGACTTTCCCTAGAGCATGAGACAGGGAGTTAAACTCTTGCTGCCTCAGGAAGGTCATTAGTAAAGCACAAACTGTGTCCCAAAGCACTTCTACTTTCCTTCAGCTCCAAGTGGCATGGCTGATGTGACTGACTGACTAACTGCAAAGTGACCCTGTGCCACCTCCAGCCACCCAGGAGCTGCAGCCACCAGCCCCAGGCTCTGCTGCCTGCCGGCAGGGACCACCCGTGCTGTCATGCTGCTCTCCAAGCAGCTCTCCCGTGCTCCTCCTGCTCCTGGGGACAAGCACAAGCCTCATTTCACCAGCTAGGAGCTTGTGTGCTAATGGAGGACTTGGCCAGTGACCTGACTGCTGAGGTCAGTCATGTGGAAGAACACCCTGGTCTGAGGGTAATTGATGCCTCCCCTGACCTTCACAGCCTCCAGTTCAAATCTAGTCAAGGTTTGCAAAAGGTTTCAACCTTCTGCAGTTGAATCTCCTACACTCTGCTGAGAATTTTGGTCATCTACAGGCTAGGAAGATGCTGAGGGCACTGGAGCATCTGTGGCAGGAGGAAAGGCTGAGAGCCCTGGGGCTGCTTAGCCTGGAGAAGAGCAGCCCCACAGGGGAGCTGCTCAAGGCTGGGGGCAAGAGGCTGGGGCCAGACTCTGCTCACTGGTGCCCAGGGCCAGGCCAAGGGACACTGGGCACAAACTGGAAGCTAGGAGGTTCCAGCTGAGCAGGGGGAGAAAGTTGTTTGCTGTGAGGGTGTTGGAGCCCTGGCCCAGGCTGCCCAGAGAGGCTGTGGAGTCTCCTTGTGTGTGAGAGATTCCCAAGGCAGCTGGAGGTGATCCTGGGCAAGCTGCTGTGGGTGCCCCTGCTGGACCAGGGGGGTTGGACTGGATGATCCCCAGAGGCCCCTTCCAACCCCCACTGTGCTGGGGTTTGGTGATCTGGATCTAAATCAGTGTCGAGCTCACTGCTTCCCAAACCTTAGAGCAAAAGGTAGGACCTTGCTGTAACACTCAGCAGATCAAGCCTGACTTTTACAAAGCCACTGGCAGGAAAACTTCTCCAGATAGGTTGGGTGCAGCTATGGACACCCTGCCCCAGCAGGGCTGGTTTCAGGGTGCAGGACTGCTAATCCCCAGCCTGCACTGTCAGGCTGCCCACAGTGAGCTGGGTTAGGTGTGGGCACATACCTGCATTTCTCTAGCATTAGCCAGAGCACACAATGCAAACTTTTGTGCCCATGTTAGGCTATCAAGTCAGCTGCTACCTGATCTGCTGTGAAGCCAGAGCAGCCTGGACAGACTCTACCTGGTCTAGCAGAAACCCTGCCAGAGCAGCATTAACCCTTTCAGCTTCACTTCAGCATGCTTGAACTGGTAAAGGCAGCATTTTCCTCCTGGATGAGCACTGTGTGTTCAGTGGCTGTGACATCTTTTAAACTGGATTTGTTTCCCCTTTGAACTCTGCCTTGACTGAGACCCCGTGGCTGGGAAGGAGGGACACCTGCACCCCCCCTGTCTGCACTTGGGGAAATGAGTAGCAACAGGAATTACACTTCAGACCCTGGCCTCTGAACTCTGAAGCTGCAGGTCAGGAGTTCATGCACCATCAGGGATGCAGGTGGCTGAAGGTGTTGGAAGTGGGACCTTGTCAGGCAGTGACATGAAGCCCAGACTCACAGCCTGAGGCAGGCACCAGGACATGGCAAGGGTCTCAACATTGGCTCAGGATCTGGTAGCTGTGAGCTTTCAGCTGGAGATAACTCTGCTTCATCACCTCTGAACAGCAGAATGGTTTCTAGTGCTAAGCCCCAGCTGCATGGGCACCCTACAGGCAGGGTGAGGAGGCCTCACATCTTAGACAAGGCTTAGCTTCTCTGAAGGACCAGCTCTGTACTCCTGTCCTCCCCCTGTTCCATGCAGTGACTGCTCAACACCAACACCCTTACACACACACTTGACATTTAAGCAGCACTATGGTAGTTCCAAAATCAAGCTGGCAGTCAGGAATGCCATAGCTGATGCAGTCCAGGCAACCTTAAACCAACCCTTCTAGGCTTGTACAGCTCAACAGCTCATCACCACCTTGTCCAGCACATGCAGAGGTGCTCTAAGGAGAGATGAGGCTACAAGAGGAGGCTTTGTTCCCCAGGAATTACTGCTAGAGGTGTTAGAGAAGGCAGGTGGCAGCTGGAGAGCATGGATGGTTACTCTACAGGGGTCACATCTTCTGTCTCTGGCACAGTTCTTCCATGATGGTAGCCAAGTAACTTAAAGTGCATCACAGAACAACTCACAGAAGGGTTTGGGCTGGAAGAGACCTCTAAAGGTCATCTAGTTCACAGTCGAACTGCACACCTTCCTCTTTCAGGGTATCCAGCTTGACTCTAATATGAGTCAGAAGAGCACCAAGCACTTGCAGCTGCAGCAGAGCCTGGCTGGTTGTGCAGGATCTCTGTGTAGAGTCTCAGCACAGCAGCACAGCTCCACAGGATCATGGTCACCACTACCTGGGGACAGCAAACACCTCTTCTGCCCAGAGCACCAGGAGAAAAGGATGAAAACCTGATATTGCCTCCACAGATCTCAGCAACAAGAGCAATGCAGACACAATCACTGAATCCCAGCATGCTGAGGCTTGGAAGGGACCTCTGGGGATCATCCAGTCCAACTCCCCTGCTCCAGCAGGGTCACCCACAGCAGCTTGCCCAGGATCACCTCCAGCTGCCTTGGGAATCTCTCCCCACAAGGAGACTCCACAGCCTCTCTGGGCAGCCTGGGCCAGGGCTCCAACACCCTCACACCAAACAACTTTCTCCTCCTGCTCAGCTGGAACCTCCTGGCTTCCAGTTTGTGCCCAGTGCCCCTTGGCCTGGCCCTGGCCACCACTGAGCAGAGTCTGGCCCCAGCCTCTTGCCCCCAGCCTTCAGCTCTTGCTCAGCCTTGAGCAGCTCCCCTGTGGGGCTGCTCTTCTGCAGGTTAAGCAGCCCCAGGGCTCTCAGCCCTTCCTCCTCCCAGACATACTCCAGCCCCCTCAGCATCTTCCTATCCCTGACACATTTCAGCTCTATCCAAGACAAGAGCTGTAAAGCCACAAATCCACAATTATAATTCCTTTTAATGCACCCCAGAAGAAAACAAAAAAAACAACAAAAAAAAAGGAAAAATCAGTCTGAGCAGGAGAAGTTGGCAAAGCCATGAGCTCCTGAAGCCAAGGAAGTGTGGCACCACCTTAATTACAGCAGCAGCCAAAGCTGCCTGTCCCAGGAGCTCTATGAGCCTCCCCAGCACGACCACCTCCAAACACCAACACTGGCTGCTCTCACTGCCCCAAATAACCAGATCCTCCTTTACTACAGTTTCATTAGTCTAATTGCAAGGCATTAACTCCTAATTGTTCAACTAATTTCTGTATTTGAAGAGGAAGAAGGATGTAAAAGACCTTTACCACACCCACATGCCACTGACCTTAAGCCTTGATGTCTACAGATGAAAGAAAGGAGGAAGGCAAAGTTTGTTTGGCTTTTAAGGGCAGAGCTTCCCATTTGGGTCACAAAACCTCATCAAATCTTCATGACATCACAGGGATGGGACAAAGTTTAGCCAAAACAAACCCCCTAGCACTTCTGTCAAAGCAAACTAACGTCTGTTCTCTTGGGATTTGGGACTTCCAGCTACAGTATGAAAGGGTTTTGGAGCAAGTTTGATGCTTTTTCTTTGGCTAGATGAACATAAGCTAGGCTAAGTCCAAGCTCCTGACTGATCTGATGAGGGAGGACACCTCTGCTCCCCAGCTCACCCTGGAGCAGCCTGTGGAGCTGAACCCGGCTCATCCTCCTGGTAGGAGTTAGTCCTAGAGCAGCCAGGGGCTGAGCAGAGGTGTGAGGATGGGGCAAGGCAGTCACCAAGCTCGGGTGTAGGATGAAGCAAGGACAGAGGGAGGTGCTCGTCTCCTCTGCACCAGCTTCCCACTCCCACCCCTTCCTTTCCAGGGTGCTGATTCAGAGAGAAACAAAACAAGGAGAGAGAGGAAAAACCTCTCTCTGCAGCCCTCTCTGTCCCACACAACTGCTGGGTGAGGCAGAAAGGGTGCAGCTTAGCCCAAGTCTCCTGAGAGGTGGTCCCAAGGCCATGGGGAGGTGTTTGAAGTGAGCTGCTTCACATGTAGCCCAGACCCTACCTCAGATCTTACCCCTGCTGTCTGGCCTCTGCTCACTCCTGCCCACACACAGACCCCTCCCAGCAGACTCACTGCCATGGAAAGCGAGGAGGGGAACAGATTTTGGAAGGATGAGGGGTGATGGGCAGGGAGGCGACACAGGGACCAGCCAGGGGCAAGCAACGAGGACTCAGCCCCGCAGCTCTCCTCTGCTGCCTCCTTTGGGTGCTCACACTAACAACACCAGCCCTGCAGCACTCGAGTACCATTGCAGAACTACACTTTGGCCCAAGACTCTACAGAAAAGAGCTTCANAACAAGGAGAGAGAGGAAAAACCTCTCTCTGCAGCCCTCTCTGTCCCACACAACTGCTGGGTGAGGCAGAAAGGGTGCAGCTTAGCCCAAGTCTCCTGAGAGGTGGTCCCAAGGCCATGGGGAGGTGTTTGAAGTGAGCTGCTTCACATGTAGCCCAGACCCTACCTCAGATCTTACCCCTGCTGTCTGGCCTCTGCTCACTCCTGCCCACACACAGACCCCTCCCAGCAGACTCACTGCCATGGAAAGCGAGGAGGGGAACAGATTTTGGAAGGATGAGGGGTGATGGGCAGGGAGGCGACACAGGGACCAGCCAGGGGCAAGCAACGAGGACTCAGCCCCGCAGCTCTCCTCTGCTGCCTC
>VWZX01006708.1:57488-78169 GCA_013399015.1 Galbula dea
TTGAGCAGCTCCCCTGTGGGGCTGCTCTTCTGCAGGTTAAGCAGCCCCAGGGCTCTCAGCCCTTCCTCCTCCCAGACATACTCCAGCCCCCTCAGCATCTTCCTATCCCTGACACATTTCAGCTCTATCCAAGACAAGAGCTGTAAAGCCACAAATCCACAATTATAATTCCTTTTAATGCACCCCAGAAGAAAACAAAAAAAACAACAAAAAAAAAGGAAAAATCAGTCTGAGCAGGAGAAGTTGGCAAAGCCATGAGCTCCTGAAGCCAAGGAAGTGTGGCACCACCTTAATTACAGCAGCAGCCAAAGCTGCCTGTCTCAGGAGCTCTATGAGCCTCCCCAGCACGACCACCTCCAAACACCAACACTGGCTGCTCTCACTGCCCCAAATAACCAGATCCTCCTTTACTACAGTTTCATTAGTCTAACTGCAAGGCATTAACTCCTAATTGTTCAACTAATTTCTGTATTTGAAGAGGAAGAAGGATGTAAAAGACCTTTACCACACCCACATGCCACTGACCTTAAGCCTTGATGTCTACAGATGAAAGAAAGGAGGAAGGCAAAGTTTGTTTGGCTTTTAAGGGCAGAGCTTCCCATTTGGGTCACAAAACCTCATCAAATCTTCATGACATCACAGGGATGGGACAAAGTTTAGCCAAAACAAACCCCCTAGCACTTCTGTCAAAGCAAACTAACGTCTGTTCTCTTGGGATTTGGGACTTCCAGCTACAGTATGAAAGGGGTTTGGAGCAAGTTTGATGCTTTTTCTTTGGCTAGATGAACATAAGCTAGGCTAAGTCCAAGCTCCTGACTGATCTGATGAGGGAGGACACCTCTGCTCCCCAGCTCACCCTGGAGCAGCCTGTGGAGCTGAACCCAGCTCATCCTCCTGGTAGGAGTTAGCCCTGGAGCAGCCAGGGGCTGAGAAGAGGTGTGGGGATGGGGCAAGACAGTCACCAAGCTCGGGTGTAGGATGAAGCAAGGACAGAGGGAGGTGCTCGTCTCCTCTGCACCAGCTTCCCACTCCCACCCCTTCCTTTCCAGGGTGCTGATTCAGAGAGAAACAAAACAAGGAGAGAGAGGAAAAACCTCTCTCTGCAGCCCTCTCTGTCCCACACAACTGCTGGGTGAGGCAGAAAGGGTGCAGCTTAGCCCAAGTCTCCTGAGAGGTGGTCCCAAGGCCATGGGGAGGTGTTTGAAGTGAGCTGCTTCACATGTAGCCCAGACCCTACCTCAGATCTTACCCCTGCTGTCTGGCCTCTGCTCACTCCTGCCCACACACAGACCCCTCCCAGCAGACTCACTGCCATGGAAAGCGAGGAGGGGAACAGATTTTGGAAGGATGAGGGGTGATGGGCAGGGAGGCGACACAGGGACCAGCCAGGGGCAAGCAACGAGGACTCAGCCCCGCAGCTCTCCTCTGCTGCCTCATTTGGGTGCTCACACTAACAACACCAGCCCTGCAGCACTCGAGTACCATTGCAGAACTACACTTTGGCCCAAGACTCTACAGAAAAGAGCTTCATCTCCCCAGGCTTTAAGGAGTTAAGGTATGAGTTCAAGCCCCCCTCATGCCCACCATCAGGGAGCCAGGACAGCTCTGCTCTTCCCCCTCCTCCCCAGCACAGGTGGCGCAGGGAGAACAGCAAGACCCCAACTGCCCTCTGCCAGGCTCCGAGGACCAACCTCCCTGCCCAGCCCTACCTGTGGAGGGTTCCTCAGCCGTGGCTTCGAGGTGGAGCAGTCTCTAAGCAATCTCCAAGCACTTTAGCCTCCCCAAGGGCTGACAGCAGGTATGTCCGATCCTCCCCTGGCAGCGCAGGAGGCTATGGGGGAAGCTGAGCGCTCACCTGGCTGAGGGCTGGCTCCTGGAAGCCAAGCCTTGTTTTGAGGAGGAGACTTGGGTGTGTTTTGCCCTTCAGGGGAATCAAACAGGTTTCTCCATTCAGTCGGCATTGGGCTCCCCTCCCTATAAGCTCTCCTCTACATTCCTCACATTCTCCAGCAGATGCCACGTTCCCCAGCCCCGTGCTGCAGAGGGACAGCAGTCAGCAGCCCCCCATAGCCCCCACCCCACTGAGTTTCTTCTCAGGGCAAGCACTGCCAGCCAGGCTTGGTCCCCAAAAAGGGGGGGGNCTTGGTCCCCAAAAAGGGGGGGGGGGGGGGGCAGGGGGAAAGGAGCAGGCACCCCACCTGCAAGCCCTAGGGTCTGAGAGAGCCCCTTAGAGCAGGGGTATCCTGGCAGCACCAGGGGTTGGTACCGTAACTAGCCCTGATTGTATGAGAGACATGGGTGTGATGACTGCTGCTCACTGGGGAGGAAACTACCAGGTACTCTGCTCCTCCTCAGTTTCTTCCCCTTTCTAATGGCTGTGGTCACTGCAAGATCCTTGAGGCTCAGCTGTGGTGAGGCTCTGAGGGACACAGCAAGACCCTTGGATACCCTGCTTGCCAATCCTGAAGCTCAGTGGTTGGGGCTGTGAGTTTAGAGCCTCTAAGAAGTCAGAGCTTCAGCCTGGGACTGCCACAGGTTGGTAAGAAGGTGATGAAGCCCCAACCAAGCATCTGTCCAGGACCTCTCCACACCTTGACACCCCCCAGCAGACACTTTCCCCTGCCCTGATGAACTGATCAGAAGTAACGTTGGGTCTGCAGGAGAAGAGGTGCTGGAGAGAGACTCCTCATAGCTCTCTACCACATCTGCTGCAGGATGGTGGAGAAACCACCACTGGGCTGGGCTCTACCAGGGCTAATAACCCATCCCTGGCTGCCAACAGCACAGCCAAGATAATATCTGAGAAGCCCTGATGTCAACGTTGTTATTCCAAGCCCAGCTCTTTCTCTCTCTGATCTAGTCACAGGCTCAGCTGAGCTTTCTGCCCCAGAGGCTGTTGCTGATCCCAGCAGAGATAGGCACAGGAGAGGAGATGGAATAGTCCCAGAGCCACACCCTGAGCTGGGAATGGGCACAGAGGGGTGTCCAGCTCAGGGCAATTGGAGATGTTTGAAGTGGGCTGGTTCAAATGCAGCCTAGCCCCTACCTCAGGAAAGCTTCCTCTGCTTCAGGGCTCCAGCTGACAGTACAGCTTTATTTTTCAGCAAGCCCTGAGTCATCTCAGCCTTTGCTGAAGGTTTGTTCAGCTTCTTTCCTGAAATCCAAGTGACTAATGGCTTGGGCAGCCTTTTGGGTACAGCAGGTCCTCTGCCAAGCAAGCAGAAGGGACACAGCTCCCTGAGAGGACTAGGCTGCTCCACAGGGAGCCTTTCAAATGAAAACCACCTACCATGAGCACCTTCCTGTTACACACCAAAGGGACAGGTAAGGAGACCCAACAGAACAACACACAAAAAAGCTGGCTGTTGTTTTGGGGAGGTTTTATTCCACTGGTTTGGTGAAGTGGCACAGAGGAGGCTCAAAGATGAGCTGGCTCTCAGGGCTCCTCTCTCCTCCTCAGCAGAGAGGGACACAGCAAAGACTTGCTTTGCTAATTACCTCACAGGAGATAGCTGCAGCATTAGGTAACATTCTGTTGTTAGCCCAAAAATACAGGTCCAAGCATAGGTACACATCATCCAAAGCCAGGTCTTAAAGGCAGGGGTGTGGCAGCAAGGCAGAGCAGCAGGGGAGGCATTTCTGAGCTGGCAGCTCCATCCCAACAAGCCCTTGGTGAGAGGCACCGTGCAGCACGGCCACACGAGATGCTTCCTCCAGTGGGAGCTGCTGCTCACGCCCTGTCAAACTTCAGTCTCTAAGGCCTCCTCCATCTCCAGCCTCTCTGTTCAACCTCCTGCTGCCACCCAAAGCTCCAGTGATTCAGCACTGACCTTCCACAGTACCTTCAGTTGGAAATCTGGATCAGCCCCACGCCAGGTTTCCATGCTGGGTTCATCCTGCAGCAATGCTTCTGAGAGCAGGGGCAGGAGGAGGTGTTTTCCCCTCAGTCACTGCCTATGGAATTCCAGCTGCTGGCTAACACAGTTATGAGGTGTAAGGGCTGCTGAATGGTTGGGTGAAGGAGAGCATTGGCCTACTCACTGCTGTACATCACCCTGGCCACCACACTGCTTCTTGGGTTTAGCCTGAAGAAGAGGAGGCTCAGGGGAAACCTTCTCACTCTCTGCAGCTCCCTGAGAGGAGGCTGGAGCCAGGTGGGGATGGTCTCTTCTCCCAAGAAAGAAGTGATAGGACAAGAGGAGACAGCTTCAAGTTGCACCAGGGGAGGTTTAGATTGGATATGAGGAACAATTTCTTCCCTGAAAGGGTTGTCAAGGCCTGGCCCAGGCTGCCCAGGGCAGTGATGGAGTCCCCATCCCTGGAGGAGTTTGAAAGCCATGGAGCTGTGGTACTGAGAGCCATGGGTTAGTGATGACCTGACAGTGCTGGTTCATGGTTGGACTCCAAGATCTTGAAGCTCTTTTCCAACCCAAACAATTCAATAATTGAGGCCTACATTGAGGCCCTTTCCTCCTGCCCAAGAGGACACAGATGCTAGCATACCAGTATAGAAATGTTAACCACAGCTTTGTCTTCTATAGCCCAGCAGAGTAGGACAGAAACACTTGGCTCCTTCCCCTTTTCCCCCCCTGTAGAAAAGGCTTTTCTTTTTCCCTTTGTTCAGCTGAAAAGCAGCATGGCCCAGCCATGCAGACAGCTTACCTTGAACTGGAGATCTCCAGTGCTGTCCTGTCACCACAGCTCACAGCACTCCCATACTGCACACTAAGCCCAGCAGGCACCTCTGTGGTGCTCAGCAGCCTGTACAGTTAGCGACAATCAGTCCCAAACAAGCCCTTGTGGTTTCATCCCAATTAAGCTCTTAGATAAACCTCTCTTCCCAAAGCCTAGCTGGATGTCACTCACACCAGCAGGCAGAGAAACCCTGATGGTTGGTTTTCTTCCTCATAATTACAGGAGCATGCTCAGGTTTTAATGAGATGGCATTTCAGAAGCACAGCACTGGCCAGAGGCAGAAGGTTTGCTGGGGTTTCTAAGTGGCAGCCTGGTGTGACATGCCACAGGGCCACCAAAACACAGCCCCACCAGCTTCCTCCAGACCAGAGGCTAAAAGATCCTCCAGCAAGCCTGTAGGAGAAGTCAATTGACTTCATTTCAGGCACTTGGCTGAGACAACTGGATCAGGAGCAGCATCTCTTTGGCTTTAGGGATGAAGACTCCAGATTCATGTTAGGAATCCATTCAGTATGCAGAGTGTGTGTGCAGGGAGAGGTTGGCTCTTTCTGCTCCTGTCTACAGCAGCACCTACAGCCCAACAGGACTTTGAAGCCAGCAATCCTGTAACTCTTACCCCAACTAGAAGCAGGAGCTTTTCCAAGCTACAAGCTACAGGTTAAATGCTGACAGACTGATGATCCTTCAGGAGAAAGGCACCAAACTGGGTCTCACTGGCAAGAGCAGCCTCATCTGGAAAGAGCAGTTACCCTGCACACCTCTGGAGCAAACCCTGCATGCAGCTTGGAAAAGACATCTCAGATCATGGAGTCCAACTGTTCCCCAGCACTGCCAGGTCACTACCAAACCATGGCTCTCAGCACCACAGCTCCAGGGCTTTCCAACCCCTTCAGGGATGGTGACTCCACCACTGCCCTGGGCAGCCTGGGCCAGGCCTTGACAACCCTTCTGGGGAAGAAATTGCTCCTCATGTCCAACCTAAACCTCCCTGGTGCAACCTGAGGCTGTTTCCTCTTGTTCTGTCACTTGTTCCTTGGGAGAAGGGACCAACCCCCTCCTGGCTCCAACCTCCTCTCAGGGAGTTGCAGAGAGTGAGAAGGTTTCCCCTGAGCCTCCTCTTCTCCAGGCTAACCAACCCCAGTTCCCTCAGCTGCTCCTCACAACACTTGTGCTCCAGACCCTTCCCCACCTTCCTTGCCCTTCTCTGGACACACTCCAGCACCTCAATGTCCTTCTTGGAGTGAGGAGCCCAAACCTGAACCCAGGATTCCAGCTGTGGCCTCCCCAGTGCCCAGTCCAGGAGGCCAATCCCTGCCCTAGCCCTGCTGCCACACTAGTGCTGACCCAAGGCAGGATGCTGTTGGCCTTCCTGGCCCCTGGGCACACTGCTGCCTCATCTCCAGCTGCTGTCAATGATTTCCTGAAGTCCAGAAGCTGTCCCAGAGGGGATCCCTCAGCCAAACCCCACAGAGAGGTAAGCAGAGGAGAGCTCAGCACTGGCAGTGCTGAAGGTCAGGCCAGCAGGTTTGGCTGGTTGGGAACTGGCAGCTATGCCTGTGCTGCACTCTCCTCTTGCTAGGGGAAATCAAGCTGCTCTGAGCTCACCTCTGCCACAGGCACCTTGTGCCTTCCAGAAACAGCCAGTTTCAAACCACTGTGTGTGACCTAGAGCACATTCCTTTCCAGAGGAGCAGTGCACATACCTGGAGAAACTCTGATGTCTACAAGGCAGGAGTCTGCTCAGCTCCCAAAATGCAGGCAGGTAGTTTTAGGGGCAGGTAGTTGTATACCTAGGAGCACAGCAATCCTTGTTCTTCCTGTGACAGCCATGGGCTTCTGCCCAGAGGCATGCAGCCTCCTGAGCAGTCCAGCTTCTCTTGGAACAGTTGCTACTCTAGCTTCTTAAATGTTGGGAGTATTTTCTATTGCCAACAAACCCATCATCTCTCCAGAGCACTTTGCTCTATGGGAAGAGCTGGTTTTTTGATCCTACTTTCTCACCTGACCCCCACCCTTGCACTGAAGGTGGAAGGAAGGTGACTAACCCCTCCATCCTCTGTGCCTCTGCCAAGGGGACAGAAAAGCAAAGCCTCAGTGGAGGCTGAGCAGAGCTGTGATGAGCAGAAGGGTGTAAAACCACTACACCCATTAGTAACCAGGGAATCCAACTGGTTTTTCACGAGCTGTCATCACAAAGCACTGCCAAAATGCCAGACCTCACCTACCAGAAACACATCTCCACCATTCTTTGGTGCTGGAACCCAATCCTCTCAAACCCTGAACACAGACACACCTGCACAGGAGGCCAGGAGCTCTTGGTGCTGAGGCAGAATCCTCTTGTCAGCAAACACAGGGCAGGAGAGTGGCTGTGGCCAAAGGCCAGCTTGATGCCACTGCTAAGACAATGAAAGCTGTGCAGTCAACAGAAACACCTCAGCCATGCTCTGTTGCAAGTAGGGAGATGCTCGTTTCTCATCACCAGCTCAGCAAGCTTCCTGTGGGCTCCCAGGCAAACAAGCTGCTCTCCTTCTCCCATAACAAAGGCCAGGTTGCACCATCACCCCCAGCGGTGGAGCTGGCACCTCCCAGAGGCTTGCACAAGCCTCAGCGAAACTCAGTAAGCAATTGCCTGCAGGGGCAGAGGCAGCCCAGCTCCTGTCACGGTTGGCTCTGAGGCACTGGAAGGTGTGGAAACTCAGCCTGGGGCTTGGTGATCACCACCACCAGCAGATGTCAGTAACAGAGAGAATCCCTGCATGGTAGGAGCTGGAAGGGACCTCTGGGGATCACCCAATCCAACCCCCTGCTCCAGCAGGGCACCCACAGCAGGGTGACCACCATCACCTCCAGCTGCCTTGGGAATCTCTCCACACAAGGAGACTCCACAGCCTCTCTGGGCAGCCTGGGCCAGGGCTCCAACACCCTCACAACAAACAGCTTTCTCCTCCTGTTTCTTTCCCAGCCTGTAACACTCCTCCTGGGCAGTCTCACCAAGAGGGGAAATGTGGCCATTGGTTACCTTAACTCCAACTAGAAAATCACAGAATGGTTTGAATTGGAAAGGACCTTAAAGATCATCCAGCTCCCACAGCTCCAACTGGATCCCATTGCTCAAAGCCCCATGAAAGCACCAAAAGTGGCCAGAAAAGCACTTTCACTCCTCTCTTTCCCTTCCTCTGCTTTCCCTAGGCTTAGCCACAGACAATCTCCCTGCTGCTGCTCATCAAGGCAGTCTCAGGTCAGCAAAATGAGGAGCAGGAACAAGGAGAGCCAAGTGGGAGAGAGGAGAACTTTGCCAAGAGTGCTGGAAGAGTCTTTGAAGTCTTCAGCAGCTCCTGTTGAGCATGAGCAAGGAGGAGAGAGGGCAACTGCCTCTGACCCCAGAGATTTGGAAGGAAGTTTGGATCATGGCAGTTTTGCCATGGCATCATGGCAGGGAAGAGCTGGCCTGGGAAAGAAACCCCAGGCAGGGAGGTACAGGAAGATCTCATTGCCTTGGCCAGAAACCATCAGATGGGCCTCCTGCAGGTCCTTATTAGGGTGAGAGAACAAGCTGAGAGGAGGAGGCTTGGTCAGGGGTGGAAGAGGTTATGGATGAAGTGAGGTTCCTCCTCCTCTGTTGTGGCCAAGGTTTAGGCCCAGCACTGTCAAGGCTCCACCACACTGCCTGTTTACTTCTCTTTGGGCAAAGAGAAGCTAGTCAGTGTGCCAGGAGAACACTGGGAACTGACCTAATTAGAGAGGGAGTAGAGGCCAAGCAATGCAGCATGATGCAATGCCTCTCTCCATGCCCAGCTCTGGGAAACTGCTCACCCCCACACAAGCCAACCTCTGCTTTCCACTTCTGCTAAGCAGGCACTGGAGGGAAACCATGTGTCTGCTGCTTTTCAGCCAGCAGACCTGAGCTTCCAGTGCCTTTGCTTTCTGAGGCACCTTCTGGCTGCTGCCTTCCCCTCTTACCGTGACAGCCCTCCAGAGACACGGGGAGCTGTGGCCAGGGACTGAGGGACAGCGTTTTGGGGACTGAGGGAAGCTGCAGAGCAGATGTAGTTGGGAAATGCCATCTAGAGGCCAAAACGGGCTCTTACCTGCGTTTTCTGTTCGTCCTACTGCATTCCTTGTCTCTCTTCACTGGGGTGCCCAGGGCTCCAGCTGTGGCTCGGCTAGGGCAGGCTAGAGGGGGAGGAGAACTTCCCAGGACCTGCTGGTGGCCGAGGCTGAGCTGGCCACTGGGCAGAGAAGAGATTCTGGTTTTGAGCTCAAGCCAGGGCAAAAGCACAAGGTAAAACTCTCCAGAAAACAGCCAGAAGTTCAACTCAAACTCTTATCTCTAGGATCCCTGCAGCACACTGAGCTCCCAGAGAAGGTTAAGGCTCACTGAGGGAGGCAATTCCTATTCTTCTGAAACTGGAGACCCCAAAACTCCTGGGAAGGCAGGAACTGGCCCAGAGGGAAGCTCCAACTCCAGCCTGAACTCATCTAAAACCAAAATGGAACTTCAGCAGGTAAAGAACACTTGATGGGAGTGTCCAGTGAAGCAGTTTGGGGAACAAACTACTGGGATAACCAGTTTCTGGGGGAAAAAGATTTGTGCCTGTACTAAGAGGTCACAGTAACAAAAAGAAAAAAAAGCCCATTTCTAGCAGTAAAATGTCAGACAAGGTGAGAGCTTTGTGCAGCAGAACCTTCCAACCCACACAGAGCTTGTGGGGATTGAGGGAGCTGTGGTCACCCAGCAAGTGCTGCCTGCCAACAGCCACAGCAAAGGTTTCTGTGCCCCCACCCTCCAAAAAGGGAATGATGAAAATCCTGTTTGTGCTGAGATGCTCAGAATGGGATCTGCCCCTTCCAAAGCTGGAACACAGACCAGAAGTCATCTCTTTGTGATTTATTTGGCTTCCTTTTGAACAGAAACAGGCTCCTGCTGAAACAAAGGCACAGGCTTCCCCACACAGAGAGGCTTGCTTGGCTTTGATGCTTCAGCAAGAGGCAAGCCACCCACCAGCCATGGAGGCAATCCCATCAGCTGCTGTGATTTAAGAGATGGTTGCAGAATTCCCTCTTGGCATCAGCCTCTCTGGTCTAGAGAGAGCCAAGCCACAGAGGGGAACCAGTCCCAAGAAGTATCTCATGAAGCAGCCTGCAGCTCCCAGAAGTGGAGCTTGTTATCACCAGAGCAACACAACAGAGGACAGGGGTGGAGAGAGAAGGTGAAGGAATGCTGATGTGCTGGGATGGAAGAGGGCACCACAGGGTGTTTATTCACAGTCCATGAGGTTCAACAGCTGTTTCAAAATCAGAAGTCACATCAAAGAGCAGAACTGCCAGCACAGCTCCTAGGTGAGGGCTTGTCAACCCAGAGAGAACCACCTTGTACATGTTGAGGAGCTCAGGAAAACTCCCTGCTCCAGAGAAGTAGTGACATTTACTTCAGTCTTCATATTAAGATCTCAAAGCAACTATAAAATAACCAAGTAGAGGAGGAAAATAATGCCCTAGGAGTTGTCAGGCCTTAGCCTGGTGTAGGTGGGGGTAGCTCTGCAGAGTCCTCTCTATTGCTTCATCCAGGCTCACCACTGGTTTGTAGCCCATGGCTCTCTTGGCTCGTTCACAGCTGTAGTAGTGAAATGTCCCAGCTAAGGCTACCCTCATGGGGGTGAAAGTGGCCTTGATGGTGAGCAGGGGACTGAGCAGCCACAGCAGCAGAGAGAGGAAGAGGGCCAGGTAGTAGGCCAGGCAGTAGGGGATGTGGTACTTGGGAGGGTCATAGCCCAAACCAGTCAGGATCCGGGCCAGGAAGGCCCAGAAGGGAATGGGCTCATCGTTGGTGATGTGGAATGCCTGGAAGAGAGGGAGACAAAAAGCCAGCTGAGAAAAATCCTTCCTCTTCTCACCCAGCTGGGATTGGAGATGGGATATCCCCACCTCAGGGTGATGCTGAGGAGACTGACAGCCCTGCTTGGGCCTGAGAACAAACTGCTTCACACCGAGCACCTGGGACCTGGAAGCAATGAAGCTCTGTGCTGCCAAAGAAACCAGCTCCTGGCACTCCAGAGCTCCAGACTACTCCTAGATGCTCAAACTGAGTGACACAAGCAACACCAACACTTCAAAGCATCCCAGCTGTAACCCTCAGGGCATACCCAGAGCACCAGGGTGCCATGAACAGCTCTAAGAGTTTCTCCTAGTCTGAGCTCTAGTGTAAAAGCTCCAGGACTCTGCCTGTGGAGGCATCTGGGCAGCCTCCAGTCTGGATGTCCTCTCCCAGGGTGTTTCACAGCATGAAGTTCATGTATATTCATACATCTTGGAATTAAAGACTTGTTTAGGTTGGAGAAGATGTCTGAGGTCAGGGGGGGTCAGCTGTTCCCCAGCACTGCCAGGTCACCACTAACCCATGTCCCTCAGCACCACATCTCCAGGACTTTCCAACCCCTCCAGGGATGGTGACACCACCACTGCCCTGGGCAGCCTGGGCCAGGCCTTGACAACCCTTTTGGGGATGAAATTGTTCCTTCATGTCCAACCTAAACCTCCCCTGGGGCAACTTGAGGCCCAGGAGGTTGCACACAACATTCACCAGGTGGGCAACCACTCATCATACCCCCAGAAAGAAACAAAACTGGGCCCTTTTGGGTGTGCTGGTTCCACTCATCCCCACAGGGGATGTTCAGTACAGACAAGAAGCATCATGAATTACAGAACAGACACAAGAAGCCCAGTGAGGTTTGCAGATGAAGTTCACCTAAAGGACACCCACTCCCCTCCCTTTGACAGCTCCTTCCTTACCTTCCCACACAGGGGAGAGTCCTTCTGAAGGTTTTCTGCAGCCAGGAGGTGTCCATGGACCACATTTTCCACATAAGTGAAGTCTACCAAGTTCTTTCCATCCCTGCAGAGACAAAAGGAAGAAGGTTAGCCCTCAGGCAAGTTGGGCTGAAAACCTGCTTGTTGCAAAAAGGAAAGAGTTTCACACAAGATCTATTTAATCCAAGCTTCCTCTTGTGCTGCAGCTTCAGGCTACACCCTGTCAGAGAGATGAAGTGGTTCACTTTAGAGACAGAGGAAAGGCTGCTCTTGTCTCAGCTCTCCAGGCCCTCCCAAGTCTACATTCCTGCAACAGAACCACTCTTGAACCTCACAAGTTCCCAAATCTCTGGGTGCTGCAGATCCTCCAGGTCTCAAAATCAGCAGAGAGATCCCCAGAAGCAGAACAAACCAGCAGGGTGGTAACTAGCACAGAGAAAGTCACTTCAGGACAAGCTTTCAGTTAGGAATTTCTTGGCTCCTGAGATTCTAACTGACTCCCTCAGCCAGGCTGAGGCAGCCCCAGCTGAGACAGATTTACCCCACACTTAAATCCCTCTCTACACAGGTAACAGAGTGAGCAGCAAGCTGCACAGCCCTTGCCAGAGGCCAGCTACACCACACAAAAGGTTTGTTACTAAACCATCAGCACCCTCACTTGGCCAGAAACTCAGCACTGCTGCAGTCCAGCCTCCTGGGAAGGAATCCTCTGCAGTTCTTACCCTCCTGGAAGGATGGTTCTTTGCTTGGCTTTCTGGGAAGGGAGACACAGCTCTGCAGAGCTGTAGGAAAACCCAAACAGGGAATGTGATGTTGGAGTGAGAGGAGGATGCAGGCTTGCACCAAGTGGAAACCTTGAGTTTGGGAGGGGCTGCTGCTGAGAGCAGCTTCAGATCAGCTCAGAACTGAACTGGAAGGAAGAATAAAGATAAAATCCCACAACCTAAGCTCCCCAACACCAAAACAACCCCCAGAACCCTCATCCCTTTCTTCCTTCTGCCTCAGGCACACACTCCCATGTGCACATCTACAGACAAACCAGCTCCCTGCATGCAATAAAGATCTCTTCTAACTCCAAGGGCACATTTCAAGAGGCTCCTACAATCAATAAACACATCCTTAGCAGCAGCTTGAACTGTTTCTTGCTCTGAACTTCCACTGATCCCCAAGAAGCTCTGCAAGGCTCAATAATGAGGCAAACATCTTTGATCTTCTAATACCAAAAAAAACCCCATTGCTATCTAGGCTTTAATTGCAGGAAGCTCAAATTCCAGAGGTATACACTGATTAAATTAACAGCAAGCAGCCTGAGCAATCTCATATCTAGAGGAGCAGCTCTTTAGGCAAGGCAGAGACAGCTCAAGCTGTGTCAGCTTTCCCCACTGCTGTTCTTCTTGCTCTATGGACACTTCCCTGGGTGCAGGAGTCCCTCACACAGGAGGAGGTTCAGTAAAAGAACCCTGGATCACAAGTGACCAGGCAAAGAAATGCACTTCTTTCCATGCCAAAGCACCAGTCCTGCTTCCCCTTCTCAAGAGGCCTCTGGAGCTTCAGCATCAGCTTTAACAACAGCTAGAAAGTGACTGAGCCTTGCTCACCCAATTATGAACTTCATTTTGCCACTCTTAGCTGCCTGGATCAGGATGGGAACCAGCTGAGGGTCTCTAGGACCAAATATCCCATGGGGACGAATGGCAGTAGTGAAGAAGTTGTTGTCTGGGTCATTTGCTCTGAGCACTTCCTGCAGGGAACAAAAGAGAACCAAATCAGGCAGAGAAAGACCCAAATTAGGGGAGGAAAGGCCAGGAGGGAAAGGATGGCTTGGTAATCTCCCCCAAGATCATCACTAAGGGCTGAGCATTGCCCTGTCTCCTTGGGAAGAAGGAGCCTCTTGTGTCCCCCTGGCCATGTCCTGCTTTGACAAGGGCAGTTTTAAGGATCAAAACCAACACCAACCTAAAGCACATGATGATAAATACCTTCTCCTGGAGGATCTTTGTCTCAGTGTAATAGTCTATAGGTTTCTTTGCATAAGGGAGGTCTTCTGAGCCATTTTTGATGTCTCTGCCCTCAAAAACAACACTGGCACTGCTAGTTAACACCAGTTTCTGCAAGAGATGGGAAAGAAAATGGTCCCTGAGACAAAAGGGTCATTACTGACACAGGCTGAGTCCAGACAAGGACACTGACAGTGTTTATTCAGCTGGTTCTACAGATAAAGAAGTCTAGAAGATGTGTTTTTAAACAAGACCTGCACTCTAAAGGGAAGATGAGTAGAGCCAACAAGCTCCAGCCAGACTGAACTCCTTGCTCTGACAGAGCCCAGACTAAGCCTGGAGGTGAACTCCCCATGGCCCAGTTCCCACAACAGCTTAGGACACAAAAAGAGGGGGAAAAACAACCAACAAACTGGGGCTGGGAGCCCAGGGTGATCAACACCTTCTAATTCTAAACCCTTCTAGGTTTGACCATGGACAATGTGAAAAATGCATGTCCTGGAGACAACAGCTCTGCCCAGGGCAGGGGAGGGATCTTCCAGATGCACTGTGCTGGGAAACCTGCCACAGATTTAAATGAAAGTTCACTGAATCCCAGCACAGTGAGGGCTTGGAAGGGACCTCTGGGGATCACCAGAGGGTCACCCACAGCAGCTTGCCCAGGATCACCTCCAGCTGCATTGGGAATGTCTCCACACAAGGAGACTCCACAACCTCTCTGCAAAGCCTGGGCCAGGGCTCCAACACCCTCACAACAAACAACTTTCTCCTCCTGCTCAGCTGGAACCTCCTGGCTTCCAGTTTGTGCCCAGTGCCCCTTGGCCTGGCCCTGGCCACCACTGAGCAGAGTCTGGCCCCAGCCTCTTGCCCCCAGCCTTCAGCTCTTGCTCAGCCTTGAGCAGCTGCCCTCTGGGGCTGCTCTTCTCCAGGCTAAGCAGCCCCAGGGCTCTCAGCCTTTCCTCCTGCCACAGATGCTCCAGTGCCCTCAGCATCTTCCTAGCCTCTGCTGGACTCTCTCCACTAGTTCCTTGTCTCTCTTCAACTCTCTTCAGCTGGATGCAGCTGGGAGCCCAGAATTAGGGCAGAGTAGAAAGGGAGGAGAACCTCCCTTGACCTGCTGGTCACACTCTTCTTCATGCACCCCAGGAGACCATTGGCCTTCTTGGCCACAGGAGCACATTGCTGGCTCATGGTGTGAACTTGTTATCCACCAGCACCCCCAGCCCCTTCTCTGCAGGGCTGCTTTCCAGCAGGTCAGCCCCTAAGCAGCTCTGGCACCTTGGGTTATTCCTCCCCAGGTGCAAGGGTTGTTCTCACAGAACAAGTGGGAATTCAGGATCTTGGAGACCTTTGTCCCTCTACCAGCAAGACTGAAACTGGTCCCTGCTGCAGCTGTTAGAAGGTGATGTCAGTGTCTTCCAGCCTCCAGGTGCTTCTCTACCCTTACCTGCACTCCAGCTTCTCTGCAGGCTTCAATGACTGCTTTGGTTCCCAGAAAATTCACCTTGTAGAAGAGCTCCTTGTTGTCACTGGAAGGTGCTGGTGATGCACAGTGAAACACCACTGAGACACCTTGCAAAGCTGGGAGCAGAGCCTGCAAGACACAGCCAGGAGCCAGCAGTGAGCCAAGAGTGGCCACTCAGGGGGGAAAAAGGGAAGGAAATAAAACACAGGTCATTGTCTCATGGAAAACAACCCAATAAAGGTCAAGTCCTGTTCCTTCCTTGAAGGTAAGCACCTAGGATGGGACTAGCATCCAGGAACCTGTCTCCTTGCTAAGGAAAACACACTGTCTAGTCAAGAGTGGCTGGAAATGAGGCAGCAGTGTGGCCAGAGCTGAAGCTGGGAACCTGCTGAGACCTGCAGGCTATCTAGACTGAACCACCTGCAGCAGGCTCCAGGGCAAGGTATGAGACTCAGTTACCTGGAGAGAGGAGCTAGGAAACTCAGGAGGCAACAGGTTCAACAGGCAGCAGCAGCCCATGGCACTGCCTCTGTTGGAGGTGACAGTTTAGACTGGTGAGGAGACAGCTCTGCACACTGTATACAAACCAGAGAGTCACTGAGGCTGGAAAAGGCTTCTGAGATGATCAAGCCCAACCATTAACCTAACACTGCCAGGCCACCACATCTCCACAACCCCTCCAGGGGTGGGGACTTCACCACTGCCCTGGACAGCCTGGGCCAGGCCTTGACAACCCTTCTGGGGAAGAAATTGTTCCTCATGGACAACATAACAACACTGACACAACTGTTCCTGACACAACTTGAGGCTGTTTCTTGTCCTATCACTTGTTCCTTGGGAGAAGAGACCAACCCTCACCTGGCTCCAGCCTCCTTTCAGGGAGCTGCAGAGAGTGAGAAGGTTTCCCCTGAGCCTCCTCTTCTCCAGGCTAACCAAGCCCAGTTCCCTCAGCTGCTCCTCACAACCCTTGTGCTCTAGACCCTTCCCCACCTTCCTTGCCCTTCTCTGGCCACACTCCAGCACCTCAGTGTCCTTCTTGGAGTGAGGAGCCCAAACCTGACCCCAGGATTGGGGGTGTGGAGTCCCTGTCAAGGCTCACACACAGCTGACTCAAGGCACAAGGTCTCAGTGAAGCTGAGCTGTGAGGAATCACCCCCCCCTGCAGCTGAGGTTAGCCAGGAGAGCACCCAAGGGCCACTCCCAACAGGGCCAGCCACTGGAGTGTAGATCTGAGCCAAGACTGATGCAAATCACAACATGGAAACAAGTTCTCCTCTTTGCAGCTTCAAGCAGACATCAAGTCTGCTTCTTCCCATCTTCTTTTCCACAGAAACCTGCTTAGGCTCCTGGCTCCACTCAGCCCTGATTTAGGACTGCAGTACACCACTTGCTCTGCCACCCCAGGAGCTCTCTCCAGCTGGGAAGGGGAAAGAGGAAAAGGAGAGGAGAGCCACAGGGTGAAATGAAACCAGATGTAATGCTACAGCCAAGCTACCAGCAATGTAAGAGAGCAGAGCAAGTCATAGCCAGCCCAGTGAGGGTGCAGGAGCCACAGCAAAGAGAGAAGCACAATCCTCAGGGAAAGAATGGGGAGGGACAGCCTCCAAGGAGGGGGAGGAGAAGAAAGAGGAGTTGCAAACTTCCCTCTTTCTAGTGAGCAGGACATTTCTGGTTTGGGACACACCTGAGGTCAGGTGCAGCTGCCCTGGCTTCTGCCCCTCCCAGCTTAACACTGCTAACAACCTGCAGGCCATGGCTGGCCTGAGACTGCTTCCCACCAAAACCAGGACAGCTCCTGACTTCCCAGGGCATGGCTGGGGGCCATGTCTACAGAGCCTTTGACAACCTCTGGAAAGCCTTCAGGGGCTTCAGGGCTCCAGGCAAGGCCCAGCAAGCTGGCTGAACAAACATCTGTTTACCCTCCCAATCTGCCTATGCCATGAGCTGCTGGCAGTCTGTACCTCTTTGTCACAAAGGTCTCCCAGGAAGAACTGCACTCTGGCATTCTCAAATCTCTTCTGAATATCAAAGACATTGACTGCATAGCCCTTCTCCAGCAGCTGCTCCACCATGTGCTGGCCCAGGAATCCTGATCCACCAATCACTGTGCATTTCTTACCAGCCTGCAGAGAGAGGGAGAAGAGCACTTCAGCAAGCAGACACACACCAGCCAAGGGAGCTGAGCTGAACTGCCCAACACCACCAAATCCCAGCGTGGGGAGGGTGGGAAGGGACCTCTGGGGATCATCCAGTCCAACCACAGCAGCTTGCCCAGGATCACCTCCAGCTGCCTTGGGAATCTCTCCACACAAGGAGACTCCACAACCTCTCTGGGCAGCCTGGGCCAGGGCTCCAACACCCTCACACCTAACAACTTTCTCCTCCTGCTCAGATGGAACCTCCTGGCTTCCAGTTTGTGCCCAGTGCCCCTTGGCCTGGCCCTGGGCACCACTCAGCAGAGTCTGGCCCCAGCCTCTTGCCCCCAGCCTTGAGCAGCTCCCCTGTGGGGCTGCTCTTCTCCAGGCTAAGCAGCCCCAGGTTTTACTGGGCTGGAATTTTGCACAGCTAGTCAGGAGCTAGTTTAACTGGAGGAGTCTAAATTCAGATCTTAGAAGCCTCCTCAGTACACTTCTGCTATCACAGGAAGTGATAAGTAAGTGTAGGTTCTGTTTTGGCAGGACTCTGCCTCATAACCAAGTGGCTCTGGTAGTAGGGGACAAAAAGAGGAGTGGCTGCACCAAACTCTGCCCTGATGGTGAAGCAAACAGCATTAGCTTCAGCCACAGCAGAGAGGTAACTCAGAATACCCAGAATGTCACTGTCAGCAAGGACAAAACCATGTTCAGAACATGTGAAACTTGGGCTTCCCCTAGAGAAGCAATCAGGTAAAGGCAATGGCTGGCTGCCAGAGTTACTCAGTAGTTCTCCCTCTCTTTAAGCTCTTTAAAATCAATGGCCAGAGTCACTAATTAACAAACTCTGGCCTGAGGCTGAGACCTTCCTGCCAACATAGAACACACAAGCAACAAGGCTGAGGAAGCTTTTGTACAAAGAATGAATGCTCTGTCCTGCTTTGGACTGGATTTGCCACATCAACTCCACCTCTGCAGGCACAGTGTGCAGCCAAGGGGCATTTTAAGCCAGTGAAGCCAGACAAAGATGTCAGCTGTTGAGGACCTGCTAAGCATTTCATCCTTAAACAGAGGTTCAGCTGCAGAGTGTCAGTTACCCAGAACAGAAAGGAGAAGTGCTCACTGCAGCCACTCTGCATGACCACCTCTTCAGATGAGGTGCAGGCAAAGCACACTCTGCTTAAAATCATCTGTTGCAAGGGTTTGGGTCTGAGAGTTGGAAGTGAACAGACAACACAGAACTAAGTAAGTTTGTCTAAGGACTCTCTGCAGCTCCTTGTCCTTGTACTCCCCAACTACAACAGGTTTGCAAGCACTTTACTCATCAGCTTCCTTATTCTCCAACCTCTCAGTGGTGTTCTCTCCCCATGGAGATGTCTAATCCTTCCAGCTTCTTCTCCAACAGCAGTTGCTCTGTTCCACTGGTATTTTTACTGCCTTCCCCCGCGGCCTTTCTCATCCCAGGGTATTCTTCCTTAAATGAGAGTGCCCAAAGGGCAGCTGCACTTCCACGTGCTCGAGCCAAGTCTTACAGCAGCACAACAACGCCCTCTGCCTGGCTCCAGACATCCCCATCACCTCCTCACACCGCATCCCAGTGTGGTGACGGTTGGGAGGGACCTCTGGGGATTATCCAGTCCAACCCCCCCGCTAAAGCAGGGTCACACAGAGCAGGGTGCCCAAGATCACCTCCAGGTGACCCAATCTAACCTTCTGTCACCACAGAAGGTTACAACCATCCTAGCAGATCTCAAGGACCTCAGCTGAGCGTTGATCCAGACTACAGCATGGAACAATGTTATAAGGTCACTTAATTTCTTAGTGCTGTTCTGGGCCCCTCACACCAAGGCAAGACTTCAGAAGGGACCAGTCAAGTCCTCAACTTACCCCTCTGAGGCGTGTGGCCATGTTGCAGATGAGTCACTATCAGTCTGATTCCTTCAAAAAAGGAGAATACAGTTTATTCCCAATACATCTTTAAACACATTTCTAGTTATGAAGCCATTATGCTTAAGCAGAAGCATGGAAAGCATGACCTAATTGTCTCTGCCCTGGTGAACACAAGAAGCAGTAGAAGAGTAACAAGGAGATTAAACAGCTTTCTTAAAGGCATTCCCTGGGCAGCCTAGGCCAGGCCTTGACAACCCTTTCCATGAAGAAATTATTCCTCATGCTCAACCTAAACCTCCCCTGGGGCAACTAGAGGCTGTTTCCTTCACCAGCTTCATTGCCCCTCTCTGGACACACTCCAGCACCTAAATGTCCTTCTTGGAGTGAGCAGCCCAACACTGAACCACCCCAGTGCCCAGTCCAGGAGGCCAATCCCTGCCCTAGCCCTGCTGCCACACTAGTGCTGATCCAAGGCAGGATGCTGTTGGCCTCCTTGGCCACCTGGGCACACTGCTGCCTCATCTTCACCTGCTCTTACCAGCTCCCACAAAGCCTCTCCTGCGGGGCAGCTGGGCAGTTTCCCAGCTCCCACAACCTCCCCAACACCACAACCCTCCTCGAAGCCCCGTGGGCTCTGCTGCCTCCTACCTGCCCCTCCACAACCTACCCTCCCTCAGCGCCAAGGCCTCGCCTCTCCTCAGCCCTCCCTCACCCCCGGCCTGGCTCCGCCCCCTCCCTCCTGCCGCCAATCAGCGCTCACGCTTACCACAGACCCCGCCCCTCCGCCTGTTGGCGCCGCTCCTCCTCCCGCCCAGCCTGGGCTGAGCATCGCGCCAGCCGGCTGTCGCTCGCCGATTGGTCCGCGGGCCACGCCTTCGACCAATGGCGTTGANAACACATTTCTAGTTATGAAGCCATTATGCTTAAGCAGAAGCATGGAAAGCATGACCTAATTGTCTCTGCCCTGGTGAACACAAGAAGCAGTAGAAGAGTAACAAGGAGATTAAACAGCTTTCTTAAAGGCATTCCCTGGGCAGCCTAGGCCAGGCCTTGACAACCCTTTCCATGAAGAAATTATTCCTCATGCTCAACCTAAACCTCCCCTGGGGCAACTAGAGGCTGTTTCCTTCACCAGCTTCATTGCCCCTCTCTGGACACACTCCAGCACCTAAATGTCCTTCTTGGAGTGAGAAGCCCAACACTGAACCACCCCAGTGCCCAGTCCAGGAGGCCAATCCCTGCCTTAGCCCTGCTGCCACACTAGTGCTGATCCAAGGCAGGATGCTGTTGGCCTCCTTGGCCACCTGGGCACACTGCTGCCTCATCTTCACCTGCTCTTACCAGCTCCCACAAAGCCTCTCCTGCGGGGCAGCTGGGCAGTTTCCCAGCTCCCACAACCTCCCCAACACCACAACCCTCCTCGAAGCCCCGTGGGCTCTGCTGCCTCCTACCTGCCCCTCCACAACCTACCCTCCCTCAGCGCCAAGGCCTCGCCTCTCCTCAGCCCTCCCTCACCCCCGGCCTGGCTCCGCCCCCTCCCTCCTGCCGCCAATCAGCGCTCACGCTTACCACAGACCCCGCCCCTCCGCCTGTTGGCGCCGCTCCTCCTCCCGCCCAGCCTGGGCTGAGCATCGCGCCAGCCAGCTGTCGCTCGCCGATTGGTCCGCGGGCCACGCCTTCGACCAATGGCGTTGA
>VWZX01006708.1:78216-166832 GCA_013399015.1 Galbula dea
CCCGTCCCCGTCCCCGTCCCCCTGCAGAGGGAGCAGGCCTTGGACCGTGCGCGGCTCCGCTCCAGCTTCCCGGCGCCGCGGCCGCGGGGCTGCGCCGAAGGCTCCTGTCAACATTGCCTTTCCCTGTCCCGGAGAGTCGCTGTGTGCTGAGGGCGGAGGGGGTCGCAGCCCTGCGAGCGTCCCCCTCCCCTTCCCGGCGGCGGCGGCGGCGGGGTCCCGATCATACCTTTGCTCTAGTGCTGCTGTGCCAAGGCGTCCAGCTTTAATAAGCCCCCGCTGGGAGCCGCGTCCCAGAGGAGGAAAGCGAGTCCGAAGCTGGAGCTGACTGAGGAACAGAAGCAGGAGGTCCGGGAGGCCTTCCACCCGTTTGACAAAGTTGGCACTGGAAACATCAATGTTGAGGAACTGAAGGGAAGAATCTTCCTACTGCTAAAGCACGGTTCTACTGAGGTTATAAAATTATAATAGAGGCATAAGCACCTAAATGACCTTTAACAGAAAAGGAGATCATTTTTTCCACCCTCCTCAGCATAAAACACTGTCCCAAGTCCAAAGAACGGCAACGCAGCTGGTGCAGGGTCTAGAGCACAAGTGTTGTTGGGAGAAGAGACCAAGAGACCAATCCCCACCTGGCTCCAACCTCCTCTCAGGGAGTTGCAGAGAGTGAGAAGGTCTCCCCTGAGCCTCCTCTCCTCCAGGCTAACCAACCCCAGTTCCCTCAGCTGCTCCTCACAACACCTGTGCTCTAGACCCTTCCCCACCTTCCTTGTCCTTATTTACATCTGTTTAAAGCCCCTGTAAACAGTCCCAGTCTAATTCTCCTCCCTGGAGACCTGAGCCATCTCTGGCTAGTCTGCTACAGCTAGCTCTGAGAAGAAGGAGTGTGAATCTGTCTCAGTGTGGCAAGGTGGCTCTCCCAGGGGCAGGTACTGGGGGAAGGCAGCAGTGTGTCAGTTGTAGGCATTGTCTCAGAGTCCTTCAGTGTTGAGCTGTTAGGAAAATCTGTCCCCCCTCAGCTGGCAGAGCTTCTGTCAGTTGGTGACAGGCAAATGCATCCTGAGGTCAAAGGTGGGCTGAGCACTCATGACTGTCAACATTTTCTCAGTAGAATTGTGGTTTCATGGATTTAGGGTGAGGTAAAAAGGAACAAGTCTGCTCTTAGCACTTTGTTTCTTCCAGGACAGTTCCTGTAGTACAGAAATCTAAGGAGGAAGTACATAAGAGCATCTAAAAACATAGTGCCTTGTTCACTGGCTCCTGCAGCACAGCAGGCCTGACATGAAGCCAACAAAAAGTGATGCCAGTAGTGAATGAATCTCATCATTCTGCTCCTAATCTAATTTCTACATACAAATGATCTCCCAGGAAATGATAGATGAAGCAGCTAGAGGTGGGGATGGGGAAGTGGATGAGCAGGGGTTCCTGCAGATCATGAAGCAGAGCAGCCTGTGCTGAAGCAGGATGTGATTGATTTATGTCCCTTGGTAGGTGCCTCACTTTTTTAGTGTCTTAGGTTTGGAGAAGAGCAGGAAATATAGGTCAATATACTTTCTCTGGTTTTGAAGTGGATGATCTTAAATATACTTTCTCTGGTTTTGAAGTGGATGATCTTAAACTTGTGTCTGTGAACAGTTGCCAACTGCTGACCTGTTTGTGGGTAGCAACCTGACTGCTTGTTTGTGCTCTCACCATGTTGCTGCTGTTTTCAAAACAGAGATCACTCTGTTTTCCAAACACAAATCACCTGTCAGTGCCAGTGTTCAGATCCTTCTCTGCCTAAAAACCATGTGTCAAGTGAGGATGGTTTGGTAGAGACCCAAAACCAGCTAGTGTAAATCTCTGTTTCCCAGCAGCTGAAGTTTTTGGTGTAGTGAACTCCTTATATGATGTTTTTGCAGGGATCAGCTTTTTCTCCTCTCTGTTTTGCTGATTATCTCCTCCCTGGTTTTTAGTATGTTCTTTGAACAGAAAGGAAGTAAATAAACTGCTGCAGCTTAACTTACTGCTCTTCAGTTCACACACTTAATCTCTTTCAGAAGAAGAGGAAAGTTACCAGTGCTGCCGCTGCAAGCTCTGTTTGCAGGAGTGTTCAGGGGCTGCAAATACAAGACGATGTTCAAAACAAAGTGCTTTATTTTAAGCCATCGGAGCCCTGGAAAGAAATAGACAAAAATGCAAACAAACCTGCTGGTACAACATGGCCTCTGATCTGCTGACAAACAATCACAGAGTTGTTTTGGTTAGAAGAGACATCTCAGGTGATTTGAGTCCAGTGGCTCCACAGCACTGCCAGGTCACCACTAACCCATGGCTCTCAGCACCACATCTCCACAGCCTTTAATCCCCTCCAGGGATGGTGACTCCAGCACTACCCTGGGCAGCCTGGGCCAGGCTTTGACAACCCTTTAGGGGAAGAAATTGTTCCTCATGTCCAACCTAAACCTCCCCTGGCACAACTTGAGGCTGTTTCCTCTTGTCCTATCACTTGTTCCCTGGGAGAAGAGACCAACCCCACCTGGTTCCAGCCTCCTCTCAGGGAGTTGGAGAGAGTGAGAAGGTTTCCCCTGAGCCTCCTCTTCTCCAGACTAACCAACCCCAGTTCCTTCAGCTGCTCCTCACAACACTTGTGCTCTAGACTCTTCCCCACCTTCCTTGCCCTTCTCTGGCCACACTCCAGCACCTCAGTGTCCTTCTTGGAGCAAGGAGCCCAAAACTGGTGTGTGCTCCTCAGTGCCCAGTCTGGGAGGCCAATCCCCGCCCTAGCCCTGCTGCCACCCCAGTGCTGATCCAAGCCAGGATGCTGTTGGCCTTCACCTGTGGAAAATCTTACTCCTGTAGGACTGCTGTTGTACTGCTGTCCCTTCAGTGGGACTTACTTCATAACAGCATGTGGAGCTTGGCATCACTCTGCTGCTGCTGCCCTAAAGCATGTCCTAATCCAGAGGAAAAAGCAAACCAAAGACAAGCAAGCAGAATCCAGGCCACGTACAAAGTGTCAGGTTTTATTCAGTAGCAGGATCATGTTCCTTCCTTGTGCCACTCATTCATCTCCTGTGTGAGGTGAAGCTGTCTGGGGAGCTTTGGGGTGCTGGCAAATGTAAGGGGTTTGATACAGGGACAGCAGTTCCTGTTGACACATGATGTGCACAGGTCAGGTCAGCCCCAGTCATGGCTGACATGACCCAGGCAACTCCTCAGCTGCTCAGAAGCAAAGACAGCAGTTGTATTTGAGCCCTGTGGATACCTGGCTTCTGCTCCATGCCTGCCTACACTCCAGGTCCTGCCAGTTGGCTGTCAGAAGCTGGTGTCTCCTTGGCAGAACATCACTCCAGGGTTCTCCCTCCTCAGCAGCCACCAGTGGTCTGGTGGGGGGGAAAGAACTCCACTGGAGTAGCAGTTTGCTGGTTAACATGTGGGTGTAAAAGGGGAGAAAGGTTCTCTGTGCTCCAGAGAAGATGGATTCTGCAGCTGGGGGGGGATTCAGGCAAGCCTGACCACTTCTCTGACCATTTTGCCAATGCCATCATAGATCTCATGGATGGGAGCATTGCACATGAAAGCACAGGTGGTCACCAGCTTGTTCCTCACATCCACATGAATCTCAGTGACATGTTTGTTCATGTGCTTGCAGCCAAGTTCCTTCATGGTCTCAGCAGTCTTGGCATAAGGCCATCTGCAAGAAGAGAAGAGAAGAAATCCTCTGTGGGGAAAAGCCACTGAATGAAGGCCTGGAGAGGCAAGCCTGTTGCTCACAGAGGTGGATGGGCCTGCTCAGAGGGCTCCAGATCTGCTCCTTTCGGAGGAGTTGCTCTGGGGCTATAGAAGCAGGAAAACTTTCAGCTGGCAGTCAGTTAAAGATCTGAATTAAAGCCAAAAGAAGACCTTGATGTTCCACTATAGATGTTCTGCTACTTAACTCCAGACATTCTGCCTAGGTTTGGGTTGGGGTTTTTTTCCACCAGCTTCCTACAAGTGACATTACTAATCCCTCTGGCATCTTCCCTCTCTGCTTTCAGGCAAAGGAAGGGCAGATTCCTCCTTTCCAGAAATCTAACAGCCCTCCTGACTCCAAACTTCACTTACTCCTTTGTGATTCTTGCAGTCTCTTGTGCCCTCATATGGGAAAATATCTCCACTGCAGGAAACTGGCCAAAGCCAAATCAGATTCCTGACTGCAACACAAGACATATGGAATGAGACTCTAGATCTCCAGGCAGGAGTTGGGACAGGGTGTATGTAGGTACATGGGCTGATTCCCTGGTGCTCAGGGTCTGATCTAGCAGCACTCCAAGGTTACTTACTTCTCACACTCCATGTCATGGCCCACAGTCAGCTCACAGCCTGGGAAGATTTTGGCTGCCAGCACTGGGGAAATGCAGCAGAGGCCAATGGGTTTTTTGGCAGCATGGAATGCCTTCAGGACATCCTCCACCTCTTTGGAGATGATGCAGTTCTTGCCTTGGGTAGCCCAAGTACTCAGGTTTTTAGCCACTCCAAAGCCACCTGAGAAAGAGAAGCAGATTAGGCCAGGTTAGTAACTACTCCAGGGCAGGATTTTTTTCAGGTGACACTTGGTAGAGTGCTAAAATGGGTTTGGTGAGGGGCAGCTTTTGTCCAATGTTGATAAGAGAATTAAAACCAGATAAGCTGAACCTTTGTGAGCTGCCTGCCAGGAGATGAGACATCACAGCACCTTTCTTGCTTCCATATAGAACTGAAGCAGAGAGGTATCAAGGCTCTGCTGGGTACTGGCTTTCACCCACAAGCTCTTTTCTGGATTATGGTGGGAGAAGTTGACAAGTTTCCTCTTGTCTCTGGAGATCTGAAGTCATCCTTTCACTAGAGATGAGTTGCCAGACTGACCAAGCTTTCTGCTGTTGAGCTACCCCCTCTTTTCCCCAGCCTCTTCTCCTGCTAAGGAGGGAGGCATGTTGGGGAGGGAGGGGATGGTACTACATCAGAGATGGTACAGAGGACAATTCAATTGGCACTTAGCTGCCTTCTCCTCTTGGGATAAGCTTCTCCATTGCCATCTGCTCTTTTAAGTCCAAGCATGCCAGTGCCAGGACAGAGAGATAATGTCAGGGAAGCTGTTGGGGATTGAGGCTGGGCTGACTACCAGCCCAATGACAGATGCTCCCTGTTACCCCCTCTTCCCCCCCAAAAAGGGAAGGGAAAGGGGATAAGAGAGACTTGTGGGTTGGAAAATAAAACTAAAACTACTTTAATAATAATAATGATAAATGAAATATATGCAGACATGTACAGAACCCAATAGCAAACCCAGACTCCCCTTGATGGTAACTATGTCACCACTGGTACTGCAGCAAGGCCTCAGCAGCAGATGAGTCAGGCTCAGGGGCTGGATCCTGCTAGTGGGTGGATTCAGGAACTAAGGGATCCTTCCAATCCCTGCTTCCAGCCTCTCTTCTTCCCCTGTGGCTCTGCCCAGTGCCATGACTCCTTATGTCATATCTAAGCTGTTCCAGGACCTTCATGATTCTAGGAGCCTGTGATCCTACCTGGTATGATGAGGGCATCCAGCCCCCTGGCATCCAGCTCAGCCAGGTCCTTGATGTTGCCTCTGGCTATCCTGGCACTTTCCACCAGCACGTTGCGCTTCTCCTGGGTGGGTTCTCCTTTCACATGGTCCACCACATGCATCTGCTCAACATCAGGAGCATAAACCTCTGCCTGGGGAGGAAGGCAAAAGGTCTGTTATTCTTCAGTCATGTGTTCTAAGCATGTTCTAGGGAGTGAATGAAAATGCTTGAGTTACATTGGGAGGAAAGAACTTTGCTGGTGGATGCCATGACCTTCAGGCCCACCTGTATCTGATCCTGGTGTCAGGAGGGTTGTTGTCATAAGGAAGAGAAAGAAAGTGTTTCCCTTTCCTTCAGGACTGTTTTGAGCTCACATGTAGAAATGAAGAGTGGAGAATGACAAACAGATGGGCAATACATTTTGGGGAACCTTTGTAGTTTTGGAGCCCCCAATCTAAGGTGGGTGTTAAAGTACCCAAGGGCTATCAGAGGAGAGCAACAAAGGTGGTGACAGGCTGGAAGGCATGTCCTGTGTGGAGCAGCTGAAGACTCTGGGCTTGTCTAGTTTGGCTGAGAACTGACCTCATAGCTCTCTACAGCTTCCAGGTTGTGGAGAGAAAGGTGCTGAGCTCCTCTCCTTGAGATCCAAGGACAGGGTGCATGGGAATGGCTCAGAGCTACACCAGAGTAGGTTCAGACTGGACATTAGGAAGCATTCTGTACCTGCAGGGTGCTCAAACCCTGGAACAGGCTTCCTAGAGAGGGGCTTGATGCCTCAAGCCTGTCTGTCTCAGAGACATTTGGATAATGCCCTTAATAGCATGCTTGAACTTTTGGGCAGGCATGAAGTAGTCAGAGAGTTGGATGAGGGCATCATTACAGGTCTCTTCCAACTGCAATAGTCCATTCTAGGCTATCTTCATGCCATTTTAGTCTATGCTCTGCTGTTCTTTGTTTCCTAGGCAAGAATGACTGAAAACTAAAGGGAGGAGGTTGAAAGAACTCCCGAGGTTCCTCCACGAGAGGTCCCTGCTGTTCAAGGGATGAGTGCAGGACGCTGCTCTGAGCCTGCCAGTTCAGGCTGTGGCAGGAGGGAACAGAATGCGGTAGCAGGTCCAGGAGAGAAGAAGAGGTAAGGTTACACACAGAGAAGAAAACGTTTGGACAGGTCTCAGCTTTAAGCCAAACAGGGAATTCACAGGTGGAAGGCTTTGGAATTGAGTAAGCTGGTTCCACAGCTGTGCCTTTGGCTTGACTACAGCAATTCCCATTCCCAGGAGGATGGGAATTTGTAGGTGGCTCAGAGCTGAGGGTACTGTTGCACAGGGCTTCTCTCCCTCTTCTGCCAGTCTCCCAGGGTGGCTACTGTGACTAGTGGCATATTAGAGCAGCTGCTTGAGGAGCACCTTTTTTACCCCTGTTCAGGTTCAGCTCACAAGAAGTTGCCTTTTTTCTGTGCTGATCTTCGGGGGCTTAAGAAGGTGAATTTCAAACAGCCCAAAACAATAGTAGTCTTCTACACTGAACTGCCAAAGCAGAGAAGAGAAGGGCAAGCCAAAAAAAGAACAGAGAATGCGTTTAGTACAGTTTGTTTCAGAGTCTGGGTACCCTCAAGCCAGAGCTGTGAAAGCAAAGCAGAGAGTTCTCCACTCTCCCTGTAGCAGCTCCTCCACGGAGCTGTTTGTTCTGACTCCACTCACTTCTATTTTGCAATGGGGAGCTTGTGATTTATCCAGCAAGCTGCAAAGCTCCTGAGAGACAAGTCCCTTCTGCGAGAGAGAGAGAGACTAAAAAGCAGAGCAGGGCAAAAGGAGGCCAAGCTGGGGCAGGGAGCCTGCCAGAGTTCTTCTTACCTGTGCCCTCTCCCTGCTGAGATGCACCAGCACAGCAGACGACTCGTGGATCTCGCTCCCGTCGTACACCCCGCAGCCAGCCAGCACCACAGCCACTCTCTTCCCCATGGTCACAGCCAGAGCAAGGAGGATTCCCTGGAGAGCCCCAGGTTGCTGTGCCTCTCTGTTCCCTGCTTGGAGGCTTTTATAGCACGATCCCTCCTCCATCCAGGAGCAGGTGGGGCTAGGAGGGTTGGGCTGAGTTTCTTACTGGCAAGAAGGTTTTATTTCCAGTGCCACAGGCAGGGCACATAAATATTATTTGTTTCCTCAACTGAGTGCTCCTTTACAGGTCTTCCTCCCAGCACATTGTCTCCAAAGCATCCCCAGCTGACGTGAGCTGTTCAGTGGAGCAGCTGTTTTTCCTTCTCTGCTCTCAGTTTTCCATTCTCCTTCAGACTGAAGTACCAAAACCTTTGCACATAAGATGGTACCAAAAGGAGCCCTCCCAGAGCACTGAGCTGGGTTTGCCCGGCACAAGACAGAGGTGCCAGGCATTCATAGCTGTGACAGGGACAAACAGCAGGACCATGGCCAGTGTTAGGAGAAATAACTGGTCCCCAGGGAGCGCCTGGGCTTGCAAAATCCTTGTTTGCTCCAGCACGCTGGAATCTTTCAAAACCCTTCGTTTTAACCACTGCAATTTCCTCACTGGCAGAAGCAAACTACAAAATAGAACAACAGAAAGAGCAGTAAACCCTCCGCGTTATTTTGCAAGTGTCTTCTTGAACAAGGGTTAATCAACAGTCAAATTAAGATGCCCCTGGGGGGAGGTACCAGCAGCCCAAGGCTGACTCACAATCCCAAATTTATTGCAGCCAGGGAGCTCGTTTGCCTTTCCTCCCGCGTGCAGAGCGGAGCAGGAACAGAAGCTGTTTGTAGGGAAAAGGGGTGGAGAGCAGGGAGGAACGCGGGCCAGTGGAGTCGCTTTGGTTATAAAGAGCTAGGGAGGAAAGAGAGGCAGGAGTCGAGCCCGCGGCGGCGCGGCTCTCGGCAGGCTCTGCGATGGCAGGCGGGGGAGCTGAGTCACTGCATTCCTCTGTAGGGCTCTTGGGCATTTCCGCAGGTAGGCAGCGACCCTTCTTGGCCTGGGGGAGGATGGGCTTGGGGTTAGCTGGGGTGGACAATGCCCTTTTTCAAAAGGGGGCTCGGGAGCCTGTTGATGCTGGTTCTTCTCAAGCCTGGGGAAAGCTTTCAGCGCCAGAGATCCCTCTGCCTCTTTTAGCAGCCAACAAAATATTTGTCTTGGCTCGAAGGCGCTGGCCTGAACTTTTGTACTCCATCCATCCTGGGTGGGAAGCAAATCCAAACTTTTTTGGTAGTCATTTTCATAAATGCTCTTTCTTTGGCTGCACTTCCCTCTCTTTTCCTTCTCTAGCTGTTTCCCCGGCAGCTCTGCTTTCTGTGCTCGCTGCCTTTTGGTTGCTCCTCCTTTGGGTTTCACCTTGCTGAGTGTCATCTTTAGGCTGTTCTTCTGTAGGCACAAGGCTGATGTGGCTGTAGAGCGTTCATGTCTCTCTGCCTTTTGGGTAGCTGGAGTCAGAGAGGTGATTTCTACCTTCACTTGACAGCAGGGAAATACTTTCAAGCGTGATTCAAGTCAGATTTCTTACAGCTAGGCACTTGAAGCTAGAAAAAGGTGAGGCTTTGGGCACAACCCCTGGTACAACACACACCTCCCCCCCAGCTCGTTAGATATCTTTACCTGTGGTTCTTGCACTGTTACTTTTTCTCCATTCCCTGCTCTTCCCACTCTGGTTCTCTCCTGGTTTTTTGGGGGGACACAGTTTGCAAGCTCTTTGTTCTTTCTTTCCCCTTGGCACACACAGGATCACTCTTACTGGCAGTGCACTTCTACAGTTTGCCCAGAGCTGCTCCTCTGATCCCCAGCACAGCTCTTGGAGTCCTTCTGTTGATGTTATCATCTCTGGTGGCATATGCAGGTAAGAGTCGGAGGGTGACCAGCTCCAGGGCCTCCTCCTTCTGCAGCTTTGCTTGTACTGAGGCTGCTTTGACAACAGGTTTATACAAATGTGGTAGCTTTGCCAGACTATTGACTGGTTCTCCTAAAGGAGTATGTCAGCAGGGCAAAATTTTCCTACCTGGGCAACCAAAGCCATCAGTGTTAGTTGAGAACAAATGCTTCACCAACATCTCTGGAGTATTCTGACAGACTGGCTGCATGATTTCTCTATTAGCACTTCCCAAACTTTCTGAGAGAACTCTGGGCACACACAGATTGAAATGGCATGTCCATGTGTAAATGGCACCAGGTCTACTTGTCTGAGAGAAAAAGTCACTGCCTGTATCAAGGCCCATGCTTTTTAGAAGAAACAGTGAGTTATTTCTCCTTTGTGACTTGGAGCCATGAGGGCTTGGATCAGCACTGGGGTGGCAGCAGGGCTAGGGCAGGGATTGTCCTCCTGGACTAGGCACTGGGGAGGCCACACCTGGAATCCTGGGGTCTGTTTTGGGCTCCTCACTGCAAGAAGGACACTGGGGTGCTGGAGTGTGTTCAGAGAAGAACAAAGTTGGTGAAGGGTCTAGAGCACAAGTGTTGTGAGGAGCAGCTGAGGAACCTGGGGTTGTTTAGTCTGGAGAAGAGGAGGCTCAGGGAAGACCTTCTCACTCTCTCCAACTCTCTGAAAGGAGGTTGGAGCCAGGTAGGAGTTGGTCTCTTCTCCCAAGAAAGAAGTGATAGGACAAGAGGAAATGGCTTCAAGTTGCACCAGGGGAGGGTCAGATTAGATATTAGGAAGGATTTCTTCTCTCAAGTGAGTTATCAGACATTGACCCAGGCTGCCCAGGGAGGTGGTGGAATCACCCACCATCCCTGGAAGTGCTCAGAGAACTCATCCAGCAGAGCACTTGCTTCCCTCCCAGCTTGAGTCTGGCTCAGTTTGGGGAAGGAAGGAAGCTTAGGTCCTTCAGAGAGCTCCAGCTTGGAAGGAAGCTTTCAGGTCTGTCCATGCCAATCAGTATCCTCACATGGTGAGGTGAGAAATCCTAGCAGTAGAAGTAAGGTACTGGTGATATTGTTTGAGGGTAGCAGGTGAGTTCTATTCAGCCTGAAGTCTTTTAAGTCAAGGTCTTTGGTGTTTTGGGGATCAAGATGCCTAACAAGATGGTTCTTGAGAAGGGATGAGTTTTGCAATTCCTTCTTCTGAGAAGACCCAATGATTTATGGGGATCCAGCAGGTTGTATGACACTTGTGGTTCAAATGTTAGACCTGAAAGCTTACTGCAGGAACAAACCCAACCACCAGGCAACCCAAAAGAAAGAGGTGTCAGGACTTGATTTACATGAATATATTGTGCTCTTGTAATTGAGTCTTCCAAGCATCCTGAGGAAGACAAGACTTGCTGAACCTCAACTGCAGGGGAGCAAACTGTGTGCCAGGCCTGGCACAGTTCTTAGTTGAAGGAACTCACCTCAGGAGTTCTGGTGAGCACAAAGTGTTGGCTGATGAAGTCTTTATGGTTACACAGTGTAACAAGACATGGTGCAGACCTACCCAAACTTCTGATAGTTCTCTCTGGTGTCCTGCAGGACCTGTGCAGCTCCCTGTTAACATGGTGCTCATGCTTCCAACCACACAGCTGCTTGTCCTAACCACCACTTTCCATAACCTGCTGTCTGGAAATGATAGTTCTGTCTCCATTATCATTTCTTTCACAGGAATTCGGAGAAGCCTAAGAAATGCCTCCCTGTTCTTGACTCTCTGCCTGACCATCTCAGTGTTCTGGTGTGGCTATGGAGTGCTCTTCATCCTGGGAGGGCAAGGAGTTTTGAATGACACTGGTGATTTCCACAATGCCTTGGTGCCTGGCCTGGTCACCTTTACTGTGGCACTACTCCTGATTGCAGTGGTGGGCTTTCTTTGCAGAGAGGTCATCCTAGCTCTGATGGCTTCTGCTGTTTCACTTGCCAGTGCTCATGAAGTTGCCATGAATTACAGCACAGCTTTTGGTTCCTCTGCTGTGGCTTGCAATTACATGGTTGTCTGCCTGGCTGGTGGCTATTTTGCTCTGGGAAGGATTCTCTATTTCCTAACCAAAGAGAAACTTGCCCTCCCTGGCACAGATCTGACCAAGAAGAAGACCCATAAACAGATCCAATCCACTAGTGGCAGCACAAATCCTTTTGCAGTCACTGGCCTGATCCTCAACATGCTCTCTGCCAGTGTTTTTGGCTGTAGGCTCCTGGGAGTCACCAGCAAACTCTTTGTTGGCCAAGTGCCCTGGTTGTGGGCAGCTGGGGTCTACCAGCTGGGCATCTGCATCTTGTCCTACCGTGCACTGGATGTACTCATGGCCACCTTCTTTGGCTTCACTTCCATCCTGAAGTTTGCTGGAGGTTATTGCCTTCTGTACCAGATCTGGCAGCCAGAGGAACCCTCTTTCCCTGCTCCCTTCCTGGTGGCTTTCTCAATTCTTTTTGTGGTCTTAGCTCTTTTTCTCACTCTCAAGAGCCCAGTGGATGGTCTGTATTTGCTGGTTTATGTGGCCTACTGCATTGCCTTGGCTTGTCATCCCAAGGGCTTTTTTGAAGGTGGACCTCAGGGCATGGCTGTGGCCATCTTCCTGGCCTCAGCCTTGATGAGCCTAATTCACCTGTACAAGGTGAAAGCAGGTGGCCAGATCCCCACAGGGAGGGGCCCTGTGAGGGCCCTGCTTGCTCGCAGCAGTGTTCTAAAGCTCCGGGAAGGGGCAGATCTTCACGCTCCCTACCTAGGCTATTCCAAGTATGCAGATGCAGAAGTGCTTGGCTATGCATGCAGTGCCCTGGCTTCCTTTGCCCTAACAACGACAGCAGACCCTCAGGCTCCACTTGCCACTGTTGTCATTCCATGGGTGGTAGTGGCTGGTGGCATCCTGAAGCTTCTAGGTGGCTCGGTGGCCTTTGCTCGGGGTAAAACCCTGGAGAGCAGTGCCTTCATTCTCTATGCTGTCATGTGGATCATCTGGGGCTTGACAAGATATGGTGGTCTCTATGGCACTGCCAGAAGCTTCCATGCAGCAGTAGGCATGGTTGCCTTCATGCTCTTCAATGGCTTCATTGTCTTCTGCGCTCTCTTCTTGAACGTTGCCTGGTTCCTCTACTCCCTCACCTTCTTGCTCATCACAGTCAGCTTCCTGCTGGATGCCATTCATGCTCTTCCAGCTGGCTATGACATTGCTGCCACTCTCATCTTTGGCCTGGTCAGCTTTTACTGCTTCCTCTCTGCCCTTTTCAGCAGCACCTTTGAGGGTTCCTGCTTGCCCATGGGTAGGCCAATTGTGCAGCTCAATGGTATGGGGGGAGGAATGACCAAGTGCCTTCACCTGCCTGCCAGGAAAGCCTCTTCAGTCAAGAGAATTGCAGGTAAGGGAAATGCCTAGGGCATCATGTAGGGGGGGGGGGGGGGGGGAACTCTGGGGGGTTGTGTAGCAGAACATTCTTAAAAGAACATTTTTTCCAAGCCAGATGTGGAAACCATGATAATCTGCTGCCATTCTGACAAAGTGGGCCAAGTTACAAGAGTCTTTAGAAGCTAAGTACACTGTGGGGGAAGTTTAGGACCAATTTCTTGAGAGGAGCTGGGTTTAGCAGCATGGCCATTTCTGCTCATCCAGGCTGAGATCAGGAATCCTCCAGGCCAGGGCTACCACTGAAAGCTTTGTACAGAGAAAGCAGGGCAAAGACATGCTGCTCGTGCTCTCCGCAGGGCTGAATGACTTCTGGCCCTGATGAACATGGCCCAGATCTCCCCTAAATGCCAGATCTCCTCTTGGATGAATGCTAGAGAATACCCTGTCAGAGGAAATGCTTTGTTAGGTTGGGAAAAGGAGATGAGAGCAGCAGATTGGCTGTTCTGCCTGGAACAGCTTGCCTGTGAATTACATCCTCTCACTTCTAGTCACTCTGCCCTGTTCACATGCCAACAGATATCCTGAAGAATGGAGGGACTTGTGGCATCCCCACAGATACTGTGTACGTGCTTGTGGCAGCCTGTGACAGGCCTGATGCTGTGGAGAAGGCTCACCAGTAAGTATTTGTCTTGCTGCTCCAGTGAAGCCTTCCTGGGCTAGTCTAAAGAAGCCTCTGGGACTTCTAGCTGCTCCTGAGTACTGCCTACAGCAACCATCAAGAGCAGTGAGACATAGATCTCAGCCTTCATGGGAAGAAGAAGGGGATGAGCTTGGAGGAGAAGATCCAAGTGAGAATAGGAGACAGTTGAGCTGGAGTTACCTTCTAGGATGTTGAAGGCTCCTGGCAGGTGATGGAGCCAGGTAGCTTGGAAATCATAAGGAAACCCAAAGACATGGCACATGAGACAGGGGCTTATTGTACTTATTTGGAGGTACATGCTGTCACAACCAAAACCCTTCTAGTGTTTAACAAATGGCTCTTTGTAAGCAGCCAGGACCCCTCATATTGGTGGAGTTTCCTCAGAACTTGGGCCTTGAGGCTGCTACCTGTCACTACACTAAAACCTTCATTTGGAGCAGACATTGCTGACTGGGGAATAGTCATTCATGTCTCTTCCTGTCAGGGCATCTGTTGAACAGTCCTACTCTTACTACAGCCTGGTGACCTGGAGCAGAGCCCACACACCTTGTCTGAACTCCAGGCCTTGCCAACCTGATTTCCTGTTCAGCTTGACAATAAATCACACTTCCAGGCTCCTTTCTCTTCTCTCCTTGCCAGCTCCAAGCGCCAGGCTCAGGACCGTCCCATGTCTCTCTGGATTTCAAGCCTCAAGCAACTGGAACCTGCAAAGCATTTGTTCAGTCCCCTCCTCTGGGACTTCATGGAGGCTGCCTGGCCATCTCCTATCAGCTTGGTGGTTCCCAGAGGTGAGGAATCATAGAACCATCATGGTTGGAAAAGACCTCAGAGAGGAAATGCTGTTACTGCAATCTCTCTGGAGAGCTCTCGCGTTGAAACTCCCTGCTTTTAACTCATGCATCCCTGCAGCACCATGTGCTCCCTGGTGATACTTCTGGTAAGATCCTTGTTTCGAGACTGAGGTAGATCCCTCAGGACCCTGTGACTCTTCCTTCTGCAGGTGAGTGGGTGGACTTCCTGGGAATGAAGGACTCTGCTAAGTACGTGGGTACCCCCCAGAGCATCGCCGTGCGCATCCCCGACTGCTCTGTCACCACGCACCTCATTGACATGGTGAGTGCCCACAGAACACTCAGCCCAACAGCACTGCTACCCAGACCTTGGCCTTCCTTGGGGTCTAGTACCCAGGTCTTCTGGCCTGCTGGAGGGGAGGAGGATAGTGAGAAGCTGGAGTGCTCTGTCAGACCTCTTGGCATGTCATCTCTCCACTCTTCTTTCTGTTCTCAGGAAAGTGAGGCTCCTAGAGTGTTCAGACAGGTTTGGGGAGCAGAAAGTGCTGAGAACCCTCTTGGTGAAAAAATTCTTCCTAATATCTAGTCTGAACCTCCCCTGCTGCAACTGCAAGCCATTTTCTCTTGTCCTATCACTTCTTCCTTGGGAGAAGAGACCAACCCTTACCTGGCTCCAACCTCCTTTCAGGGAGTTGGAGAGAGTGAGAAGGTCTCCCCTGAACCTCCTCTTCTCCAGGCTAACCAACCCCAGGGTCACAGAGACTCACAAGTGACCTTCAGAGTCCAAGTCATTTATTTTATACAGCAAATCCTGCTCTTACTCCCTCTTTCTCTGTCCCCAGGTTGGCCCCATTGTGGTCACGTCAGCTAACCCAACAGGAGAGGCAGACACAACACACCACAACCAAGTGTATGCCAAGCTGGGAGATAAGGTAACTGGGACTCTGTGTCTTTCCTTTCCAGCTAGTCTCAAAAGATGTGGGATGGAAGAACACAACCACTTAATTTCCAGTAGGCAAATCAATAGCTGGTATCAAGAATCTGGGAAGGCATCTCATTGAACAAAGAACTGATGGATGTTGCTCATGTTGGTGTCACAGTGAGACAACAGAAGATATAACATAGAGATATTATAACATAATAATATATAACAATATGAAAGAACCTGGTGGGAAACCAGAATTCTTCTGATTTATACCCCACAGTTATGGCTTGGCCATGTGAGTGAGTTCACCTTCCAACACAGAATGGTCTAAGCAACAAAAGCCAAGCCCTAACCCCCCTGATGCCTGCATGCACTGCAATCCAGCTGGCATTGAGCTGTCCCAATGCAGGGGATTCCCACTGGAGGCTGAAGCTGGTCCCAAACTGATGCCAAAGCTTCAAAATATTCCTGACTTTTAGAACCTTCCCAAGGGCTGGAATTACAATGGTCATGGTCTTTCAGTGGTCCTTGATGCCACTGCTGCAGCCTGAGCTTCCTTCACGTTGTGTGTTCGTGGCAGCTTGTGTGAGGGCAGTTGGAAACCAAAGGTGGTACAAATCCTCCACCTCTGACTCCCCAAATCTCTCATTTTCTACACATTGTCTTTGTGGATGGGACTTCTGCAGAGCTCCTCAGCTGATGTAAACCTGTTATTGCTGTGCTGCTGACCTGGCCCCCACAGAGCCCTCTCTTGCTTTGCTTTTGAGTTCATTCAGTCCAGATTTAGCTCTTGGTATTGAAACGGTGGTGTAGGAAGGAGCAGAAATTGCCTTGGATAATAATTGCCTGCTGTTGAGGGGTTGAAACTGCCCTTTCTTTTCCCAAGTACCTGAGGAGAGCTTGGCATGAACATCTCTTGCTCTACAGGTAGATGCAGTTCTTTGTGATGGACCTTCTCCAGAGAACATTGCCTCCACTGTGGTGGACTGCACCAAAATCGACAGTGGAACCATAGGATTCTTCAGAGTTGGAATCATCCCCAAGTCTCAGGTAAAACTCATGTGGATTTTATTGTCTTTCCCTTTCTCCACCTCTGTTAAGTGGGTTTCAGACTGAGGGTTTCCACAGGGAGGTGAAGAAATCTGTGATAGCATGAGAAGTTATCCTAAGGTGGTGTGAAAGAGCAGAAACCCACAGCTCTGTGTTGGTTGTGTCCTGACCCTGCCTCTGGAGCACCACTGCACCTCTGTGTGCTAAGCACACTGCAAGGTGAGACTGATGGAAAGAGCTCTGAGATCCAAGGTGATGGACTTCTGTGGGGCAGGCTCTCCATTTACACCTGTCCCAGAAACCTCTGAGGAGACAGAAGTCACAGAATCAATTTGGTTGGAAGAGACTTTTAAGATCGTGGAGTCCAACCATGAACCAGCACTGCCAGGTCACCACTAAACCATGGCCCTCAGCACCACAGCTCCATGGTTTTTGAAGCCCTTCAGGGATGGTGACTCCACCACTGCCCTGGGCAGCCTGGGCCAGGGCTTAACCACTCCTTCAGGGACTAAATTGTTCCTCATGTCCAACCTAAACCTCCCCTGGCACAACTTGAGGCTGTTTCGTCTTGTCCTATCACTTGTTCCATGGGAGAAGAGACCAACCCCCACCTGGCTCCAGCCTCCTTCCAGGGAGCTGTAGAGAGCACTAGTGTGATCCCAAGGCCTCAGACATGTGGCTTGCAAGAGTACAGGGCAACATTTCAACAGCTGGAGAAGAAATTAGTGCTTTCCCTTAATTACTAACCCACTCACAGCAGTGTTTACCCATTCCAGGTGCTGCAGATCCTGGAGCAGGTGCAGAAGAAACACACCTCAGTTCCTAAGAGTGGCCCTTGCTCCACAAAAGACCAGGAAGAACATCAGAATCACAGCCATGCTCTTCACAACGGGGTGGGCAGGGCTGCCTCAGAGGAGCCCACGCTGGATGATGCCTGGGAGAGCCACACTCGCCTCTGACTCCAGTGCAGGCCAAGCAGTTAGGTGCTCACTAGGAAATTCTTTGCTGGAAAATGACATCTAGGTCAAGTTGAGGACTGGAAGAGGTTTCCCAGCTGCAGGAATGACTTCATCTTTCTCTGGGTACTGCTAAAATACCCCAGTGCAGAGCTGGCACAAGCCATGGTCAGCCAGGAGGCTGTCAGCTTTCACTGGAGATCAGACATGACCCAAGAGCATGTGCTGTTGGTGACAGACTGGCCCCAGAGCTCTCTTCCCTTCCCTGGGAGTTCATACCTTTGCTCTGGGGCACAGAGAAATGTGGAGTGTTTCAGCATGACCTGTTGGGGGGGAAAAACACTGCATGAAACTTGAAGTGGGAGAGGGAGAAGGGAGGATGTATTCAGGTGCTGTGCTGGTGAATACAAGGGACTTCCTAAAGTGGGTGAGGCAGAGCATGGCCTTGGGAGCTTCAGCCTGGAGAAGAGGAGGCTTCAGGGAGACTTGACTGCAGCCTTTCAGGACTTCAGGGGCCTATCAGAAAGATGGGGACAGACTTTGTAGCAAGGCCTGTTGGGTCAGGACAAAGGGAAATCGTTTTAAACTAAAAGAGGGAGATTTAGGCTAGATCTAGAGAAGACATTATTCACACTGAGGGTGGTGAGAGCCTGACCCAGGTTGCCCAGAGAGCTGGGAGATGTCCCATCCCTGGAACCATCCCAGGTCAGGTTAGTTGGGACTCTGAGCAACCTGCTCTAGTTGCAGATGTCCCTGCTGACTGCAGGGGGTTGGACTGGATGACCTTGCAAGGTCTCTTCCCACCCAAAGCAGTCTGTGACTGTATGTGTCTCTAGGCTGGGGGCTATCTCCTGAGATGTTCTCTTGAAAAGGAGGCTGCAGAACCCAACACTATAAGGAAATGTCATTGTCTGTGATGCCATTTTCTGTCTTTCAAAGGCAGTGTGAAGGTGGAATTACCATTGTGATCTCTCCCATAGTATCTCCTTAGAAGGGCTGGAGCACTGTGGAAGGCTCTCCCTCTCCATGTCCTCTCCCTCTCCGTGTCTCTTCCCTCCCCATGTTGTCATATGCAGGAGAATCATCTCCAGCCTCATCTGAGGGTGCTAGAAGCTGGTCTCTTCCCTTACAGCATAACCACATCTCATGGTACTTTTCCTCCAGAGTGCAAATTTAGCCCAGAGTGGGAACTGCTGACCAGGAGGAGGTGAAAACAAGTTTCAAACCAGCCTGAGGAGTTTTCCTTGGCAAAGATGCAGGTAGTGGCTTGTTTAGCCTCTGGAAACTGTTGATCTCATTCTTACCTGACTCAGGTGCAAGGTGCTGACAACTCCAGCTGAAACCAATGACCTGAGGCATTGATTTCACCTGAAGTTCTGCTGGAACAGAAATGCTGTGCAGACAGAGGAGCTCAATCTCTACCAACTACAGCCAAAGCAGCTCTTCTCTCCTCATCCTTACCCAACTGGCTCTCTTCCTGCCAGCTCATGGAGTTTGTTCAAGAGTTTTGCTGGTCTACTTACTGTATCTCTTTGGAGTTTGTTAAAACTGGGTTTTGTTAGAAAGCAATAAACTATTTTCACTAAAGAGTCAACCAGGAGTGTGCTGTCAGCTGCTGGGTCAGAGGGTTGGGGGCTTTGCTGAGTTCCTGGCCATGCAGGAGGGATCTTAGAAGGGAAGCACACTGAATCAACTTTCCAGGGTGGAAAAGAAGAGGGAAAGAGAAGATAATTCTTCACATCAACCCCCTGGTGGCAGCTCCCTTGCTGAGGAGGGCTAATGAGCTCATAAATGCTGAATTTCACCACTTAACTCCTTAAAAAAGCCCCATAAACACTGAAATCTGAGGGAGCTGGTGAGAAGTGCTCAGCTGGAGAGGTGCTGGAGCATCACAAAGCCTTTTCCTGGGGGTAACCAGCTCTGGCTTAAATATACCAGGGATCCTGCTTGCCCTGGGCTGCAAAAAAAGGATGTATTTTAGTGTGCCACAAGCTAAAAGGGGTTTAGAAAGCTAAGTTCTTCACCAGATGCCTCACCTGGGTCCACTTTCCCTCTTTCACTCTCTTTCCATGAAGCTGGTTTCTTACTCCCAAGGTTTTGATCCCAGGACATGAGGGGAACATGCAGGGGAACCATATCTCACTAGACTGAGCCAGCTGCAAGAGCAGGAGGTATTGAAGTTCAGCCCTTGCCTTCCACAACCCACAGCTCTCCTGGGTACAAGCAACCTGAGAAGAAAGAGTTCAGGGAGGGGGGGATTTAGATGAGATGCCTCAGCTAAATCAAGGTCAAACAGTTGCTGATATTTCCTGAGTTTTCCCAGCATCCAAGGTGAAGGAATAAACACTTCTGGAGGGGAGAGAGAGGGGAAACCTCTGGTTTAAGTGGCAAATCCAAACCACCTCAGTTTGAAGCAGCAGAGAGGAGCTTCTGAGTGTTTCTCAGCATGTTTTCTGACAGGTCACAGGTCAGATCCATCCTGAGGTACTGACAAGAGTTTATCAAGTGTTTTCCTCACTCTAAAAACGTAGGTTTTGGTTAAAAATGGTTGCCCAGGCCCTGCTCAGAGGAGGCTGTCACTGAGACTTTCTGGTGTTCTCCCAGGGTCCTCAGACCTCCACCACAGAAGGAGCTTGGACCATAGAATCACTAAGCTTGGAGAAGACCTCCAAGGTCATTGATTCCAACCATTAACCCAACACTGCCATGTCTAAAGAGGCTGAAGAAAATCAGACTTCAGAGAAAGGCCAATTTTGGTTGCATTGTCAATGACTTGGAGACCTTTAGGCCTAAAAAAGGTCACCCTGGGAGACAAAACCATCTGATGAAAGGTTCTCTTTGTGAGATGGCCACCACTCTAATCCCACTGGGGTTGGAAACAGCCCAAGGAAGGAGGAAAGTCCCACCTGGGTTTTGCCCTTTGTGGAGTCCAGACATCCATGTCCATGGAAAGACAAAAAATAAGACAGAAGGGAAAATAAAGCAGTGTGTTCTCCAGTGGGAGGAAAAAACCAGCTCAGCCTGCTGAGAATAGAGCAGGGCCAGAGGAACAGGAACTGACTCAACAACATCTTGCAGGGTGCCTGTTAGCGGAGTGGGTGGAGCTGAGCCTAGGGGGGGCAGAGTGGTTCAGAGCAGAAGGGAGGCATCACAGCCACCTCTGGGGGAAGCAAGCCTTGAGACATGGGGAGAGTCATGAATGTATCTCAAGCACCTGCAGAGCTGGGAGCTGGAAGCTCTGCAGGGACAGAGCCCTCTCCTCTTTGGCTTCTGCTCCTGAAAGTCAAAGTCAGCTCATAGCTTGGGATGGGACAGTGAGCTGGAGGAAGAGGCAGGAGCAAATTCTTGCTTAGCTGGGTGCTAATCATAGAATCAATAAGGTTGGAAAAACCTCTGAGATCATCAAATCCAAGCATCAACCCAACATCTCCATGCCACTAAACCATGTCACCAAGTGCCACTTCTACATGGCTTTAAACCCCTCCAGGGATGGTGACTCCACCACTGCCCTGGGCAGCCTGGGCCAGGCCTTGACAACCCTTCTGGGGAAGAAATTGTTCCTCATGGCCAACCTAAACCTCCCCTGGCACAACTTCAGGCTGTTTCCTCTTGTCCTATCACTTGTTCCCTGGGAGAAGAGACCAACCCACACCTGGCTTCAACCTCCTCTCAGGGAGCTGGAGAGAGTGAGAAGGTCTCCCCTGAGCCTCCTCTTCTCCAGGCTAACCAACCCCAGTTCCTTCAGCTGCTCCTCACAACACTTGTGCTCTAGACCCTTCCCCACCTTCCTTGCCCTTCTCTGGCCACACTCCAGCAGCTCAGTGTCCTTCTTGCAATGAGGAGCCCAAAGCTGACCCCAGGATTCCAGCTGTGGCCTCCCCAGTAGCCAGTCCAGAGGGCAATCAGTTAAAACAAACTCCTTTGATGTTGTGGCCGTTGAGCAAACACAATCTTCAGTGACTTTCTGCCCTACTCACCTTGCTACATTCTTCCTGGGGCTCATCCCTGTAACATCAAGGGTCTGGGGTCAGGACTCCACAAGGACCAGATCTTCTGGTTTGTCACTTTTGGGGGAAAAAATGAGAACAACAAAGAAACAGCATACTTCAAAACCCTGCTCCACAAAACACAGCTTGAATTTACACCCTGAGAGCTGAGCTGCAGTGCCCAGCCAAGAGCTAGACAACCTCTGATGGTCTGGAGCCACCTGGAAGTCCCTAGTGCTGGTGCCAACTGTAACACTGAATGTATGGAGCAGCTCTGAGCCAAGGCTCAGGGTAAGTCAGAGCAGAGATTGCTGGGTGACAGCAGCCAAGCATTCGAGCAAAGCAGGAAATGGAATCATGGAATCATTTGGGTTGGAAAAGGCTTTTAAGATGCTCAAGTTCAACTGTTAGCCAGCACTGCCATGTCCCTCAGCACCACATCTCCTTGGTTTTTGAACATCTCCAGGGATGGTGACTCCACCACTGCCCTGGGCAGCCTGGGCCAAGACTTGACAACTCTTACAATCATAGAATCATAGAATCACCAGAGTTGGAAGGAACCTTAAAGATCAGCTAGTTCCAACCCCCCTGCCTGGCAGGGACACCTTCCACTAGATCAGGTTGCCCAGGGCCCCATCCAGCCTTGTCTTAAAAGCTTCCAGGGATGAGGCTTCCACAACCTCTCTGGGTAACCTGTTCCACTGCCTAACCGCCCTCATAGTGAAGAACTTCTTCCTAATATCCAGCCTAAATCTACCATCCTCTAGCCTGCATCCATTTCCCCTGGTTCTATCACTGTCTGACCTCCTAAAAAGTCCCTCCCCAGCTTTCTTGTAGCCCCCTTCAGATACTGGAAGGCCACATAATGTCTCCTGGGAGCCTTCTCTTTTCCAGACTGAACAGCCCCAACTCTCTCAGTCTGTCCTGGCAGCAGAAGTGCTCCAGGCCTCTGATCATTCTCCTGGCCCTTCTCTGGCCTCACTCCAGCACCCCCATATCCCTTTTGGAAGAGGGGCTCCAGAACTGAGTGCAATATTCCAGGTGGGCTCTCACTAGAGCAGAGCAGAGGGGGATAATCACCTCCCTCCACCTGCTGACCACACTTCTCTTGATGCAGCCCAGGATACTGTTGGCCTCTGGGCTGCAAGCATATGTCCAAACTAAAGCTCCCCTGGCACAACCTGAAGCTGTTTCCTCTTATCCTAGAGCTTGTTCCTTGGGAGAAGAGACCAACCCCCACCTGGCTCCAACCTCCCTAAGTCTGTTAGAGTTATCTTTGACTGGATGTCTCCCTCATAATTCACAGCTCACCTGGAGCTGTCTGCTGTGGAGCAGCAGTAGAGAATTGATCTACTCAGGGAAGAAAATCAATTGTGGAAAAAGAACTTGTGAGGAGAAAGCAGTGATGTGGAAATTGAGCTTCTGGACTCATCACAAGACTTTACAGCATGAACTTCCAGCTGTGGCTTCATCACCCTCTTCCTTTCTGCCCTAACTGGAAAAGCATCTGACGGCTTCCAGACTTTCACCTCCTCTCTCTGCATGGCACTGTCAGAGCTGGGGCTGGGGAAGGAAAGGCTCTGGTGGGTTTAGCAGATCACTGGGTTCTTCTGCCCCATTTCCAGGGCTGCTGTCATCTCACTGCCAACAGAGCTCAGCTGAGAACTGACCAGGTCTGCAAGGGCTTGTGTTCAGCTCATGGCTCTGTGGTATGTGTCTGTGACCTCTGATGGAGGTGACCCTGCACCTCCAGTTTTGTCAGTGGAGTCACCCAACCCAGCAGTTCTCTGTTCAGGTCCAGTATGTGAAGATGCACAAAGACAGCCAGGCCCAGGATCTAACCCTCCACACTGGTTCCTCTCTTGGTGCTCAAAGGATCCCACAGCAGCACTGCCATGGGTCCCCAACTCCTCAGCCTCTTGGGCTGGAGGGAAGAACCCCAGAATCCCAGCACCATGGGGGTTGGAAGGAACCTCTGGAGATCATCCAGTCCAACCCTCCTTGCTAAAGCAGGGTCATCTGGAAGATAAGGCTGAAAGCAATGCAGAGCACTGAGGGTCATGCTGGGGAGCAGGCTGGGGAGGTCTGTCCTGTGTATCCAGCTCAGCACTGCCTCTGGTCATGGTCCAGCAGCCACAATAAATAACTCAGTTGGAAAGGCCTTCTTGAGAGGATCACCTTTCCATTCCTTCCTGCTGTTATCTCTTCCTAGATACCAGAAATGCAGGAATTTCAACAAGTTCCTCTGCTCTGGCCATGAGGAGGGCATCAGGGTGCAGATGGTTATCCTGAGGTGTCTCTCTCAGCAGCTGTAGAGCAAGGGCACTGCAGTCCCTGCAGGACCAGCCATGCTCTTTGAGGAACCTCACATTCTCCATGTGCTGCTGCAGAAGCAGAGAAGTCTTTGACCATCTCCCAGGGCAACCTGTCTGGGCTCTTTGCAGCTCTCAGAGCAGCAGGGACCCCTAGGATCATCCTCCCAAACTTAGGGACATTCTCTCCCTGAGCACCTCCATTCTCAGAGCCTGTTCCTCACACCAGCTGTGTCCAGATCAACCAGGTGACTCTACTAGACCATCCAGAAGAGGAGGCCACTGCTAACACTGGGTTATTAGAGCAGTGAGGAGCTGGTAACCTTCTGCAAGCTCCAGCCCAATAAAGCCCTTCTTGGGTAAAGTAATTTTGGTGCCAGCTGAGGTCCACCACCAGCCAGCAAAGGCTTCCCTTTAAGCATGTGGTGAGCTCCCACAACATGCAGCTCCTCTCATCTTTTAATGCTTGAAAATCTCCTCACCCTTTCCAGGCAAGTGAGGCTTTCTAATCTTGGCCATGAACTGCTGGAAGCAAGAAAAGAGAAGCAGAAGGTCCCTTCTTGACCTGTCACCTCTGCAGTGTGGAGCTGAGTTAGTGGTGACCTGGCAGGGATGGGTTGAGGGTTGGACTCCATGAGTTGCAAGGTCTTTTCCAACCTAAACAGTTCCATGATTCTATGATTTTTTTTCTTCCCCAAAAGGGTTGTCAAGGCCTGGCCCAGGCTGCCCAGGGCAGTGATGGAGTCACCATCCCTGGAGGGGCTTAAAAGCCATGGAGCTGTGGTGCTGTGGGCCATGGGTTAGTGGTGAGCTGGCAGGGTTAGGTTAACAGTTGGACTGGATGAGCTGAAAGCTCTCTTCCAACCTAAACAATTCTGTGACTCTGGGATGTTTGCTCTGCTCTGGCCCTAGCTCTGCAGGAACCAAGGGAGGAGGGAAGACACTTCACAGAGGTGATGGGGACATGCTGTCTGCTTACAGCAAGAGGAGTGAAAGGAATGTAACCTCCAGGGAGGAGTAACAAGAGCTCCTGACACACAGCCTGCTCCTATAGGTACCACCCTGGCCGACGGCTCAGAGAGGCAAGAATACAGACTTGTGTGTGAGAGAAGGAGCCAGTGTGTGCCCAGGGTTGTTTAGCTGGGGTAAGGTCTGTGCAGGGAGGGAGGAGAAGATGACTTCATTCCACTTGCAGATGCTGGCAGAGGTTTGGAAACCACGGGAGGCTGGGAATACCCGAAAGGAGCCAGCAGTGCCTGCCCTCAGCCCGGGGTGTGGAGGGTGCAGGTGGGTTTGGAGGGTCAGAAGGCTGCAAGGTGAAGGAGAGCTTGTGTCCAAACCTGAGGAACAGCTGGTCAGGGGTTTTCTGAGGAGCTGGTGGAGTGAAACAAGATCTGTCACCTGGGGCTGGAGTGAAAGCTGCTATTTATGGTGACTTCTGAGCGCAAACTAAATAGCAGGCTGCAGCTCCTGGAGGCTCAGATGGACAACAAGGCCAGAGCCAAAGCAAGCTGGGCATGGTTAAAACTGGACTTAGTGTTTACATGTTAGCAATGAAGCGTGGGAGGAATCCAGCCCCAAAAGCTCCCAGGTTTGGCTGCTCACATCCCAGTGCTGGATGAGCAGGGAGGGAGTGAGCTCCTGCCGGGGGCAGTGGGGGGAGTGTGGCTGGAGGGAGACATCCACAAGCAAGATCTAAAGATCCTCCAAAACAATGATAAGGAAGAAGGGAAGGGGCTTGTCCCCTTGGGGTGGGGGGTGGTGGAACCAGGAGCAATGTCCCTGCCCAGAGCAGAAGGAAGGAGGAGAAGGACCAGCTGTAGGAACTGGCACCTCTGCTGCTTGGACACTGCCTCCAGGACAGGAAAACACATTACAGAAACCACCAGATCTGCAATCCCTAACTCATTGTTTCCTTGGTTGAGGTTTGTCCTTATTAAGAGTGAATTTCCCTCATCCCTGACTCCCTCCTGGGTCTTATTTGCTTTGGGGGAGAGGAAAGTTCTTCTCTCTGCTCTTGGCAGAAAACTCCTTCCCCTCCAAGCCATCTACAACAGGTCCATGTGCTTGGGGACATGTCCTGAGGCACCTCAGCCAGGAACCACCCAACCCTCAGCAGCTCCCAGCTTGGCTATTGACCCACATCAGCCTCTGCATGAGCTGAGTGCCCAAAGGATCAGGTGCCCCAAGCAAGGAATGGCTGTGAAGGTGCCAGAGGAGGGCAGGGGGTGAGTTCCATGCTGTAAACCTCTGCCAGAACTGCACCTTCTAATATTTATTCCTTCCCCTAGTGTGTAACCATGGAGCTTGGTGGAAACCAAATGAACCTCAAAGCCATTCCCAAAAGTGGATTTATTGAGTGGGTTGGAGGAGTTGAAACTAACACAGATGTGAGTGTGGTGGAAGGGGATGTAGAAGGAGGTGTGACCTTCACAGTTCAAGGTGTCTGGGAACTCCTGCAGCAGCTCCTCACTCTGCTGACACCCTGTGGGCAGCTCTCCAGGGGCCTTCAGGCACTTCTTGGAGATAAACAATAGAGAGCCACAGAAAGCTTCCAGAAGAGACATTGGCTGGGGAAGTGCTGCTGTTTCTCAAGGAAGTAAGGCTTGATTAGAGAAGGAATGGCTTTCAGGAGGCCATGTGCCCCAGTGAGGCATGGGGTGCCTGGGGTCTCTCAGGGTGACCAGGTGCTGTTCCTTTGCCCAGGAGAAGCTCTCCTGCAGGTTCAGACTGCTCTGTTCTTCACTCTTTCAAAGATCTGCATCACCTTGCCTGCTGGTATGCAGCCTTCTCTCACAATGGTGATGCCACCTTCCAGGAGGAAGAACAAGAAAGTTAGGATGCCCTCCAAAGGCTGAAGGAAAGGGATGGAGATAGAAAGCAACACCTTGGGCCAATAAAGCCATCCAAACGCTCAGGACATCCAAATAACAAAGCTGTGTAGCAAGAGGACCTGAAACTGTCAGAAAGCAAAACCACCAACCACCACTGCCCCCATGCTTTCTTCAAGAGTTTAGTTTTCCACTCAAATGTCAACCCAGATCCACCTAACACCATCTCAGCTTGTGCTGTTACATCATTGTGGATGAGCTCCTGCAACACCTTCCTGTTGGTGGTCTACAAGCAGTATCCACCCTTCCTTTCAGAAGCATCCACCCTCCCACTTGAAGCATTTTTGCTCTTATGAGGCAGATTTTGCTTGCACAACCCTTGTTCTCTGTCAACACAGAGGTCCTCCCAGGACATCTTTTGTTTGTTCCTCTTCATCAACATGTTTGCAAATGTCGAGGCACTCCAGAGCTGTTACTCTTGGAGCACTCTGTGCTGCCAGGCTGATACTAGTGAGAGGAATGGAAACATCCCAGGAAAATGCTGTTGCTGACATAGAGAAGGTGGTTCCCACACTCACTTTCATCAATCTTTGTGCAGTTGACCACAGTGGATGCCACCACCTCATCAGATTCTCCATCACAGAGAACACCTTCCAGCTTATGGCCAAGACGCCTGTAGGGAAGAAAACAACCCAACAACACTACACAGGACTTCATATTACACTGGGCTGAAGTTCTCCACGTGTCCACTCGTGGCCTGCACACCACCTGAGCTTGCTGCCACCCACCTGGCAGGGGGCTGGCACTGCTCTAGAGCAGGGTACTCACGAGATGACCATGTCGTGGTGGGTGCTGTCAACCTCTCCGCTAGGGTTAGCAGAGGTGATTGCCAAGGGGCCTGTCATGTCAATGAGGTGCACCAGGACAGTCAGGTCAGGCACCCTGATCATGATGCTGTCTTGAGTTCCCACTCGGCTGTAGCCTGCTCCAACCCCTGCAAGGACAAGAGGGAGGACGTTGGCAGAGGTGCCACTGGTGCAATATCTGGCATAGCATCGGGGGCAGACCTCCTGCTTTCTCTGCAAGTGATCCTGCTCCACACCCCATCCAAAATCCAGAGTCTTTTGGGGTATGTTCAGAGAAGCAGAATCCTTGATCAGAAGTCCAGGAGAGCAGCTGTGAGATTTTGGGATTAACTGAGTAGCAGGAAGAGAAGGAGAAGATTAATAGCTGGAGATCAGTGTAGCTACTTTCATGGACCCCAGATCTACCTTCTCATGATCATTGCCTCCTCTCTCCCACCCTGTGTCCCATCCCTCTGTCTGCCAAACAGGCACAACTCCTGCTGGTCCTTTGGTCTTTAATACCTTCCTTGGTTCCCAGAGGCCAGGTATGAGCACGGATCATGCCACCACTCATGGTGGTTTCACTTTGTCCATATGGTAGGAAGGAAGAGGTGATGAGAAGGGATGCACACAGGAACCCTATCCCCACAGGACTTCTCATCTGTCTTGGATGCTCCACCCAGGGCTTGATCATTCCTAGCTGACAGCTTTGGGCTTGGAAGAGGTGACCCTCCCAGGCTGCAGAGACTCCCTTCCTCCAAGTCTGACTGGGTTCAAGCCACCATCCTGCTGGCTCACACTGTTCATGAGTCACCCCAGCTCCTTAACACCTTCAGCTAAACATCTACCAAGACATGGAGGAGCTCCAGAGATAACGTCTCAGGATAAAATGGACAGACTCTCTCCCCACTGACATCCAGAAACATGCAAGAGGGGGAGAAGGTCTGTCCTGTCCATCTCACCTAACTTCTTCAGCCACTCTCCCTTCTTGATGATGCAGCCAATGCCACCAGGGTACACGTTTTCCATGAATTCCCAGAGCAGGGGGCTGATGGGGGGAGCAGCTGCTCGCAGTTGGTCCAGGTTGGAAATAAAGATGCAAATGGGCTTCTCTTGAGGTCTGTCCTGCAAGAACCAGGAAAAGGGGAAGGAAAAAAAATAGGTGAAGAGGGAAATTTTGCATTGAGAAGATTGAAGCCTACTGGAATCACTGGTTTGTGTGCTTCCCAGGAGCTCCGAGCAAGCAAGGTGCTCTCTCCGTACATGTTGAGGGCAGGAGCAGACTGCAAGCTGGAACTGATGCCACAGCTCAGATCTGCATCTCTCTTCTTCCAGAGAACAAGAGATAGGACAAGAGGAAACGACCACAAGTTATGCCAGGGGAGGTTTGTGTTGGACATGAGAAACAATTTCTTTACTGAAAGGGTTGGCAAGCCCTGGCCCAGGCTTCTCAGGGCAGTGGTGGAGTCACTATCCCTAGAGAGGTTTCAGAGCCATGGAGATGTGTTGCTGAGGGCCATGGTTTAGTGGTGAACTGGCAGTGTTAGGTTAGTGCTTGGACTTGATGATCTTTAAAGATGCCTTCCAACCAAAACCATCCTCCTGTTCTACCTACATGACCACTTCTTCTCTTGCTTTGAGCTAAACTCACTGTAAAGTGAAGGTGATATGGAGGGAAAATAAAAAGAGCTCCCAAAGTGGTGTCATTTCAGTCCTCCACTGACATCAGCTTCAGCAAGGCCAAATGACTAAGGCTCTGGGCATGTATTTACATTCTGTTTATATTATCTCATCCACAGGGAAGGTTAATGTTGGCACTGAAGCAGGACAGAGAAGTCTTCCTCTGTGGCTGATGTTCACACTAAGTGCCAGCTGAGAGGGTCTGTTATGCTCATTTCTCCAGGCTGGCCAGGAAATTGCCTCATGGAGAGCAGATGGGGCCAGGCTGCAGAAGTTGTATTGAAGGTGCAAACTTTGGGGCTTGTTCCAGCACTTGAGTGTCTCTAAAAGTCTGGGGAAGTTTAGACCTGGGATTCTGATTCAGCACTTTGTAAGACAAGGAGGACAAATACAGGCTTGGACCTATTGTGACAAACATCAGGGTTCTTCCAGTTTGGGTTTGTGCTTTGTCCCACCAGAGAAGCAGGACATAGCTGTCTAACTTCCAGTGCCCCTTGCCCAGAGCTGATGATCCTCTACCTTAGGCTACTCAGCTCAGAACATCCCCAAATCCCAGCATGGTGAGGGTTGGAAGGGACCTCTGGGGACCATCCAGTCCAACCCCCTGCTCCACCAGGGGCACCCACAGCAGCTTGCCCGGGATCACCTCCAGCTGGTCTGGAATGTCTCCAGAGAAGGAGACTCCACAACCTCTCTGGGAAGCCTGGGCCAGGTCTGTGGTGGTCTGTGGTGGTCCATGATGTTATAGTGTGGCTGCTTATGAACTCTATCCACTGTTAGATTCTGAGTCTTAAGACAACTTCAATCAAGGGCCTCCCCTTTCTGCTTCTGAGCCCAGCTCATCTGCAGGACATAAGCAAGGTCCAAGCAACGAGACAACAGCCTTGTATTCACACCTTGATCCTGTAGACCTTCTCGATGGCTTGAGGGTGTTTACAGGAGGCTGCCAAAGCATAGACAGTGTCTGTTGGGACCCCACATACTGCCCCTGTGTTCAGCAAGTCAGCGATTGTCCTCAAGCCACTCGTACAGTGGGACTTGGGGCAGATGCAGGGTGGAGGATCTTCAGTGTCCTTCTTAGAGCTCTCAACCTGGCAATGATCAGGAGGCAACAAATCCATTATGCTGGCAATGAACAAAGACAAGTAACACAAGGTGGGGTTCTGTCCACCTCAGTGCAGGTATCTCACTCTGCTTGACAGTCAAAGGGCAGAGGAACCACTTCTAGGGAAGCTTCACCTAAAGTAGGTGAGATGAGCCACAAGGCAGAAGTGATTGCTTCTGTCCCAGTAAGAGAAAAGCCAGAGACATGCTCAGGGGTAGACATTTGAGTTGCTGATGCCTAAAACTGCAGGAGATGAATCCCACCCAGCACAGCAACTGCTCCCTGGAGAAATGACTGCTCTCCAAAATGACCCAAGGAAGCTTCTAGGGAATCTTATATCCAGAGGAGTCTGAGTAAGAACAAGTTTCCAAGTGTTTCCTCATGAGTCCCCACGGTTAGAAACACTGATTTAGTGAGAAAATGTTTCTCTGGAGCAGGAGGTAGAGCTGTCAGAACAACCAACCCAGGTAAGTGGAACTGTCTTGGTCAGACATACAGGACAGCAGAAGAAGTTTGAAGTTAACAGATACAGTGAGGGCTTCTTGCTGTCCAGCCTGAGGAAGTTTTAACTCCCTGCTCCTCTGCCCCCAAGGTCAAAAACTTCATCTGACAGCAACTTATTGGGTTGGAGATGGCCAATTCCACAGGACCATGGAGATAGGCCTTTTGGAGTGAGGTTTATAAATGCCTCCATAGATGTTACTCATAATGGAGGAGAGCTTGGGACTGGCATTTCAAATGGCACTGAGGGGTAGAGGACCTTTAAGGATCCTTTTTAACCCAAACCACTCTATGATTGTATGATTCCTGTGATTCCAAGGAAGGACATTGACTGGAGATCTGAACTCCCCAAGGTAAGACCAAACACCCCAGGAGATCTCTCCTGACCAGGGAACCTACACCATCATGCAAAAAAAAACCCCCAAACCCCTTACTGTGAAGAGAGGGGGTCCCATTATCATGAGATCCTTCCCAAACATGCTGTTGGCAAGTGATGCTGTTGCTCCATAGAAGCAGATGATGCTGAAGATGATGAGGATCACAACTGGAAAAGAAAACACACCAATAAAGAAACCCAAAGCACCCAGAGAGTCAGAGGCAGGAAGAGGCATGACAAACTTTTAGTTTCTTCTGTGTCTTATGACTCCACAGCACTGCAGACCTACTTCAGTCCTTCCTGGCACACAACACTTGCAGTCCAGCAGATTTGGGGGTCCAAGACACTTCCAGGCTTGCCTACCTGTGCACCTTTGGCCATCTGGCTTTTTTAATTTTCTCCTTTTCCTGATGGAACACCTTCTACAAAGCCTCTTCCCAAAACACTCTGTGTAATGACCAATAAAATTCCCACCTGCTGCAGAGCCAAAGCTTCAGCAGAACTCCAACCATTCACACCAGTGACATGCTCAGTTCATCCCAAGCCTTAGCTCACTCAACAACCACTAGGGAGTAAGACTGTGCAGAACCTCAGGAGGTTCAGCAGGATCAGCCACAGCTAAATGTGTATCAGGAAGCTAAAGGACCTGGGGATGATGTGAGGAAAGGTTTCCTTCTCCAGTCATGCACCCAAAAGACTTGCAGACCCCCAAGTGTTCTAGGGCAAGATGACACACTCTTCTCCTCGTGTGTTTCCATACTGAGCTTGTGCAGAACATTGCTCCCCAACCAGTCACCTACTCACTGTGCTCTCTGGGTGAAGGTTTGAGGACCAAGTCCACTTATAACTCACTTTCAAGTGGCAGTGGGAGGTTCTCCAATGTAAAGAGCAGAAAACAAACGGCCAAGAGCTCCATTGCAAGGGTCATGCAGAGGAGCACCACGTTAAAAGAAGCAGCTGTGGACAGAAGCAGAAACATGAGGGACCCACATCAGGGAATGACCCATCAAATGTGTGTGAAGCAGCAGATGAGGTCCTGCCTCAACTGAATCTTGTTTTGTTAAACTCAGCAGCCCCTGGTCTGACTCTCCTGTCCTTGGAGAAGCAGAAAGGTACAGCTATGGTTTGTTCAACCCCCCAGCCTTCATGGGAGGAGCTGCCAAACCCTTCCTCTGCCAGTACACTCTGCTCACATGGAAAACACTGCTCTGGCAGCCAAGAAGATCCTGATTCCAGCAGCTGGGCTGGAGGGTGACTGTGGAGATCTGCCAGTGGCCCAGTCCCTCTCATGCTTTCACCTCATCTGAACCTTTTATTTTCATTAAAATGTCCTTCCAACCCCTTCTGACTGCTTCATCTAAGCCCAGATCAGCTTCTGTTACAGACTGTGGGCAAAACACTTCAGTTCTTGCTTAACCTGGACAGAGCAGAGTGAGCTGAGACTTCCCTCCCTTGTGCATCTCCATCACAGAGCCACCACACACGAGATTAATCTCCTGACCCCGAATCTCCCTCAAGGAACAACCACTTAGTGCACTGAGACTTACCCAAAATCATTAAAAAGGCATTGAGCACCAAAAAGGCAACAGATCCAGCAGTGAATCCTTCACTCTTCCCAGCACTGATGGTCACCAAGTGGCCTGGAATAGGACCAGCAGATCTGGTTGTGAGCAAACCATGAATGACAGAAGAATGACATACCTGCAGCTGGAAGGACTACTGTTTAAACTGACTGATGGTGGCCACCATCAAGAAGATCTATGGTGTGGAAACCCACAGCAAAGCATTTGAGGTAATGAACTGATAATTAACTGGCAGTTTGAAGATATAAACTGAAGAAGTGGTGATGGTTGTCCAAAAAAGCTCATGGTTTTACCTCCAGCTTGTAATAAAGAGAGTCTGGCTGAGAACATCAATAGCTTCTTGCCACCCCTCCTAAGTGATGGCTTTAACTTTCCCCACAGCTGCTTGTTTTACTTGGACCTGGCATGGAGACTCTGTGGACATGCTGCCCACCTGGAGCTCAAGAAGGCTTTTTAAAGCCCAGGCTCATCATGCTGAGATCTTCAGCACTGACCCAGGCTGCCCAGAGAGGTTGTGGAGTCTCCTTCTCTGGAGAGATTCCCAAGGCAGCTGGAGGTGATCGTGGGCAACTGCTGTGGGTGACCCTGCTTTAGCAGGGAGGTTGGAGTGGATGATCTGCAGAGGTCCCTTCCAACCCCCACCATGCTGGGATTCTGGGAGAAGACATTATGTTGGAGAGGCGATCTGAAATGCCCTAAAACATCCCTTTTTCCTGAGTAAGCAGGAGAGCAACCCTGACCCCATGTTACCTGTGAACCGAAGCCAGGTCCACGCTCCCCAGAAGGCAGCATAGCAGAACGGAAGAACGCAACCAAACCTTCTCCCTCCTTGCACCTGGATCCTGCAGATGTACAACTGCAGTATGGCTCCTGGGATGAGCACAGAGGGTATGGACAGCTGCTGCCTGCTGAGCTCTCTGAAGCTACCCTGGATGGCACAGGCTGCAGCCAGGCCATTGCAGATGTAGAACAAAGCATCTGGAACTTCAGTTCTGGTGCCGCTTGGGAAACTTTTGGACCTCGTGAAGAAGATTTTGGCAGCCATCAGCGTGGTTTGAAGAGCTGAGCTGGACATAGCCTGGGCACCAACTGGGATCAGAGCCTTCTCCCCGATGGAGTTGATGAGGCTGGCAAAGGTGGCGTACATGGAGAGGGCAGTGCAAAGGCTGCAGGCAACCCCGAGGAACAGGTGAGCAGCTGGCACTGGGATCTGAGGGATGGAGGCTGTGGTGAGGATGATGAACGAGGCATTTTGCAGCATCTCCAGGGTATCTTTGTGGGTTGACATCAGGAAGAGCATGCAAGCAATGGCCAGGAAGAACCACCCTCCAAACATTCCCAGCCTGCTTTCCTGAGCCTCAGACAACCTGAGGAAGGTGGTGAGAGTAAACTCCTCCCAAGACATCACCAGCCAGTAGAGGCTGTGGACACCAAACTTGGTAGTGTGGTAGACATCACCTCTCAGATGACTGTAGAAGCTGGACAGCAGCTGGCAACTGGAGATGATGGAGATCCATGCTGCTCCAACACAGAAGGTCTTCATGTACCCAAAGAAGTAGAAGGCAAACAAAAAGGAAGCGATGGTATCACAGATGTTGCCAAGGGCCATTGGTTCAGCATACTTAGTGTTCTTCTTCTTCTCTTCCCCAATGGCCTTGGAAGAGCTCTTCTGTGCTGACCCCAGCAGCAAGACATTGAAGAGAGGATGCCCAAAGCCTGGCAGAACATACCGTTGCGTGACGCCCTTGAGCAGGAGAGCCACTGCTCCGTACAACCCGCACGTGACAATGAGAAGCTCAATGACACCTGAGACAACCAGGGCCCACTGGCCAAACAGGGCAACTGCTTCAAAGACCAGGGCAAGCGCGATGGCCCCAAAGATGAAGGGCATGATGTAGTTGACTGTGGCTGAGCAGAAGGAGAGGACAAAGGAGATGGAAATGTAGGCCACCAGCCCGGCCACTGCACTTTGGCTGGTGGAGAGGTTGACCATGCCTGTGGGCAGGAGGTGGCTGGTGTTCCCCAAGGGCAGTGTTGTGTTCTGCAAGGAGGGGTAGGTGGCTGCCATGATGCGTGTAGCTCCATAGCTACTCCACAGAGCGGAGAAGGTGAGAAAGGCTGAGCCTCCAAGGTGGTCATACTTCCGGAAGGCAAGAAATCCTGCCAGCAGTTGGACAAAACCTCCAATCAGGATGAGGTGGACACCTGAGGGACACATGGAGAGGTCAGGTAGGAAGCAATCCACAAGAAGGCTTGAGCTGCAGGAAGCTGTGTTGTGTCTCCAAGCTCTGGGGGACACCTGACCTCAGGTCTCACAGCCTCCTTGTGACCAGCCCTGTGGCCTCTCTCTTCCCCTCTCTTCCCACCTCGATGACAAGTATCTGTGCTGAGCCTTGGTGTGTAGTCACTGGGCCCCTTGGTATGAGCAGATCCAGGAGCAGTTTGGATCTTTGAAGGTAGGGGGGTGGCACACGAATGGTATGGTGCCGAGGGCCATGGTTTAGTGGTGACCTGGCAGTGTTGGGTTAACGGTTGGACTCCACGACCTTAAAGATCTCTTCCAACCAAAATGATTCTGTGATCTTGTTATTCTATGCTTTGGACCAGGTTCTTGGTAGAGCTGCTGGGGAAGAAGAAGCAGACATCCTAGGGAGCATGTAGGTCTTCTGTACATTGGAGAAAGACTATGCTTCCCTATTTGTCATAGAATCATGGAATCATAGAAAGGTTGGAAGGGACCTCCATGGGCTCACAGGCATGACTCTCAAAGAGTCTATCCTCCCTGGTGCTCTCAAGGGTAGTCCCCCATGACCAACATCACCCACCTGCCAGGATGTCCTCTGCTCCCCGCGGCCGGAGGCCGGTGTGCACCACAGTGAAGTTCTGCAGGCAGAGGAGGAAGGCGCTGACCACGTTGGCGAGGAGCCCCAGCACGGCCGGCTCGCTGTAGAAGACAGCGGCGAAACCCACGGCGCTGGCCATGGCCCTTCCAGACACAACAAGAGCCTCGCTGGTTGTCCCCTCGCCCTCACCGTTGTCTGCGTCTAGACCAAGCGCTGCTTTTGGCTCGGGCTCTCGGCCAACCTTCAGAGCCGTGCCCCTGCTCCAAGGAGGGAGAAACTGGTGACAGGCTCAGGTGTTTCCATGGTGCCTCCTCACTCTTTGCTCCAGACAAAGGCTCGATTCAAAGCAGAACTTTAGGTGCCTACTTTCCAGAGTCCTATCCAGAAAAAACACACACACAACCTATTTAGGCTACCAAGATTCCTGGCAAAAACACACTGAGGTGCCCCAAAGCGCTGCAGGTGGTGGTGATGGTTCCTGCCCCCCTCTTTCTCCAGCCTGCTGGAGGTGGAGAGCAATGAATAGCCCAACACAAACGAACAAACACACAGACGAAACCCACAAGGTATTTTTTTCTTCTGAGCCATTCCAGGACATTTCTTATCCACTGTTGCAGACAAACAGTCAGGCACCAGACGTGCACACACACACACACACACACACACACACACACACACACACACACACACATATTCTCCCTTCCAGATGGAATTTTCCGGCTCCATCCCTTTCTTGAAACCCCAGTGACTAAAAAGTCTATTTTCAAACCCTCTCATACTTATGCCATCAACTGGTTTTGTTTGGAGGCAGCTTCCAACTTCCCATCCCTCTACTCTCCTGGGTACCAGGAGCTGAAGTTTGCTTTCTGGAGGGTTTTGGAGCTGTATTTTTTTGTGTGTGCGTGTGTTAGGGAACAAAGATGAAAACAAACCAGCAATGTTCTTGTTATTTGGGTATTTTTGGAACCTTTCATGACCTCAGAGGAGCTGGAAAAGTAGCAAGTGATGTATTCTCTTCTCAGCCATTCCAAAAATGCTTTTGGAAAGAAGGGGGAGTGCTGCTGTGGGAATGGGAAGTGAGGAGGAGTGAGGGGGCACCACCCCATGAAGAAATAGGGTTGTGAATAGTAATGAACCTAAATCCCAGTGTTTCCTCTTAAACACAGAGTTCTCCTGGGCAGACTTACATGTTTTGAACACATCAGTGGCCTCTGGACACTTGTCCCACTAAAAAAGCTCCATGTTTTCCTTCTCTCCACTTACTCTAAAAGATGCAGTTTTCATCCTTTCCAGAACAAATCAACTCGAATCAACTATTTTCATCCGAGCAAGAACAAACCAACTCCTAATGGCTCTGGACTGATTCAGCAACAGAAGCTCTCATGAAATGTAGAAAGGGCAGAACATTTCAAGTGAACTTCGAGGGGACAATGAATTCATTCAGTTATTTGGTGGTGCTGGAGGTTAGACCTTTTGGTTCAGAGAGAGAGAAATGCACCAAATCATGGTTCTGCAGGAGGAACGCTCCTCTAACACCAACAAACATCAACTCCACTAACTTGAAGGAGGCCCTAAGAAGGGATGCACCCTTAGGAGGAGCTCAGCATGTACCTGTAGAGTCCACAACATAGTCTTGTACTATTATCATTATCATTATTATTATTATTCAGCCGACATTCAGCTATAAATAAGCAGTTTGTGTTCCATGGTTGTCCTTGGAGGTGGGCCACAGTATTAAGCACCTCCAGATGTTTCGCTCTGAAATAGCTCAGATGGTGGCTTGCTTTCTAGGCATGCTGCAACAAGACCCTGCTTTGAGTCAGTCTTTGGGAGAGAAAGAGGAGAAGATGGGCTTGCTGGAGGAAGATGGGGCTGGCCAGGTGACTACTTGGCTCACAGAAGTGGTTTTCAATTTGCCAAGGCTCACTGCTGCTGGTTTCAGAGGCTGTGACATATAGCTTGAGTTCGTGAAGGATGTAGACACAACCAACAGGGCTGGTTCCTTCTGCTTGTCCTTTATCTGAGAAGGACATCTGAGAAGGGAGGGAAGAGACCCCAGAATATGCCATATTGGGCTCTGGAGGTGTAAAGGGAAAGGAGGTGAGAGGATTTAGACCAAGGTATGCAAAAGGAGGACGACAAAGGAGCTTCCCTTGGGAGGAGAAGGTTTTGGAGTTGGAGAGATCTGGAGACCTGCTCTGCTCACACCCACCCACAGCATCCCTCACTCCCTGTTCCTGAGATCATTTCGGCTTCTGTGGGTTGCCTCCCCTCCTCCATTTCATGCAACATCAAGAATTAATTGTCTCAGGGGTAGCAGCACTAGTGATGTTGTGATCTCCACCAAGACCTGGAGGAACAAGGGTCTGCATGGAAAGAGATGTTTCCTGGTCAAAGAGCACCCAAGCCTTGTTTGTCCCTAGGACAGAACGATTCATCACTGCTGTCACTGGCCACTTTGTGCCTCTGGCATTTCCTAGGGACCTGTTTCTCCATGTGCACTACAGAAAACTGATAACATCACACCTCTGCTCCCTGCAACACAGCAAGGAAGGATCTCCACCAAGTCCTTCTGTTGCAGGTCTGCATGCTGGGACTGATACAAAGTAGATCTTTGGGTGGAGATGATGCAGGTGATGCATGGCAGTCTGGAGGCAGAGGAGAAAACAGGATGTCCCTTTCTGCCCTAACTATGGGATTAGCAGCTCTCTGTACACACCAGGGTTCAGTCAGCACAGCCACTGCCCAGGAACCCACGAGGATGAAGACTTCCCCAAGGTGAGGAGGCACCTGGAGACCTGGGGTGCTGCCAAGCCTCTCAGAGAGCTGGTGAATGGATGAGACAGCCTGGAGTGATCCTTCCCTCACACAAATCCCTCATGGTGAGAGGGTGAAGCCAAAGCCACCCCCTCACTCACCCAGCCTCCTCTCTCTTCTTCCCTTCCTCCATCCTGGCTCTTCTTCCCTCAGTGTGACTTCTGCAGCATGCCCACGTGGCTGGGATGCAGCCTGAGCACCTTTTCCTTTACTTCCCACCTTGCTTGCACCCTTCCCCTTCTCCAGAAAGGGTCATTCCCCTCTGCACCCCCTTTCCATCCTGGGCTTTGGAGGCATCACCACGTGCATCTGCTTTGTGCTGCCATCCTCTGCCTGTGCTTCACCTTGGTTGATACTGATGGGAATCTATGGTGGTGCGTGGACACTGCCTCCACAGGAGGTTGGAGCAAGGCTCAGCATGGCACAGGACAAATGGATAACCACAAGAACATTCCATTTCCAGACTTCTCCTTCCCCAGGGGCATTTTGCCCTTACTTTGTCATCCCACGTCATTAATGATAACGAGTGTTTACTCTGCTCTGAGGACATTCTGCATGTCTCAAGATAAACACATAGGAGAACAAAATGCAGCTCTTGTTGGATAAGCCCACAGAGAGATTAAAGGTGGACAAAAAAACCCCTGGGATGATGATCACAACCTGGGATAATGATCACCACCCCAGGATGATGATCACGACCCTGGGATGATGATCACAACCCCGGGATGATGATCACGACCCCAGGATGATGATCACAACCCTGCCTCTTCTCTGGGGAACACCAGCTCCACCTTTCCTGAGGTGCATTTTGATGTTCACAGTGATCAAGGTATTTTTAGTAGAATTTTAGAATTAATTGAGAGGTTAGAAGGAACCTTAAGCCTAGTATTTAGCAGGAAACTCAGGCTGGGTTTAAATGCAAGGTTCATCCCACCAGGCTGTCACTTGACCAAGCAAAGAGCCCTGGCATTCCCCCCAAATCCAAACATCCCTTTGGGAACGAAGGGTCCAGATGGAAGCTACAGAGCTCACTAAGGTTCCACTGACCCGGCAGCAGCACTGCAGAGCTGAGCACTTAGAAGAAGGAGAACCAGGAGAAGATCCAGCCCAATGCCAAACCACGGAATGGATTCAAGAAAAGCACCAAAGAGAAGCCACCACTGCCACACCTCTCCCTCTGCAGCTTGGTTTACCTGGTTTGGTGACACTTCAGCTCAGGGGGAGGATGCTCTTGTCCCTCTCATTTCCTGGTCAGTACCAGTTTTATAGTCCTCCTCTGGAGGAGGAGCCTGGGGCCACTTGCTTCACCCATTGGCACCTGGAGCCTTCTGCAGACAGGAATTTCCTTGAACTTTGTGGGTTATTGTCCTAAATATTTTTATTATTATTTCTTATTATTATTATTACTTATTTCCTGAAACCAGGAGGATTTCCTTTCTGTTGGGCAGAGCAAAGCCCACCCCTCCCCAGAAACTCCCCCCACCCTCTCAGTCCCCAGGGGCTGATGTCATCACACTTGAAATTCAGCTGAAAAAGAAAAACACCAACCAACAAAACAACAAAAACAACAACAACAAAAAAAACCACCCCAAAAGCAAATTGCCTTCCAGAAGCATATATAAACCCTGACACCAAAAGCACCTTGCAGACACCACCTCTCCTCCTCTCCCATCCTTCCAGCCAAGCAGCGCAGAGCTGGGGAAGGAGCCCTGGGAGCAGCCACCAGCATGGTCTTCTTCACCTTCCAGGTAACTACAATTGCATATACCAAACCCACCCACCCCTGAGCTCTCCTTTCCCCCTTTAAGGAGGTAAAGACATTTTCTGGGCAGCTTCTCAAAGCTGTTGTGACATTAGATGGGGACCTGCCCCAACACTACCAAACCCAGATGGTTTTCACCCACATGTTGTTCTTGGTTACTAACCTGTTCCTTCCAAGTCTGTTCCTTTTCCACTTCCCAGGCATGTTTTGAAGGGTGCCATGGTGAGGGAGATGTTGTTGTTGGGATGTGCTGGCTGGTTGGGGTTTTTTTTCCCTCCTCCTCCTGTCCACTCTGAGCTGGTCCTAGCTTGCAGCCGGGAGAGGATTTCATGGTCTGAAGAGGCTGTGCTGCCCCTTCCACCGGCTGCTCTCTCTCCTTGCCTGTTCTTGGCACCTCTGCTGGAGCCACCTCTGGAAAATACTTTTTTGTTCCTCTTTTAAACATGTAGTTTTATCCACTCCTTTGATCCCTGAGTGTCTCATGATGCCACATTAGAGGCAGGACCAGTGAAACAGCTCTGGAAAAGTCCAAGCAGCTCCAGTGACAACTGCTCTTTGTCTCTCTTTAATCTAGAAGTCCCAGAAGTTCTTGGCAACCTCCCGGCAAGTTCACAAAACTGCTGCTCACGGTTGGTATCCCCCCTGCAGAACAGCATTCCCTGACCTCTCTCAGAGAACATCCCCTAATATCCCAGAAAAGTGCTGGGCTGAGGGCACTGAGATAAACCTCTGTGACTGCTGGAGGACAAAGCATGCTTGGGGGTGGTGGGGGGGAGGTCTTGTGGTGGTGACTGGCTGGGAAAAAACAAGAAGGAAAGGGACAAGTGGCTAAGATGCTGATAGCTAACCCTGGGCTAAACCAGAAACTTGATCTGATTTAGAACCAGACTTGCCAAATTCTTACTCTGTGATGGTAAATGTGAGATACTTAAATTGTAGCTGTCATCAGATTGCTCAGATCCTCAGCTCCTCCTTTTGTCTCCTCTACTTCTATTAAGGTCTCTTCCAGCTCCAAACCTGCTATAATTCTATGACTCAATGATTCTGTGATTCTGTAAGTCTGAGATTCTCTGACTCTGTAATTTTGTGACTCTGATTCTCTGATCCTGTAATTCAATGATTCTATCATTCCATGAGTCTCTAATTCTGCAATTCTCTGATCCTCTGGATCTACAGTTCCATGACACTATCATTTCATGATTCTATGGTTCTATAATTCTCTGATTCTGTAGTTCTGTCATTCCATGTCTCCATGATTCCACATCTCCATGATTCCATGGTTCCAGGATACACCTGACCTTGCTAGAACCATTGCTCACAGTGACTCACATGTCTCATGGCCAGTGTGCTGTCTTCTCCAGCACAACAGCTGGAGTTTCTCCACAGCTTCTCTGCTTCAGCCAAACCAAGCAGAACTTTGCCATGTAGGCACTTGGTCTCTTGTAAGTTTATCTGTTAACCTAGGTTAAGATGAATACAACAAACACAAGGAATGTTTCTTAATGAACACTTGAGAACAAGAGAAATAATCATGATCTCCACAGATCTGTTTGGTCTTGGACAAAGGCTTTGTTATTGTTGAACCCTACCATAGCAGGGCAGAAAAACTGCTTTGAACTGAAGGGTTAAAAAATATCATAGAACCACAGACTGGTTTGGGTGGCAAGGGACCTTTCAAGGTCACCTAGTCCAACCCCCTGCAGTCAACAGGGACATCTGCATCTAGATCAGGTTGCTCAGAGCCCCAAGCAACCTGAGCTGGGATGGTTCCAGGGATGGGACATCTCCCACCCCTCTGGGCAACCTGGTCTCCTTTATATCCAGTCTAGAGGTCCCTCCTTTAGTTGAAAGCCACACTGCTGTGTACCCAAGAGACAAAGATCTGATGATGGGAAGGAAACTGTTCTGGGTGCAGCATGACCTGATCTTCCTCCAGCCTCTCTCAGCCTAGTTTGGCTTCACTGTCTCCTTCTCCTCAAGGGTGTCAATACTTCCATATGTGAGGATGCTGTCATGCAGGACATAGGGGTTTTTGCCATCAGGAGGTTTCCAAAGTGCTGAGTGCCACAGGTTCCTACAGCAGTGTCTTTGCTGGAGCTGCTGCAAGGGGTGGACCTTCTCCTTATGACTCAGGGCAATGATGACATCCTCAGCTGTGTTTACAAGTGGGTTGAGACTCCTGGGCTGTAGGTGAGCCCATTGGCAAGGAGACTGTGAGTCAGTAGGAATGACATTTTACCATTGCCACAAGCCAGTGACCTTAGGGAATGGTCATTTTTATCATTATTATTTTTATTTAATTGGGTTATTTTCTGGTTAAAAAGCAAAGTCTCCTCTGTCCCTGCTGATCATGGTGTGGTCTCCTGTAAGATATGGAAACAAAATGCTTTTGTCTTCTTGTTTCCCTTCTCTTGGCTTTTTCATGTCCTGAGTTTCATCCAGACATTAATGTCATTTCTTGTCTCTTTAGGTCTGTTTGTGTCCCCCCCCAGACTCACACACATATATGTATGGATCCAGAGTCATGCAGATATCAGACATATGGAATTTTATCATTTCCCTACTCTCACCAGCACTCTCAAAACCATAGACCAAGGTCATAGATTAGTGTATTAATTATAACATAGAATACATAGTGTTTATTATATGTGGTACATTATATACATTATTATCTATTTTGGGCTCCTTGTGCTGAAGATGAGGGAGAAGTGGCAGCTCCTCTCAGAGAAGATGCCAGCTCCCTCTCCAGGAGCACATCTCCACTATCTCTAGGGGGAGCCTGGAGCTGTGGTTCTCTTCTCCTAGACTCTGCCAAGTGCCTGAAGCCACAGGAGCTGACTCCAGGACCAAATGTCATCCTGAAGGAGAGGCTTACAGCCTGGGACAGCACAGGGAAGCTCTACCTTCCCTCCCAGATCTCTCTTTACCCCCTTCCCTCTCTCTTGGTGCTGCAGTGGTGGCCAGGAGCGCTCCAGAGGAGACAGTGACCAGCAGCTTTGCCTCCTTCATCCATGCAGTTCGTCCCGAGCACTTGTCCAAGACTGTCCGTCACAGGAGCAAGAGGATGATCCTGGACAGCATTGGGGTTGGCCTCGTGGGCAGCACCACTCCTGTCTTTGACATTGCTCTGCAGTACTGCCAGGTAGGAACAGCTCCAGCTCACCTTCTGGTTACGTGGTCCTCACCATGACACTACCACCAAGGCTTTATCCCATGGCCAACGTAGGACTTTTGCTTTGTGGTAGAGAGGTGTTCCAGCATCAGACAGTCACTGCTTCTCCCAAGGTCCTCACCTGAGTTTCCCTCCCTTTCTCAGGAGCTGTACTCTCCAGTTGCTGTGAGCTCTGTCTATGGCAAGCCAGGGCTGAAACTCTCCCCCACTCTGGCTGCGTTCACCAACGGAGTTGCGGTAAGGCAAGGCTCCTCCAGCAGAACCTCTGCTTGGTGGCTCCTTCAGAGACACCAGTTAGTATTGCAGGAGGCAGACTGGTGACTGGGAGAGGGAATGGGGGCAAGAAGTCCTCTGCAGTCTTGCACACTGCTTTCAGAGGGACCTAACAGCCACCATGGAGACCATGAGGTCATTGGGTGGTTGTTGTAAGAGACATAACCTCAGCAACACAGGCAAGGACCCTGAGCTCCCTCAGCTTCCAGCCTCCCACACTGGCATGTCCTTCTCTCCATTTCTCTGGCAGACTCACTCCATGGACTTTGATGACACCTGGCACCCTGCTACTCACCCCTCAGGGGCTGTTCTTCCAGCTCTCCTGGCAGCCTCCCAGATGCTACCTCCAGGCACCAAACCCAACGGCATGGACTTCCTGCTGGCATTTAATGTGGGCCTGGAAGTGCAAGGAAGGCTCATGCATTTCTCCACTGAGGCTCACAACATTCCAAAAAGGTAACCCTCCTTGTCTTCAGCCAGCAGGAAGAGGGTTGGTGAGTCTGCTAACAAGTCTACTCAGGGTTTCAACAACTCATGACTGAGGTAAATTCCTCCTGAGAGCCAAATGCCACTTCTGCCAGAGCTGATGAGGCACCACAGATTCTTTCAGTGACTTCCACTGGTCTTGCCTCAAAAATATTCCTATCCCTGGACCCATTTCAGGTCAAGTTGTCTGGGGCTCTGAGCAACATGCTCTAGTTGGAGATGTCCCTGCTAACTCCAGGGGGGTTGGACAAGATGACCTTGAAAGGTCCTTTCCAACCCAAACCATTCCAGGATTCTGATTCAAAATTGCTTCTGGAGACACTGAGCTCACTCTGTTGTCTCCAATGAAGTTTCAAGTAGACATTAAGTTTTTGCATGGCTACATTTTGAGCTGGGTGAATCCCACCTGCACCAGAACCATGAGGGATGTCCATGGGGCTGACTTGACAGTCCCACAGGCAGGTCTAGTGAGTGACATGTTGAGCTGCTCCCCATGCCAAGCAGGCAGAGAGGCTCCTATCTGCCATTTCTCCTTTAGGTTTCACCCTCCCTCAGTGGTGGGCACCATGGGCAGTGCTGCAGCCACTGCCAAGCTGCTGTCTCTCAGCAGGCTCCAGTGCACCCATGCTCTGGGCATCGCCGCGTCGCTCGCGGGGGCACCCATGGCCAACGCTGCCACCCAAGCCAAGCCGCTGCACGTGGGAAACGCCACCCGCCTGGGCTTTGAAGCAGCACTGCTGGCCTCCCGTGGGATGGAGGCCAACCCCTTGATCCTGGATGAGATCCCTGGTTGCTCTGGATTTAGCGTTTTCTACAGCGTCTACCAACCCAAACCGCTGCCCGCGCCCAGTGACCACCATGAGTTCCTCCTGGAGAAGCAGGATGTTGCCTTCAAGCGATTTCCAGCCCACCTAGGGATGCACTGGGTGGTGGATGCTGCCTTGTCTGTCCGGAACCTCTTCATCAACTACGCGGGGTCTTTCTCTCCCTCTCTGATCCGCACCATCGTGCTGAAGATCCCAGTGTCCAAGTACATCAACCGGCCTTTCCCCAGCTCTGAACACCAGGCTAGACACTCCTTCCAGTTCAACGCCTGTACTGCCCTCTTGGATGGTGAGGTGGACCTCAGCTCCTTCACTGAGAGCAGCATCCACCGGCAGGAGCTGAGGGAGCTGCTGGACAAAGTGGTGGTGGAACACCCTGAAGACAACGTGGCTAACTTTGACAAGATGTATGGAGAGGTGGCACTGCTCCTGCACAGTGGAGATGTCCTGATAGGCAAATGTGACACTTTCTATGGGCACTGGAGGAAGCCTCTGAGCAAAGAATCGCTCCTGAAGAAGTTTCGATCCAACGCTTCCCATGTGCTCCCAGAAGGAAAAATCGAGACCATCATCACTATGGTGGACAACCTGGAGAACCTGTCAGATAGTTCCCAGCTGGCCTGCAGCCTGTGAGGGAACAGCATGAGGAAAGGGTGGAGGAGGGGGTTGGTAAGGGTATTGTCCTGGTGAAACTTTGACTCCTTTCTTCATTGGTGCTTTACTGTTGATTTCCAGTGACAGGAAAGTTCTCACCCCTTGAAGCCAAAGTAGATGCTTCCATACTGAAGCAGCCCATGAGGTGTGTCTGTGCCAAGAATCGGTGCACAGATGAAATTTCAACTCATGGTTGCTGCTGAGTAAGTGAAAGACTACCACAAACCCAACAGAAATCCCATGGGAGTCTCTGAGGACCCTGAGGGATGATCTAGAAGGTTGTTCCCCAGAGGGAAATGTGTCTTGATTCTTTATAAAGCTGTATTCAAAGCTTTTTTTTTTTTTTTGCTGTGCAGAATCACTGTGTCTGGGTCAAGAAGAGGAAGTTCAGCTGCCAAATGTGTTGTGTTTTTCTTAGTGCTCTTCTGGGCACCGTTCAGACCATGGCTGGTTAGTCCTAGTCCTGCTGGCCAGATGGAAAACCTATCAGCTACTGTAAACAGCCCTGCCTGCAAAACTCCCAGGCAGAGAGGGATGGTTCTGCTTTGCCACTAAAGCCTCCCATTTCTCCAGCCCTCGGGAAGTGTTTGTCACTTCTCTGATGCTTCAAGGACCCTTAGCACCTCTAGGGCTTTTCTGAATAAAAGGCAAAGGGGAAGTGAGGAACCTACACCCCACTGTGTAGGTTCTGGTGGCACAAATCATCCCTCTTCAGAGCTGGCTCACCAGAGGTGGTCTCTATAGTTGGTGCAGAGATGGACATCTCTGGATGGTGACTTGAGCTGTGACTGACACTGGGACATTTCTGTTTCTCTGCCCTGAGAAGAATGAAAACTTGCTGAGACTCATCTCCAGCTGGGATGAAATCAGTACTTGTGCTCCTGAGTAGCCATTCCCCAAAGGGCTTCCTTCACCCTGAGTCCTTTCCAAGCAGTGAGATGGAGAACCATGCAACCTTCCCCTGGACATTAAATAAACACTGTGACTGCTGACCCAAAGGACCTGCTTCCATGATGATCATGACATAGGCACAGAAGCTGCTGCAGAAGTGAGGGTTGCCTTCTGCATGAGGGACTGAGGTGGGACTAGACATGGCATGGTGGTGTTGGGTCAATGGTTGGTTGGACTTAATGACCTTAGAGGTGTTTTCCAACCTTAATGATTCTATGATTCTGTGATTTTAAGACAGGCAAGGAGGAACGTGGGTTGGTTCCTCTTTAGCTTGCTGGTAGTGGTCTATGCAGAGAACTTCCCAGCCAGAGCAGAGCTGCTTGCCCACCTGTTAATCCACTTTCTCCTACTCTGCAGCATATTCACCCTGAATCTTTCTGAATAAATAAAACTGAAGTAAACCCATGGTTTGCATAGAGATTTAATGTTACATTCTGTAGACCATCAGCTTTTCACTTTTAGTCTGAAGATAAACAATAGAGAGGCTTTTCCAACAGATGGAGAACCCAGCAGAGGCCAGGACAGGGTCACCTAGAAGGCTGGCCAGTGGCCAGTGATTTCTCCAGAGCCCTACAGGTTCCTGCTGAGAACAACAGCTATTAGGCAGCAAAGCCTGGCTGTGTTTGGACACAGTCTCTCAACAAAGAGAAGCCATTCAGTGTTTCTCCTCTAAGCAACGAATGTCAAATATTTACCAAGATTCCATGACAAGCTCCTCGTTTCCCTTGGTTCCAGTCAGGTATGAGATCACCCAAAATCATCACTCCATGTTTCCCAATGAACTGGAAGTTCATAGAACCAGAGGCTTCCAAGTCAGCCTTTAGCTCCACATCTGCCAAGGGAATCCATGTGTGACAGAGCTGAGATGGGCTCCAGTGGAGGGAACCGTGTGTTTCAAGGGGTTATTGGTGGTTTCAGTGTCCTCACATTTGTTCTAATGGTCTCCTCTCCATGCCTGCTGGAGTGACTATGAAGAGGAGAGGAGTGACATGTTCTTCTGTGTTCCTGGTGGACAGTGTAAAACTGAGGAGATCCAACTGCAGCAAAAAGAGATGTCAGACACTAGGGAAAACATCTCAGCAAGAGTAGTTTAGCTGCAGGAGAAGAGATCTTCCAAGAAGGTCATGAAGTCTCCATTGATGGTGACTTGCAGAAGTAGGATTTACACCCAGGGGTGAGAGCTGAGCAGGCTGCCTTGGGAAGATCTCAAACCCTACTTTTGTGGCTAGGATTTGCGACCTTGTCCTAGGTTTGCAAAATGAAAGCTGGAGCTTGTAAAGTGGCCAACCAAAGCCTGACCTCTGGTGGGACACGGGCAGAAGACAGCTTGTGGTTAGGGTTCTCCTCTGTTGCCTGCAGCCACCTCTGTGCAGTACCTGGAAACCTCAATCAGGTTCCCATCAGGGTCTCGGAAGTAGATGGATGTTATTGGACCCATGGCACCAGTTCTGGCCACGGGACCTTCTTCAACAGTCACCCCACAGGCCTGGGAGGAGACAGAAGAGCAGAAGTTCAATGCTTCAGGTAATCTCCTCAGGGTGTTGTGAGCTTTCCCCTCCCCAGCCTTGGGAACAGCAGTTGCTGGATGAGACAATTCTGCCATTCCCCAGGACACAGACCCTGGAAGTGTCACTTGGGAAGCTCTGGCTTCATGCCTCTCTGGGTCACACTGCCCTATGGGGACACTATACCTTTCTCACCTTCAGGTGATCCAGCAGCTGGTCCAGGGGCACCTGGGTGATAAAGCAGATATCTGCAGAGCCAGGGACAGGGCACAGAGCCTTGGGTTCCAGCTCCTTCCCAGCCTCATGCAGGTTGAACTTCTGGTTGCCAAAATGCAAAGCTTTGCGGTTTCCCTGTCACCAAAGAGAAGAATCCAAGTGCAGTGAGACTTCACTGGGCTGGAAACCTTCATCATCCACTCACCTGAGGAGTCCTCAAAGACCTGGGGACCTGATTGTAGTCCTGCTCACTCTGGGCTCTTGTTGTGGACAAGAACTGACTACTGCAAGGCTCCCATGATGTCCCTTGAGATGCAGAGTGACCTAAGAAAGTCCTACAGCCACATGCAGCTAATTCTAAACCATAGTGATGTAAGTTGGGGCATTCTGGTCTAAAACTGCATCTGAAGGTCCCACAGCCCCAAGCTGAGCTTCTACCCCATCTTACCTTGAAAGTCACCACCTCCATGCCCAGGACTTTAGAATAAAAGGCCACAGTGTCTTGGATGCTCTTCACAGTCAACACAAGGTGGTCCAAGCGTTGGATGAAGCATGAGGGTGGACTCCTACACTCCTCCTTCCAGGACATCATCTCAGGGCTGGGAACCAGCATGCAAAAACAAGGAATTGAAGGTTAAGAGCATCCAGCTCCTCAGGGAAATGGTCCAGGCAGTTGTGAACCGGCTTGAGAATGGAGATCAAAGAGGTTTTCTTTTGGCCTGCAGGTGGCACAAGTACAGAAGCAATAAATTCTCCTCCCTGGAAGGGCTTCTGGTGGGACCTGAGCATGCCAGAACCCCTAGCTGGGGCCAGGTCTGAAGGACCAGCCTGGTGACCACGCTGAGGGCTGATGTCACCAAGATGCTGAGCTCCCAACACACAAAAAGCTTTGTGCACCAAGGATGGATGAACCACGAGTGTGATCCTTCCTTCCAACCCTGTCTGGTGTCCTCCCAACCTACTTCATGTCCAGCTGCAGACACTCATCCAGGGGGAGTGGAGACAAGCTGGTCCCTGGCCCTGACCATAAGATAGTGACTCTGGCCCAGACCAGGGCTGATGTCATCAGCAGGCAGAGGGTGAGGCTGATGCCAAAGGTTCAAGGAGATGCAGCATGGAGGTATGGAGGACTCACTAGCTTGGCTTTACAGAGCTGCTTGGTGTTTCCTCTTATGTTCTGGCACTGACCTTCTGCAGCAGAATGTGTAGGAAATGGCTGTCAAGGAGAGATCTCAAAGCCCTGCTAACCCAGGAGCAAGGTCAACATGAAACCAGGCACAGTTTCACCAGGACATCTGCTCACGGGGGTCAGAGAAGGTGGTTTAGAGCAGGATCCAGCTGACCTCAAACCCAAAGTAGGACTGCAAGTTACAGAGGGAATATGTTAACAGAGGCAGCAGAAGGTCACTGCTCCTCTTTGCTGCAGATGGAATTTGGTTAGAATCACAGAATTGTTCGGGTTGAAAAAGACCTTTCAGACCAAGTCCAACTGTTAACCAGCACTGCCTGGTCACCACTAAACCATGGCCCTCAGCACCACAGCTCCAGGGCTTTTCAGTTCCTCCAGGGATGGTGACTCCACCACTGCCCTGGGCAGCCTGGGCCAGGTCTTGACAACCCTTCTGGGGAAGAAATTGTTCCTCATGTCCAACCTAAACCCCTCCTGGTGCAACTCGAGGCTATTTCCTCTTGTTCTATTGTTTGTTCCTTGGGAGGAAAGACCAACCCCCACCTGGCTCCAACCTCCTTTCAGGTGTTTTAACAACCTCACAAAGTCCCTCTGCAAAGTCCTTCCCACCCAGGAAGTCTTCCTGGTTGCTCTCAGGTTGCAGAACCCCCATGGCAGAGCCTGCAGCTCCCACCTCCTTCCAACACAACCTTCCCCTCACACATCAGCTCCTCAGCAAATGACTACAAGGAAATGGGGCAGCAGAAATCAGCTGAGTACCTTTGAGAGGAGACCAAGAACTTGGGCAAGCTGATGCCAGATGGTTCCCTTGTGACTGTCCTCTTCCTGCTGCCCGGAGCTGAGCTGAGCGAGCAGCAACGTCACCAGAGCAGGAGGTGAAAATCCAATGAGATTAGAAACCAGAGCTCTGAGAGCTGCTCTCCACAGAGCTGTACCTTGACCTGAAGGACATGGAGGTCCAACTACATAGAGATGCTTGGAAAAAAAACCTAGAAAAAAGAGTCAAGATGCTTTAGCTACATCTCCTTCCCCTTGCAAGAGAAAGATGTGTCCATGGCCTCTGTCAAAGCACGTGGTTGAGGTTGGGCAGGGCTGAGCTGACCACTAGATGCTCTCTATGAACCTCTCTGCTTCCCAAAGGGAAGAGAAAGGGAATAAAGGAGAGAGGCTTATGGGTTGGGAAAGAAAATAAACCAGCTTTAATGAAAATGGTAACAGTAAAATCAAATAGATAGCAATGGATACAAACCAATATGGAACCCAACCCCTGATGGCAATGACATCACTGTCACCACTGATGCTGGGGCAGCACTGGGCAAGTCCCAGACTGGACTTCAGAAGATAAGAACTGCATTCAGGAGGTGGATTCTGGAACTGCATTCAGGAACTGATGGATGAGAACTGAAGACAGAGTGGATAGAGTCCTCCTCAGAGACCTCCTCAGAGTCTTCCTCCAACCTAAGCTTCCACTGGGGCAACCCAAGGCCATTTCCTAGTGTCCTATCACTCTTTACTTAAGAGACTAAGCCCAGGAATGCAGAGCTGAGATGGAAATCCCACAGGCAGAGCTCAGCTAAACTCTGTTCCTCCCCATCACAGTGGTGTCCCTTCAAGAGTCCTCCACCAGTCCCAGCACAAACAAGAGCAAAGAAGAAGGTGTCAGTGCTCTGAATGGGGAGAAGCTCATTAATCTGCCCTCAGGGTCACTAGGGAACACAGAGCACGTTCATTTTCAGGACACAGGTGACAGCCCATTCCTGGAGGCCTGCCTTGGCCCAGAGTGGGGCAAACAGGACCAAAAGTCACTTGGCTCATATTGCAGCCTCACTTGAAGGAGGCTGTGGACACCTCTTCCCTCTGGCAGACCTTGATTTTCACAGGACATCTGTCTGTCATTTGACTGTCTTGGTGATTTCTGCTTTCCTGTCCACTGCAGATCCAGAGGTTCAGAGCCACAGCAGGGCTGGCAGACAGAGGGACAAGCAGAAGATGGACCTCTCAAAACTCATTTTCTTGGGGAAAAAAATCCTTATGTCTTTTACTTAATAAACTCTCAAAGTGGTTTTCCCCAGCTGCTAGTAAGAGGACCATTGACACTGACCCTAACAGGGCTTTGAGGACACTACTTGGCCTTAATAGCCCTGATCAGCCTCATCTGAGGGTTCCACCCACACCCATGAGCCCTGGAGCTTGTGTGAGCTCTTCTCAGGGTCTTCATTCCATGCTTGAGTGTTGGTGCAGGGTTGCTGGTCTCCAGCCTAGCTCCAGTTGTGTTTCTACCTGGCCAATGACTCTGTTGGTCTGGACTTGGGTTTATATGCTGATGTCCTGGTCCTTGACCCTATGTTATGATTATGGACCTGATTGTTATGTTGTCCTGAACCAGAGAGTTCAGGAGCTTCAGCTTTTGAGAGAGAAGGTTGCTATGAGCAGCATGGTGGCCCAATGGTCATCACCACAAGATACAGAGGTCATCTTTCCAACAACAAGGGTATGTTAGCAAGTTGTGATGTTGCTACAGCATGTCTCACAAGGCTTAAGAACAAGCAAGTGCTTGAGAGACTAGCTGGGACCTTCTCCACCTCAGATTACAGGCAAGTAAATATTTTCTTAACTAAAAACAACACAACTCTTTATATTAACAACTCTGAACTTTCATCTGTCTCTACTGGGGAGTTGGTGGAGCACTGCAGCATCTTCTGGATATATCTTCTACACACCTCTAGGTGTCCTGCCAGATGTGCTAAACCAAGAGGTTCACCATGAAACCTGAGAGCAGATGAAAAGGAGAGAGTTCCTGGGGAGAAGATGCCTTTCACTGGTCAGCCCCAGTGGGAGGTGATCTGCTGAAGAGGTGTGGCACTGGCACTTGTTTTGGAAGAAATCTGGGGTTTGGGAGGGGTTTATTTATTAGCTGCACCTCAGAGAGTATAAAAACACGGGGCTGAGAACTCCACTTCCCCAAGGGAAGCCTAAGACCATAATATCAGAGGTACTTTGGCATTAAGTTCATGATGGGGACCCCCACGTGTCAAACTTCAGCTTGAGAAGGAGTTTGAGTTTGGTCCCTTCAAGGTTTAGCTGCACCCAAGGGTTCCTGAGCTGCTCCCAAGAGCCATCCAGAGAGAGCTGCCTCTACAGGTTGGACAGAGAGATGGAGCTGAAGTAGCTCAGCAAGTCCTCCAGGGTGAAGTCCATGGCAATCCCTGAGCCTGCGTAGCAGCGCTGAATCAGATCCTCAAACTCCTGGTACTGGTGAATGAACCTCTGCTCCATAGCCTGCCACACAACCTAGGGAAGAGCAGACCATCAGTTCCCTGCAGCAGCCTGTGACATCTCCACCTGCTTGGCAGCCCTGAATCCCCCAGGAACCCATAGCATCACACCCATTACCGGCAGAAGCTTCTCCTCTGGGGAGAGATACTTGTGGATTTTCCTGTAGAGGCTCTCCAGGGCTTTCTTCACCTCCTTGCCAGGGTATTTCTCAATGACCTTCCTCAGCTCTTGCTTGCTGTAGGCCAGCTGAAAGCTGACCTCTTCTTCTTTCACCCCCTGAGCCACACGGACCTTCACTCCTTCAAAGAAGTGCTGGGGAGGCAAGGAGACACCCACTGAGGAGCTACCCTAAGGTGGGCTGCTGCATCAGGGTTGAAACTTGACCATGTTCCTCAGATCCCTTCCCATGTCTAATTCAGTGGGAATGAAGTACTGGAGATTGTTTATCCTCCAGGAAAGCAGTGCCTAGGGAAAGCCACCAGTTCTCTTCCTTCCCTGCTCAGCAAGCAGCATCTCTAAGGGGTGCAGCATCATGGAGCAAGGGGACTGCTGGAAACAGCCCTCCTGTTCCTTGGTGCTTCACAGAGCTTTACTCACCATGGAGGGTCTGGAGGCAGAGGTGAGGTTTGTGGGCCTCAGAATCTGCAGAAGTGTGAAGAGAAACTCAAGTTTTCTCTTTTTTTCCAGGATACTGTGTGAAAGCTGCTCTGGAGGGAGGAGCAACCCCTGGTTTCTGTTGCTTGAGAGCCCCAGGCAGTGTCAGCCCCAGGTGATACAGACCTCAGCTGGCCTTGCACCAGAAGCAGTGCAGCTCCACAGAAAGATCAACCATGATAAAGATTTCTTTCTCCTGCAAGAGCTTTTCTGGCACAGGATCTGTCAGGCTAGAAGGGACCTCAGGAGGTCTCTAGTTGAACCTCCTGCTCGAAGCAGGTTCAACACTGAGTTTGAGCAAGGCTCCCTGGGGCATTTCTCAAGGTAAGCCTTGAAAATCTTCAAGGATGGTGACTGTGCAACCTCTCTGGATCCTTACATCCTCTTTTTTTCCTTCTACCCCTCTGGAACCTTCCATTTTATATTTTTTGACTGTTGTCTCCTCATCCTGCTGTGTACCTCAGTAACCTTCTAGGAAAGAGGGTTACTAGACATCCCTGAAATTGTTCCTTCTCCAGGCTGACCAAGCCCAGCTCCTTCAGCCTGTCCTCCCCATGTTGGTTGTCCTCCACTGGCCTTGCTCCCATTTAGCAATGCCTCGTGTGACAGACTGATGTTGACACAAGTCTACTTCTGCCACAGCTGGACATGCTGTTCCACATCTGGTCTATCTAATGAAGGGTGGAGAAAGGGAATAATCACTTTCTTCAAGCTACTGTCCACCCTCTTGTTCATACAGCCCAAGAATCTGCTGGCTTGGGTGTTTCCTCCCTAAATCCCAAGGATTTTCAGAGGGAAGGAGGATCCTAAGTGTCTATGTAGATTTCAAGAGTAGAAATGGGCTCCTACATTACTTATGCCCCTTTGCAACTTCTCCTGATGCTGGTGAATGGTGCTCAGACCTGAAGAGCTATGTGGTCTGCTAGAGGAGGCCATCTCAGGACCTCAGAAATCCCTGAGCAGAATGAGATCTAAGTATCCTCATGTTTTCCTTGCTTTGTTGTGAGCTATGAAATCCAACTGCCCCTCGTAGAAGAAGGCTTTGGAGCTGTTAGCCCAACAGGAGACACAGAGCTGATCCTCCAGGCAAACCTCCAAGATGTTGGGCAGCAAAGACTGGAAACAAATTGAAAGGAACAGGTCCTATAAATGATTCAAGCTGCTCTCAGCCTGTGAGATGTTTTAGGCCAGTGAGAAGAGAGGAAGAGAAGAGGAGCAGGGCGAGGAGGGCTCTGAGGAGCTGTCATCACCTCTGGGAGGATGGGGGATGTCTGCTGGAGTTAGTGATGCCAGATGCTCTTAGCTCAGCTAACAAAGGAGCCAGTTGGGAAGGGTGAAGCTCTTAGACTTATCAGCCCAGACAGCTATGCAGGAAGGACCCAGCATCTGCCAGGCACAGGCACGCAACCAGAGAGGAGACCTCACCAGCTCCTTGTGCCACTACATGGAGCCTGGGCTGCAGAGCTGGCCCCAGCATCTCGTCCCACTGAGCCCTGGGGCTGGGCTGTGGGGTGAAACCCAGCTGTGAGTGGTCAGAAGGTTGGAGATGTGTCAACAGACTAATAGAATCCTAGACTGGATTTGGGGAAGGGTGATTTGAACACCAGTCAATTCCTAATCTGGGGAAGTGCAGTTGCCCTTGGAGATCCAGGCAAGGATGAGTTTGTCCTGTACTCACGTTGAGCTTCTCCAGTGGTTGGCCCAGGTTCTTGATGACATATTTCTCCATGTGCTCACTGTACCTTTGCTTAGCTTCTCTCTTCTTGCCCTCCAAGCAATGGAGCTGCTTTTGGCACAGGAAGCAGTGAATGTGGTGGAAATTTTCCATCATGACCATATCTGTGTTCACCTTCAGGTTTGCTGAGGGCAGGCTATTGACTTAAAAGAAAGGAACAAGTCAGGTATGGAGAGAAGACCCTGCAGGCTTGGTCAAGAGGGACAGGAGATGCAGATGCTGCCAGGCTTTAGTCACCAGGAGAGTTTAATCAAGAGCTCAGGTGACTATCACAGAACTGGTTTAGTTAGAAGAGGCCTCTAAGATCATCGAGTCCAACCACTAACCAGCACTGCCAGGTCACCACTACCCCATGTCCCTCAGCACCACATCTCCAGGGCTTTTCAACCCCTTCAGGGATGGCAATTCTACTACTGCTCTGGGCAGCCTGGGCCAGAGCTTGACAACCCTTGTGCTCTACATCTGCCAGCTTTCATACTCACTGTTGCTGAAGACACTGTTGACCAGCCTGAGGTGTGCCTTGTCCAGCTCCCCTCTCCTCTGAGCTGTCCTGAACACCACCTCTGAGAAGTTCACAAACTCCTCAAAGCGGCTGACGGAAGGGAGGATCCCACCTTTCATCTTGCTGGGCATCTTTGCCTCCTCAATCTCTTTGCACAAGGTCCCCTGGCAGTAACACACAAGACATGACACTCTTAGACCTGCTGTGGCCTCAGCCTCATCTTATGGCATGCTAGGGCCAGAAAAACCAGCAAAGCAATCAGTTTTGTGGACCACTTCCTCCATCTGCAGTATCTTCTATGGGAAGGTATGTGAGCTTCTTTGTATGAGGCTGGGCATGAAGCTGTGCTAGATGATCTCTTGGACTTGGTGTACCTGGTCTCCCAGGTTATGTGGCTCTTTGCTGAGACACAGCTCCCAGGGCAGAGATGTTCACCCCTGCTGCTCTGGGAACTTCTCAAGGTGCTTTGTGAGCAGTCTTGCTGCTCCAGGTCTTGACACAAGCACAGTTGATGTCAACATGTGCCTTCCCTGGACTGCACTTGGCCTATTCTGATGGGCTTCCAACTCCCTCACACTCCCTTCCCTCCTGCTTGGTCCTGGAGTATGTCCTACAGGAGAACAGGAGAGCTTGGCTCCAGCTCTCTGCTGTCACTCCCACAGCCTCCCAGTACTCTGTATGGGGAGAAAACCCTTTGGTTTGAGGAAGAGGAGGCACAAATGTCTCTTGGGTTTGTGTCCCACCTCCCCCAGACAATCATTGATGTTCCTCAAACCACAGAGCCAGACCCCTGCCTGACATAAGCCAGTACTGTCTTCAATGATAATCATGTTAGAAGTTCAGAAGATCCTAGAGGAGGTCAAACATCACTTGAGTCTACTTGGCTTTACTCCTGCTGACACTCACAATGCATTTGTTGAAGCTGCTCTTGGCCAGCAGCAGTGTGTTGCCCAGGACAGTGTTGAGGAAGGATGAGGGGAGAGCTGAGGAAGATCTCCACATCTCAAAGATGGAGTCACTCAAGGTAACCAGGACCTGCAAGCAGCCAAAGGGGTGGACCTTGTTGCAGACATCTAGAAATCCTCTCAGCTCTGGTTCCAGGCAACTGAAGATCTGGCTCAGCAGCTGGGTTGTAGGTGGTTCTACTCTTAAATGGAAAAAGGAAAATGATGAAAAGGGGAGAGGCTCTGGCCAGCTGCAGAGCCAAAGCCTGCACCACAGTGGAGCCTCTTTATCTTGGCTCATCCTTCAACTCTTCACCACCTCTGCTTCTGGGGGGACATGTCCCTTTTTGTTTGTTGGCAGCCAAATGGAAAACTTCCATGGTTTTGTGCTGATCTTTTTGATAAGGGTTGGGTTCCACAATATATTTGCACTTGATGATGTTGCTGATAAGGAAGTAAAACTGACCAAAAAAAGGTCTAATCTATGAAAAGTAAACCTGACTTTCTGACCCCCCATGAAGGAGAACCACTGCACTGAGGAGAGGCAGATCCAGTAGACTCTGCTCAGCCTCTCTGCACATCCAGCTACGATGCCTCCTGGGTTTTTTTGCTATCCAAGGTTCCAACCTGAGACTTTTTAGTAGACAGCAGGGTGGTGAAGAGTGGTGTTGGGGGGAAGTCCCTCCATCAGTTCCTCAGGCAGACCCTGTAGGACACTTTGTACCATGCCCCTCTAGGAGCAGCCAGAGGCATCTCACCACCCACGTACTGGCTCCGAGGCTTGGTGCAAGGAGGGTCCTCTGGAGAGGCTGTGTTCTCTCCTCCCTTAGTGGCAGAAGCCTGAAAGGAAGAAGGAAAATGATGGGGTTTCTGCTCTCCCCCAGAGAGGAAACCTTGAGTTTAACTTCTGCTGCTTCATGTTTTACTCCCTTTGCTGTGAGGGTGGTGAGGAACTGGAACAGGTCTCTCAGAGAAGTTGGGGCTACCCCATCCCTGGAAATGACCAAGGTCAGGCTGGATGAGGCTTTGAACAACCTGGTCTAGTGGAAGATTTCCCTGCTCTTGGCAAGGGGTTGGAACTAGATGATCTTTAATGTCCCTTCCAACCCAAACCATTCTATAATCTCCAATATCCTGTGTTCAATCCTTAGAGATACTGTGATTGTCCTGCAGCTATCAATTAAGTTAATTTCCACTCTTCACTCTTAACAGGAGGTCTTCAGCTTCTCCACCACTGACACCACTGATGATTATGAGAAGAGGAGAGCCCAGGGGAGCTGAGACATCTGAGAAAGGTAAGCAGCCACCCCCCTGTGCCTGCTAAGGTTTCTCTCAGGCTGGAGGGAGGATTGGCTGGTGGGACTGGAGAGGTCATAGTCCTTGCACTTACCTCCAGCACCTCCAGGTCTGCAGCATCGTGGCTTAGCTGGAAGAAGTTCTCAATGAAGTGCTGCTCTGCGGTGCAAAGGGGCTGCAGCTCTCTCAGCACCTGCTCCAGCATCTGCTTGGAAACCATCAGGGATCTGACAAAACCCTTTCTAGCGAAGGACACCAGAGTAGATGCCCATGTGCACCTGAAATAACATCTGAGCCAGGGCAGCAGTACAGAACATCTCTGCTTCTGCTCCAGGTGCACAGCACTAGAGAAAGGACCATGGGGATGGGTTGCTGCACCAGCACAGCCCCTGTGGGACATGTGAAGCCTTTAGAACACCTCATCTCCTTACCTTGATGATGTTGCCTTTGGCTGGTGTGTCCTCCTGGCCTTCTCTGCCCCCAGGGAGACTCCAGCGAAGGTGCTGCCTGCTCCCCATTGGCTTCTCTGAACTTTCCTGGAGACCTGCAGGGTATGGTGGGAAGTGGTTAGACATCACCATCCCTTTTGGCCTCTCCAACTCCATGGATCCTTTACACAGATTTAAATGACTGCCTGTAGTCTGATCTTAGGTGTAAATTGACTTTGTCCTGTTGAGTGAAGCATTTGGATAAGGTCCTCAGGTACATGTTGTGATTTTGAGGGTTGTCCTGTGCATAGACAGGAGTTGGACTGGATGATCCTGATGGGTTCCTTCCAAATCAGGATATTCTGTGATGTAGCTACATGAGGGATGTAGTCTTGGCTCCTTTTTTGCCTTCTCATCCTGTCTCTCTTTCAGGACTGTTCTGTCATTTCACTGCCTGAGGTCCTTATCCCTCTGATGTTCACAGAATCATTACGGTTGGAAGAGACCTCCAAGATCAAACTGTCACCTATTTAATGCTTTCTACTAACTCTTGAGGAACTGGGGAGGGGAAAATCCTAGGTGAGAAGAGCAGAAATCAACAGGGGAAAAAATATCTGCAAGAGTTTCAAGTGGAAAAAAAAATATGTTTGTTGCTTATTTTGGATGGTAAATGGTCATGAAGCACTCTCCAGGTTTATTATTCAGGTGGAGGGTGGGGAGGGTTGGCTTTTGAAAAGAAAAACCTTTAAAGTTCTTGTAAAACTCTAAATATCCACCTGCAGGTGAATGTCATAACCACATTAAGTGGAAAACTTGAGAAGTGGCTTTGAAATGGGCATTAAAGCCCCACTCTTATACTGAAAGAAAAAAAGATATGGAGAAAATCAATCAGCTGCTCCACAATCTGTCCCCACACACACTCTGATGTGATGTGTGATGATGATTTCACTTGCTGGGATGTGGAAAAAACAGAGGAAAAATTATCTCCTTGCAGAGATCTTCTCATTATCTACAACCACCTGAAAAGGGGTTAGAGCAAGGTGGGGGCTGGTCTCTTCTCCCAAGGAACAAACAATAGGACAAGAGGAAACAGCCTCAAGTTGCACCAGAGGAGGTTTAGGTTGGACATGGGGAACAATTTCTCCCCCTAAAGGGTTGTCAAGGCCTGGCCCAGGCTGCCCAGGGCAGTGGTGGAGTCACCATCCCTAGAGGGGTTTAAAAGCCCTGGAGATGTGGTGCTGAGGGCCAGGTTCAGTGATGACCTGGCAGGGTTGGGTTAACAGGATGATCTAGAGGTCTTCCAAAGCAAAATGATCCTGTGATTTTTATGGATTTTACAAGCCTGTAAATTTCAGTGTGGGAATGGGAGAAAGAGGAGAAAAGACTGAATAATTGCCTAACAATTAATCAGAACCTGCTTGAGCTTTGTCTTCTAAGCTCTCCCATGGCACTGGAGCAAGGCAATAAATCATCAGGTGCTGTATTCAGAAGAGATTCACATAAATAATCTTTTTTGAGGGCAAGGAATCAGCCCTAGTTCCTTGTCATGGTAGTCAGAAGGCAGAAAGAGGCATGAGGAGGAGCTTGGGATGTTGTAAAACAGAGATCAGAGATGTCATCAGCAAATGTCCTTGCAGCCTGGGCTTCCATCCATGCAGTGGTTCAGCACAGTGAGCAGGTGAAACGTCAGGGGAGACCTTGGATGAGGTTCCTGCAGAGCTTCATCAAAGCCAAACCCCCTCTGCAAAACAGCCTGAGACCAACTGGTTAGGCAGGAGATATTTCAGCAGGAGCTTCTGGAGGTCTCTGAGAGCTGGGAGGGACTGGGAGGACTTTCAGTGCTGGCTGTTGCCAAGCTCCTTCAGCAGAAGGAGATGTGCATGCATTGCCAGGGTGCTGCTGAGCATGCAGCAGGTCCTGGAGCCAAGAAGAGGTCAGCTTCATCAGAGGGAGGTGATGCAGGAGGAAATGTGTTGTTCTCCCTCTCACTTTGTCCCCAGGGTCTCCAGCAGTGGGCAGGCCAATCTCAGCTGGTGGCACCACAAGCCCCAGGGAAGGTGCCTTTCTCCAGCACTGCTGGCAGAAGCTCTGTGGCCACAGTGCTCTAAAAATGCCCACTGTCACCCACCATGCTCTGCAGTGACATGGAGGCTGGAGCTTCAATGTGCTGCTCCCATTAATGATGGGCTGAGGATCCAGCAGGGTCACCTGGAACAGGTTGCCCAGGATCACCTCCAGCTGCCTGTGGAATCTCTCCCCACAAGGAGACTCCACAACCTCTCTGGGCAGCCTGGGCCAGGGCTACAACACCCTCACACCTAACAAGCTTCTCATTCTGTTCAGGTGGAACCTCCTGGCTATTGGCTTCCAGTTTGTGCCCCTTGGCCTGGCCCTGGGCACCACTGAGCAGAGTCTGGCCCCAGCCTCTTGCCCTTCAGCCTTGAGCACTTGCTCAGCCTTGAGCAGCTCCCCTCTGGGGCTGCTCTTCTCCAGGCTAAGCAGCCCCAGGGCTCTCAGCCTTTCCTCCTCCCAGGGATGCTCCAGTGCCCTCAGCATCTTCCTAGCCTCTGCTGGACTCTCTCATGGTACAAGCACAGACAAAGCTCATCTCATCTCATCCTGGCTGCAGGACCACCACCACCAGCAGACACCTTTGGGTCATGTAGAACACTGCAGTAACCAGCTTGTAGGCATCACAGTGTCCTTCTACTGCTGCAGGGTAGTCCACAGACACTGGCTTTTCTCCTGGAATTTGTTATTCCCATTTTATGGGATTCACATAGACATTAGGTGTAAAGGAAAGGTCATCAGTGGTTTAACATCTGCCCAGGGAGGCTCAGGTGGACTGGACTAGCTTTATTTTTATTTCCCAGGCCCCTTTCCACCCAGAAGCTCCTTAAGAGCCATCTCTGCTCCTGCAATGTCCCCATTTGAATTTCTGAGCAGACCTAGATCCAGAAGGACACAGACTTAAATGTTTTCATTTTCTATCACCCAGCAGAATTGAAGTTCCAACCCCAGAGCCCATCAATCACTTTGGAAATAGGAATGAGGTCCTCTTTATCCCCTCCACAATCTTAGCTATTCCCTTCTGCTTCAATGAGAGAAGCAATCATCCTTCTTCAGGAAATGGTCCTCGATCTCATTAGCTCCTAAATCACAGACCAGACTTTGCTTCCCCACTGCTAATTCCCCAAGGCTCCCTTGCTGCCAGCACCTTCATTACCTCTTGTCAGGAATCCTTATTTTTAAGTGAGAAAAAGGACATTTCCCCAGGAAAAAAGCTGTGTCCAGGCATGGAGGGGATGGGAGGGTGAGAGGAACATCATCATCTTTAACTCTTTGTTTTACCCAAGGCAGCAGGTGAGGCAAACACATGTGTGTCCCTGACAGGCTGAGGTCAGGAGACTTGTGGTGAGGGGATCCACTTGAACCTCACAAGAACAGCATGGATTTCACCCCAGAAGACAAAGGATGGACCAAGATGGCAGTTGGGTCAGGTGGAGAGGGGCTGTTGGTACAATCATTGCTGTGAGGCCAGCACAGCAAGTGCAAACAGCAGAATCCTTGTCCTTCTCCAGGATCCTTCAGCTCCATTTCCTTCCTGTGGCTTCATCCTCTGGCTCCAGGATCTGGACACAAGTGATGAAGTAGGTGTAGAGCTGGAAGCCACCAGGCCAGCACCACCCTGATAGACTAAACACGCCATGCAAAGTAGGCTTTGACATTCAAACTGGGCCAAGCTGGCATGGAACTTTCCATTACAGTGCTTTTGTTTTGCTGAAGGAAAATGTGACTTCAGCACAATCAAAAACTTCCAGAGGAGACAGATCACTTTCTCTTTTTATCTTCAGAAGCACCTGACTGGAATATTTTGAGTCAGATGCAGTGATTTCTGCTGAAATGATCACCTTGGGAGCACACAGCCCTGCAGCCAGTTCACCATGAAATCATTCTGCTCCCACAAATGTTGTTGTGAGCACGTTTGTGTCTTCAGGGACAGGCTTGGTGCCATCTCCTTACAGGGAAGAGTGTCCAAGGAGTCTGTGACCTGCTCTGCCTGCATGGAATATGGACATGCCCTAACCAAGCAGTCCCATGTCCACCTCGTATGGCTGCTCATGATCTCACCCATGGGGTTGGGCTAGATGATCTTTAGAGGTCCCTTCCAACCCAAACCATTCCATGATTCTATGATTTGGGTCCTCCCAAGGGAAGATGCACAAAATCTACAGCTCTGAGAAGCAGCTAAAGCAAGCTGGACCATGCAGGGAGCCAAGGCTGGTGGAGAGCCAGGTCAGCTTTGGGATGTCAGCTGCTGACCCAGCCCATGGAAGAGAAAGTACACCCATGGCACAAGATCTGCCTGTGACAGAGGATGGTTGCCATGTTCCCTACTTGCAAATAAATCCCTGCTCAGCAGCACAAAGGTCATATCTGCAAGTTACTCACTTCCTTTTCTTCTTCCTAACAAGAAGGTTTTGGCTTGTTCAAAGAAGGCTTTGATTTCCTGGTCATAGAGTCTGCTGAGGTTCTGGGCATAGACCTGCAGAGGAGACAAATGGCCAGATGGAAGCAAACAGATCAAATTCTAGCTTTTCAGATCTTGTCCTTCAACACAATCTCCCTCACCAGGTCCCAAATTGCTTTCTGTCAAGCACAGAGGTCCAAAATCATGGGGCCAAGTTGGCCAGATGCTCTCCTGGAAGGGCCAAATACTGGAAGCTTGTGTGTGGCACGGGCTTGGTGAAACCAAGCTCTCCTCACAAGTTCCCCAGGTTGACCAATCTGTTCCTGGGGGATGGTTTGCAATGTCTGTGCAGGATTTCAGCCATACCTTGGGGAGATCAGAGAAGAGAAGTGGGTTGGCTTTCCTCAGCCAGGCCATCAGCGGGGTGTAGGGCACCAGTTCCTCATGGTAGAGGCTATGGCTTGGTGCAGAGAGCTTGTCAATGAGCTGACCTAGAGCTGGGACCTGAGCATTACCCTAAGGCAACAGAAATGGCAGAGTCAAATAAAACACAGCCTTGGAAATCTCTGTACAGTGACTGCATCATAACCTTGAGTTTCCAGTGCTGAACAGGTTTGAGAAGCAAATTTGAAGCATGAAGCAGAGTATGCATGGACACTTAGAACTCCTGTTTTAGTCTCAGGTCCTGGGAAAGAGTCTGAACCAAGAATCATTTTGATTACCTAACATTGCCAGGTGACCACTAAACCATTCCCCTCAGCACCACATCTCTACAGCTTTTTAACTCCTGCAGGGGTGGTGACTCCACCACTGCCCTGGGCAGCCTGGGCCAGGCCTTGACAACCCTTCTGGGGAAGAAATTGTTCCTCATGTCCAACCTACACCTCCCCTGGAGCAACCTGAGGTCATTTCCTCTTGTCCTATTGCTTGTTCTTTGGGAGGAGAGACCAAGTCCCACCTGGCTCCAGCCTCCTCTCAGGGAGCTGGAGAGAATAAAACAAGAGAGGTAAACCAGGAAAATCTGAAGGCAAAATCATCAAGCCCAAGCTCTTTTTAGCATGACCAGAGAATTAATGACTGTCATGGGAGGGAATCTGATAGACACAGAGTTGCTCTGGATTTCTCCTGCATGCCTTCCAAACTGGGGGGAAACAGCAAGGTGAAGGTATGTAAAAAGACCTCTTTGAGGAGACACTTATGTGGAACCTTCCTATGGTGACATCCCCTCTACCACTGGTACCATTTGATCTGAATATTCAAATCCCCTAGCTGTCATGGGAAAGGCAAAGCCCACCTGGAGCTGGAAGATGTGGGTGATGTGAGTGATGAAAGAGTTTTCAAAGTTCTGCTTGAGGGTTTCAAACATGATCAGCTGCTCAGCCACAGACTGCAGCTGCCGGTAACCTTGAGGAGAAACGAGAGAAGGTGTCAGGGTATTGAGCACTGTGAACTGTGGTGGCTGCAGACCAGCATCCTTCAATACCCTGGAAAATAAGGGAGGTCTTCAAGGAGTAAGTTCTGGGATACATGCTGCCACCCAAAAGCCAACAGAGGGGAAAAGAGAGGGAGTTTAAAGCAAGAAACAACCTTAATTGCAGAGGAACAATGGCCAAGGACAAACATCCAGGCTCTTCACAGGGAAAGGATGAAGTTTCATGCCAGGATGAAGTCCCAGCAGGTCTCCACCAACCCCCACAGTGGATACTGCTACAGCATACTCCCATTATCCCATGCTCAAGCACAGGCAACTGGGTTGCCCCAAGAGACCACCATTTCTAAGCAGGGCTTTCCACCAGATCCTTTCTGAGCTCTGAGAGGTATTGTGCACAGGGAGGAGACATCAACACCTTATGGCCAGGTATTTAGAGGAACTGTGTGGATCTTTGCCATGAGTGTGCCTCTTCTCCAGTGTAAACTGGGCCAGAGTCCAGAAAGAGGTGCCTGCAGCCATGGATGGGCCAGCTTGGCCCTTTGCAGCATGAGCTGGATATCTCAAGGAGTGGAGCCAATCTCCACCAGCTATTTTCCTCCATGGATATTCAGAGGTAGCATTACATGGGCTTTTCCCAGCTTTCTCAGCCCATGAGAAACTCCTGGGAACACCTCCTCCAGCTTCAGCCCTTTGGGGACACCTCCAGAGGCTGGCAGCATGGAAGGGTGTTGAGTGTGCAGCAGAGGTTGTGGGTGAGCTCTGCAGATATCCATCTCTGCTCTCTAGTCACCTGGCTGGATCTGGGTGTTCATGCAGCCACTCAAAGCCTCTGCTGCAGCGATGCAGGCTTGGACTTTGCTGGGGCTGGAAAGATCTGCCTGGCTCAGGGCATCACAGTGTTCCCTGCTGAGGCTGAGGTGGGTCTAAAAACAAAGGCAGAAGAGAAGAGGTTGAAACACAGCTTGCTCCTCATCCCTCCACCCACAAGGCTGCTGGCTGCAAATAGTCAAGCACAACCTGCAGCTGCCAGGCTGCATGTGCCCATCAAGGAGATCATGATGTTCTATCCCTACCAAAAAACAAAAGTCTGCAGCAGTGGCCAAGGAAGCCCTGGCAAACCTCAGCATGAGTTTCCAAAGGGCTGGCTCCTCTGGGATCACACTTGGCAGCAAAGTGATGGGAGGAGAAGAAAAAAGCTAAGGAAACTGCAGCTTGAGTTGCTCAGAAATGAAAAGGTCAATGACCTAGAGGTCCCCATGAGCAGTGGCAGTGAGGATGACCTGCTCCAGCACAGTTCCTGCATTTATGGTATGTTAAGGTTGTAAATAATTTGCTTTTCCTTATTCCCAGAGAATTCCCATCAGTTCCATCCCAAGTGACAGGCTGCAGAGCTGCATTTGGAAGGTCCTTGGCATTACATCACTGGGGGCTCATCTTGCCCAGGAAAAGGACTTTCAGAGACTCCTCCTACAACCCTGGCCCAGAGTGAGGGTAGTGCACATCATGCCTGCTGCTGGTCTACCTGCAGTCCACCCCAGCTGCATGTGGCCATCCTTACATGATCAAGACATCAAGGTCCCTCATTTCTAGGCCAGAGAAGCTCTGTAGCCTTTGCAGACAGAGAACAGTTTTTGGAGTGTTTGAGGCTCTCTGGAAGTTCTCTCTAATAGATCCAACAGGCTGAAGGTCTCTGCAGATCCACATACCGTGAGGAAGAGGAGCTCCTCCACCAGCCTTGTCTTGTTGGAAGCAATGCGATGCAGCAAGGAGTTCTCCTGGTGGATGTGGTCCATCTGCTGCTTCAGGCTTCCCAGCAACTCATCATAGACCTGCAAGGTCTCCTCCACTCTAGCCACCTCTGCCAAGGCCTCATCAATGGAGCTCATCAGCTGGGTCACCTGCTTCTCAGAAGAGATCATGGCTCTAAGGTTGGTCTGTGAAGTGGAGGAAGAGAAGGCTTCAGCACTTGTAGCTACTGATGGTCACCACCACCTCAGAGTCAAAATATCCTGACCTTCACCCTCCCAACTCCAAGCAGAGACCCATTGTAACATGCAAGATGATAACTACAGTTGTCCTCATCCTCACTACCTGCACAAGGTCCAGGTTCTACCTTTGCACTTGTCTAAAATCAACATCAACAGCAATCTGCAAGTCCCAAGTGCCAGGGCAGAACAAACTCCATCCTCCAGCAAGGTGGAAGCTCAGAGGACTTTGTTCTACCACAGCAGACACTTCATGGAGTCTCCAACTTTCAATCCCCAAAAATAGTGAGGTCCCCTGAGGACCTGGGTGTCCATCCCACAGTATTGATAAAGGAAACCTGCCAGCTTTGAGGAGCTAGCTAGCCACTTCTGTCTGCATTTATGCTCACAGCAAGGGGGTTGGACTAAATGACCTCTGAGGGCCCTTCCAATGCAAAACCATTCTGTGGTTCAGTGAAGTGTCTGAAAGCCCAGGAGATGCTGGACATCTCCAATCCCTGTGTGAAGGACTTGCTCTTCTTCAAGCTCCACCTGCAACAACTGTCCTCAGATCATTTTTATAGCCTCCCCTGCACCCTCTCCAGCAGGTCCACATCTCTCCTGTGCTGAGGACTCCAGAGCTTGCCCCAGCACTGCAGGTGAGGTCTCCTCAGAGTGGGGCAGAGAGACAGAATCCCCTCCCTGACCTGCTGGCCACGCTGCTGGGGATCTCCAGAAGCATCCTAAGTGAATGTTCCTTTTGTCAAGAGCCCAACCAGGTTTCACAAGCCAGGGTGAGGGACCTGGATGGAGCTAACAGCCCCACTCCTGGACTGCTGCTTTCCAGCCACACATCAGGGACCCCAGAGCACCACATCTCATTAAATGTTCCTTAATTACAGCCATAAACCTCCTGCAAGCCTTCCACTGCCCTGCCTTCAGCTTGTCCTATTAGGGCTGAGCAGACCCACAGGGGCTTGCCCAGAGCAAAGCATCACTGGTGACCCTGGGAGGACAAGTGCTGGTAGAAGGAGCTCTCCAGAGAGTCACTGCTTGGATATGGGTAATAACTGTCCTGCTGGAAGCATCACAAAGCCTCCAGGAGCTGCTGGCAGGAGCTGGGATGCTGCAAATCTATGGGAATACCAATGTGAGAATCAGAGCTCACAGCTTCCTAAGTGCCCTGGCCATGATCTCCTTCCCTCTGGAGCAGATCAGAGCTTTCTTGCTGGTGGTGTGGTCAGAACCCAGAAGAGGTGGGTTAGGAGAGGGTGATGAGTGTGGTGAGAGGAGGACAAGGTGTTACCACTGGGATGTAGGGAAGAACATGGAAATATATGCATGTGCTGGTCTGACTGGCTGGTAATTAATAACACTTAATGTCCTAGATGAAACCTTGGAAATAGAAACATCTCATGAATTACTTTGTGTTAGCAGTAAGTGACATTTATTCATTAGAGGGCATTAAAATAATGTATTCGGCAGAGCCTGTCATCTCAGAGAACCTCCTAGAGATGGATTAGTGACTCTCCTCAGGGGCTCTACAGCTAGGAGACAGATGCAAAGGGCCTGGAACCCATTGCCAGGAGCAAGCAGAAGCAGATGGAGAGTGGAGGTTGGATTTTTAGAACCATAGAGGCATCTAGGTTGGAAAAGGACCTGTGAGATCATCACGTCCAAGCACCGACCCAACACCACCATGACACTAAACCATGTCACCAAGCACCACATCTACATGGGGTTTGAACCCCTCCAGGGATGGTGACTCCACCACTGCCCTGAGCTGCCTGAGTCAATGCCTAATCACTCTGTCAGGGAAGAAATATTTCCTAATGTCCAACCTGAACCTCCCCTGGCACAATTTGAGGCTGTTTCCTCTTGTCTTATCATTTGTTCCTTGGGAGAAGAGACCAACCCCCACCTGGCTCCACCCTCCTTTCAGGGAGCTGTAGACAGTGAGAAGGTCTCCTCTGAGCCTTCTCTGAAGCAGCACAACATTGACATGATCTTCTCTCTTCTCAAGTGCTCACAGCCAACAAAAGAGCTGCTGATACCCAGAGACTAAGCCTAGTGTCCCCACGTGCCAGGCACCTTCTCTTCTGTTAAGTCAGAGCCCTTGGCCCCCTTACCTCATCCAGCACACAGAGATCATTGCTTAGCTGCTCTGCAAAGGCCACAGAATTGTTCACAAGGGGCTTGTACTCCTCCATCAGCTTCAACACATCAGCAGCTTCCTTTGGTGTCATCTCCTGGTACACACCGAGCTCCTCCTGGCTCTCAGCCTCTGCAGTGTCCTTCTTGTCTTCCTGGGGTCTTTGTCTCCCTGGGCAGGAGAAGATATGGAGATGGCCAAAGCCTTCTGGCTATGTCACTTTATTAACTCTGTTAATATTAGCCCCAGAGGTTCAAGGGACATGAGTCTAGTGTCACAAGTACAAACATGACTCTGCTGGTCAAGCAGAAGATCATGGCATGGAGCAAAGGGAAGATGTGGATGGGATAAAGGTCAGGCTTTGTAAGAGGGACAAAAGGTTCCTTTGACACTCTAGGGTGGTGTGGTGAGGCATGTTGAGACAGATTTCAGAGATGAAGAACCTTCTCCTGGTCAAACACACTGATAGTCATCTATTGTAAAGTGAGATATGTATTTTATAGCCATATTTATCTGTCTGCCTTGATATACTGCTGGGGAGTGTCACCAGGCAGGACTTTACCAACATTCACCTTCCCCAACTTGGAGTGCAGAGAGCATCTCTGGAGAGAAGATTAAACCAACTGTCCACCTAATTTTTTCTTCTCAGCCTTGCCCTGTGTCTCCATGGCAGGGATCAGCAGACAAATCTGGTAAAACATGGATCCTCCTGCTTCCCTCTCCCTGGTGCCCACCTCAGCCTCTCCCACCATCATCACTGACTGAAGTTCATTCACCTCCCATTCCTAAATCCATGAGAGTGAGGATGGAAAAAACAACCCAATCCACTTGGAGTGTGGGAAGGACACCAGTTACCTTCTGCTGGGTAGGAAAGGACATCCAAAAACGTGACAGAGCCATTGAGGAACCTGTGGTTCAGCTTCCACAGGCATCTCAGGAAGGTTTTCTTCTCATCCAAGCTGCTAGTGGTCCACTGGTAAACCTTATCGAACTGCAGACTGAAATCCAGGCTGGCCTAGGTGTCAACCATTAATTACCACATCAATTAGGGGTCACTTGCCACACCATGGACCCTTGAGAGCAGGTCTGCAGCACCTTGCAATGGCAGGCACTGAAGCTGTGAAAACACCTTGTGAAAAACACCTCCTCTTTGAAGAAGGGAAGGTCACAGAATCCCAGCATGGAGAGGGGTTGGAAGGGACCTCTGGAGATCATCCAGTCCAACCCCCCTCCTCCAGCAGGGTCACCCACAGCAGCTTGCCCAGGATCACCTCCAGGTGCCTTTGGAATCTCTCCAGAGAAGGAGACTCCTCAGTCTCTCCAGATGTCCCTTCCAATCCCCACCACACTGGGATTTGCTGATCCAGGAGGTGAGAATTAAAGGAGGTTGCTGAACTGGGACCATCCCAGAGAAAAGAAACTCCTTCCTGCACCACCTCCTTAGCTCTGTGGCACATCTTGATCTCACCTTCTGGAGAACTTTGATATTACAGTTCTAATTATTGGTCCTAATCATCCTACTAGCTATGGATTTTATGAGGATCAATGAAATCCCACAAGTCTTTGAGGGCTGCTTTCCAAACACCTTGGAGAACCACATCTCACCCCCACTTTGTTCTGCAGCAATGGTGCAGAGCAGGGGGAGGACTTAATGGTGTGTCTGGTTTCCAGCATGCCTTCTGAGGAGCTATTAAAGCTGGGAGGCATCTGTTAATCAATTCATTAATTCATTAACTAATGGTGGTTCATTCAAGGGAGCTGTAGCTTGAAGCACTGCTGGATTTGCAGTGTTAGTTTTGCTGGTGGTAGGGAACTGAGGGCTTCCCAAGGTGCCAGAGCTGTGATGATGACCAAGCCCTTGCTGAATATACTGGTTCTTGACCCACCAGCTTGGGATAGGCAGCAGTCAGTGCCATCTGCTAAGCAACAGAGGAGAGCTCTTGGTTTGATTGCAATGGACCTACCAAGCCATGCAACATGATAGGACTGTGCTGACTTGAGGACTGGGCTGCACTGGAAAGCTTGCCTTGAGCTGAGGTCTCTGTGGTGGAACCCTGAGAGATGTCAGTGTGTCCTGGCTGCAGCCTACTGCTTCAGCCTCTGCTAGGGAACCCTGTGCAGCAGCTTCAGCTGGTGAGTAAATCCCATTTTAGGAGTGACATGGACAATTTTGGTTGCAAATTCAGCCTGGAAGAGGCAAAGTCTGAGCTCCAGAAGACCTGAATCCCCTTATGGATCCTGGCCTGTATCTCTCCAGCTTCATATTCATGTGTCCTGGTTCAGTTTATCAAAGCTGTGTATTCTATGCCCTCCATGTCATTGCTACAGGCTGGGTGGTGAAGAGGTCTGTGAGATGGGAGGTGTGCTGGCCCCCTCCGAGGAGTCATTCGAGCCCAGCCTGGGGGGGGAGGGGTTGGCCGTTCTCGTGTGAAGGGGTGGGGGGTGATGTGTGAATGGGCTTGGGGCTGGGAGAGACCCTGGCAGCCACTCGTGGGATTCAGAGAAGGACCGGAGCCTTGATAGGACCCCTTCCCGGGACCCCCCTTCGAGCCACAGGGACCCTCCAGGATCTTCCTCCCCCAGGATCCTTTTCAACCCCTACTCTCAACCAGCCTGTGATTTTCATCTGCAACCAGCAGGTTTTTGTTTCCTTTCCTCCTTTCCCTTTTGTTTTGGACTCAGGGAAAGAGGGGGGGAAGCATGTGGAGCTTGGCACGGGGGCTGGAGAGCACCATTCTTTTCGTGCCCCAGGCTGCTGGGTTGTAGTTCTGGGTTAAAACTAAGTTCATTGCATTTATTGTCATGTCTATTTTATTCTCTTTTATGAAACTGCAACTTTGATTTGTAATCTCTCTTGTATTGGGATCATTTCTCTGCTGGTTTACTCTTAAACCCACACATCATGTCTCTCCCCCATGATCAGTTCTGCCCTTTGGTCACAGAAGGAACATCAACCCTACCTGATCAAGAGTCTTGCCATCTACCATCCTCAGTTCTGCTAAAGGCCACTGGTTAGCCACCTTGTACTGCTCTCCTCGGTCTCCCTTGACCTCCACCAGAACTGGCTCCATTGGCCTAAAGGTGTCCACTGAGGAACAGGAGACAAAACCCAACACTCTTGTTAGCCCAGTAGACAAGAGGTCAGTGGCAGTGGCCAGGTACAGATGGGCACCCAGACATTGGTTCTGCATTGTGGCTGGATGGAGAGATGCTCCAGGGTTTCTCCTGACTGTTGGGTGTGCATCTTTGGTAAATATCATTGGATGTCTACATATGGGAAGTGCTCTCCAGGGTCTAATCCAGAGCACTTGGAAGTCTATGGAGGGATTCCCAACAAGGTCAATGAGTTTTAAGCCAGGCCATCATGGCCTGCACAAGTGATATTTCAGCAAGGTCCCACCACGATGGCAACAGGGTGGGATCAATTCCAGTGCCAGTTACCTTACAGTCACCTCTTGGTTCATCTGGAAGGTGCTGACTCTGTATAGTTTGGATCTCCCATATGAGCTAGATACCTCCAGAAAACTGACATGGGCAGTTCCAGGGGTAACTCATGTGTTTTAGATGCTATTTATGGAGTGGCTACATCATCCCTTGGAGATATTCCTCCTGCCCTCCGCTGACTGCAAAGGGAGCTGAAGCACATCACTTAGATTAGATGTTAGGAAGAAATACTTTACTGAGAGGGTGGTGAGGCACTGCAACAGGTTATCTGGAGAAGCTGTGGTTGCTCCAACCCCTGGAAATGTTCAAGGCCAGGTTGGATGGGACCTCAGCAACCTAGTGTAGTGGGTGGTATCCCTGCCAACGTGGCAGGGGGTTTGGAACTAGATGATCTTCAAGGTCCCTTCCAACCCAAATCATTCCATGGTTCTAAGATTTAGGTCAAAGACTATGGCTAAGGCTGTCAGAACCTAGTCCTGCAGCTCAATGGCAGGAAAGCCTCTCCCCTGTGAATTTGTCCAAAACAAAATCCATGCTAACTACTTCTCAGGACTGTTGGAGCAACCAAGAAAACACAGATCAAAGGAGCTGGAAAATCTCCCAAAACACTTTCACCCTTGGATCCTGATCAAACAGGTGCATAATCCTGAAGTGTCTGGGTACAGACAATGTCTGGTGTCCAGAACTATGGAGAGAGAGAGAAGGAGGCTGCAAGGCTGTGTCCTGGTAGAATGGTTTGTTGCTGACCTCTAATGACAGATCTGATGCAAGTGGAGGAAGCAGCCCTGCAGACTTCAAGATCTGCAGGATGATCTTCAAAGATCATCCAACATTCAAGAGGGAACTTGTGCTTGCCCTACTGACCTGGCACAGCTCCTAGCTTTGGGTCAAGAGTTCTTTCATTTAATCCTAAATTCCACATAGTAGTCCTCTCTCTTCTCCCAGCTGAGGAAAGAGTCCTCAGAGCCCAAACTCTCTGGCTAGAGCTTTGCAATCCAGCCTGTCTCCCAGCCCCTCAAGGTTCTTACCCACAACACAGAGAATGGACATCTTCTTCTTCTTCCCTGTCTTCCAGACACAAATGGTTTCCAGCAGCCTCTTTTTCTGTGGGTTGAAGACATTTTTTTCCAGCAAATTCCAAAGAGAAGCCATGGTGATACCTGAAGTAGCAGCTGCCTGTGCCTCCTGCTGCTGATCCTGGTCACCTCCTGTGAAATACAAGCAGGCTGGAGAGATGTCCACACACAACCTCCTGGCACACCCTACCCCCATGCAGATTCCATCCCTGTTATCTTTAGGCAATTGCTGCAGAGCTGAGGCCAGAAGGGTCATGGATCCCATTCTACTCTCCTGCAGCTGTGAAGACCAGGGCAGATGTTTTTCCAAAGTGGCTGGCTGGCCTTCCCAAGCTCCCTGCCTTAGTCCCTGGGGCTTGGACCCATGAGCAGCAGAAGGGAAAGTCCCTACACAGAGTGTGGAAGTGCTCACAGGTTTCACACGCTTACTAACTCATCAGTAAACCAGTATGAAGAGCCAGCAGCTCCTGAGCTTCCAAGGAGACTCCTCCTCTCCTGCTCTTTCAAGCTTCCCTGACTCCAAGCTAATTAGCTAATTAACCTGAAAGGAGAAGGAGGTGACTTCTGGCTATGTTCTGAGAGCAAGAACGTCATGGAAATGTCTAAACACCCACATCTGAGTTCTCCAGCCTGCTGACTTGGTGTAAATTTGACTATGAAACCAAAGAGGAAAAAGCACCCAAAGATCTTCACCCTCTCACAGTGCTTACAGAGCTGAACGTGCTGCTCCACAGCCCCACAATGGCTGTCATGGGCATGACTAAAACAGCAGTCTCCAGCTCTAAACCATCATGAGTAACATCACCAACACTAGACAGGTGAGGAGAGTGCAGCAAGAAAGTGACTGAATCAAGAGGATCTCCTCTGGCTGCCTCCTTAAAAGAGATCATAGAATGCCCTGAGTTGGAAGGGACCCAGGGGGATCACTGAGTCCAACTCCTAGTCTGTGCACAGGACAACCTCAAAGATCACCCCATGTGTCTAAGAGCATTGGCCAGATGCTTCTGGAATCCTGTCAGGTTTGGTGCTGTGACTGCTGCCCTGGGGAGCCTGTTCCAGTGCTCCACCACCCTCTGGGGGAAGAATCTTCTCCTAACATTTAACCTACCCCTCCCCTGGCTCAGCTTCAAGCCATTCCCTCAGGTCCTGCCTCTGGTCACCAGAGAGATGCTCAAAGCATCCCAGGTTGCTCAGACACAGGAGAGAAGTGCTTCTGGATCCAGCCTGTGGAAAGCAAGAGGTTGGCCAACTACTAGCTGTCTGCTAGGCTGGGATGAGACAACCTGCTTCAGCTTGAGCTCTCAGGTCAACTCAATGCAAGAAGGAAAGAGGCTGTGTCAGTCCCCTCAGCAGAAGCAGTGGTGTTAGCAAGAGGACTTGCTCACAAACTGCTCTTTTTAATCCACAACATCCTTCATGGGAAGTTCCCACACAGCTTCTTAGTCAACCCTAAGGCCAGGCTCTGGACTTACAGCCCACAGTTTGTAGGTCAGGGAGGAGAAGGCAGTTTGTGTCCTGTCTAAGGACACAGAAGCAGCCCCCAGGTGTATTACAGCCTTTCCATCTAGGTGGGCATGGAAGCAGCAAAGAGGCTACAGCTACAAGGTTGCATTTAACCAGAAAGACTTTCATTAAGAATTAGGGATAAATAAAAATGTAGAGGGCAGGGAGATAATAATATTGAGACAGAAATACAGACAGCAGGGAAACAATAATATGGAAGTGAAAATATAGAGGGTAGGGAAATCACAGTGCTTGCAACAGGCACTTTAAATGTTTGCTGAGAGGAGCTGGTTGTGATTGAAATGTACTGAGATGAAACAACTGGAAGCTTCAGCAGGTCCCTCCTCACAGTGCTGAGGCTTTCAGCTCTGCCACATCATTAATGAGCCACAATTATTTCAACTTTTCTTTTTTTTTTTTACCATGGCTGTGAGCAAAAGAAAGAAGAACCCAACCCAAAACAAAAAGGAAAAAAGAAAAGAAAAGAAAATGGGTCTGTCACTCTGGCCCCAGCCCCTCCCTGGGTTATCTTGATTTCTCCATCCCTGGCAATCTGTCATGGCATCACCTCCAGAGGTAGGTGGGATGGTGGCAGCCCAGGGACCTGGCCATCTATTGCTTTCCAACTCCTTAATTCCTTTATAATAGCTCTTGAGCCACAGCCGTGGGGAAAATGATTGAAAGGCAAAATAATAGAGGTTTTGCTGCTGGCTGAGAAGGTAAATGCAGAAAGCACATCCCTCCCTCAGCTGTAATTGAAAAGCTGTTGCTAACAGAGGCAGTTAACCCTCCCCTCTTTCCCACAGACAACCTGAAAGGCTCCAGGATCTCAGTGAAACCTTCCTGGAGCTTTCCCATCACCCACCCAGAGAAGCTGAGAGGCAGAAGCAGAGCCTTAGGGAGAGGAAGAGCATCCAGAGACTTTACCAGCCACGTCCTGCTGAGGAGGAACTGTGGGATCTCAGTTGCAGCAAGCCTCAGGCCAGGAAACTGTTTGCTGGTAAAAGGCAAGGTTGAAGAAGCAAAACAGGAAGCCTGAAGAAGCTGAGCAAAGCCACTGGCCTGAGGTCAGGGCAGGAAATCCCTCCTGAACATCCTGCAGAGAGCAGGTGCTGCTGGAGGTGAGGTGGGCTTTGACTCAACACAAAACAAGGTAAAAATCACCCTCCATTTCCTCTCTGTCTCATTGAGAGTGTGCAAGGGCTGCTGAAAGAACAGCAGTGGCCCAACCTCTGGCCAGATGCTCCTCCTTCAACAAAGGCTCTCAGACATCTTTAGTAGGCAGGCAGGATGCTGATAGCACAGTGCATGCCCTCCTTGAGCAAGGTGCATAATCATGGTATATAATTTAGCTTCAGGCATAAATTAGCTTATTGTGTGCCCAGGTGGCCAAGGAGGCCAACAGCATCCTGGCTTGGATCAGCACTGGTGTGGCAGCAGGGCTAGGGCAGGGATTGGCCTCCTGGACTGGGCACTGGGGAGGCCACAGCTCCAATCCTGAGGTCAGTTTTGGGCTCTTCACTCCAAGAAGGACACTAAGGTGCTGGAGTGTGGCCAGAGAAGGGCAAGGAAAGTAGGGAAGGGTCTAGAGCACAAGTGCTGTGAGGAGCCTTGTGAGGTCAGTGAGGTTGTGTAGACTCCAAGTTCAAGCCCTGGTGTGATGTCTGGGGGCCAAACACAGCTTAGGAAGCTGTTTCTCCCTGCCTGCTGTGTGTGGAAAAAAGCAACTCACTTAATTTGTGAGCTTCAAGGTCGTTATGTGAGCTCAGAAAGGGAAAGGGGATGGGATAAGGGTTATGGAAGAGAGAAGAACACAACCACTCTGCCCAGAAGGACTGCAGTAAGACAGCATCACTTACTTCAAGGCAGTCAAGATATTCTGCCAGGGCTTCCACTCCTGACTTCATATTACCTCCATAAACTTGATCTTCTTGACCTCTTCTGGCTCTCAGGGTGCATTTCCTTCTCTCCCAGCTGGCTGCACACACCTTCATGACCATTCATGGGTGTACAATGGGGGGAAAGCCCTCCCTTGAATGAACACACACATCCAGATGCCACCTTGGTGTACAAACCCCAGTTCCCTCAGGAGCAGGGAGAGGTTTGAAGACCATTCCACTTGGCTACAAGAAAAAACCATCCTGGATAAAGCAGGAAAGAAGGAGTTAGTGTTGGATTGCTGCCTTTCCCCAGGAGCTGCTCTGTAGCACTGCAGTCTCCAGCACCAGCACCCTGATAGATCATTCCCCTGGATGATTTCCTTTGGGTCTCATGGCTGGTGGACACCTTGAGGAATCATTCCAGCAGAGGCAACATGAAGCCTTCTGAAGGGGGAAGAAGAGAAGGAAAAAAGGAAAGAGAAGGAAACCCTGGAAAAAAACCCAGGGATGCTTTTCCCTGCCTGCATCTGCAGGGTGAGGCAGTGGAAAGAGAGATGCAAAAGGAGCAACTAAACTCAATTGCTGCAAACTCCTAAACCTAATGAACCCCTGTCAAATATGCAGGAGTGGTTTTAACAGTTTGCATTAAAATGAAGTAAAAAAAACCACCCACCAAAATAAATCAATTAGGAAACTGCATATACAAATAAGCTAATAAAGAGAAGGCAAATGTGATTGGGGAAACACAGTCTCTGCCTCCCATTAATTTCCCCACCCAATTCCAAACAGAATAAATATCATTTGTTTGTGATTCTGTAGTAACTTGATTATTTCCACTTCCAGGCTGAAGGAATCCCAGGGAGGAACCACACACAGTTTGGAGAGGCTGATGGCACATCCCCTGACTAAGGTTAGCAATCTCCAGCACTTTCCTCTTCTCTCCCTTCCCAAAAGAGGGAACAAAAAGCTGATTTTTTAATATTTTTTTGTCACAACAGAGGATTTAAAATGATTTCATTTTCTCTTGCAGGGACTTGAGGTCATCATTTGATGCTGGGGCTGATTTTTGGTGCTTCCACAGCCTGCACTCCCAGAGTACCCAACCAGAGGAATGTTTAAGTGACAGCTCCTAAGACAGAGATGTCAACCAGGACTTCTCAGGAGGGACTTGCTCTGGATCATTAGATGGCCAGATTTACTCCAAAAATGACCAGAAGGTCCCAATTCTTCTCCTTCTGGGGATTTTATTGCTGGACATGTGATAAAAAATCCCCTTTGCCTTGCACCAGCAACAGTGTGGGACATAGCCCCCAGGCACATGCCAGGAGGGGCAACTGGAGCCCAGTTACACCACAGAAGAAGGAGGAATGGCTTAGTGTGGCCAAACTGGGGCTTTTCCCAGTATCTCAAGACTGAGATAACAGTGATGGATTAGGGCAGGGCAGATGTAAGCAAGGAGTTGCCTTCTCCTTATGTCCTTGACTCCATGAGGCAGCTGTGACTCTTGTTGGTGGACACTGTTTTCTGCCCTCTTTGTTTCCCAGAAAACCCTTCTAGCAGCAGCAATCCTCCTCTGTGGTGAGCACACTTGTCCTGGTCCTGCCTTGCCCCCACTGCAGGGTCTGCAGGAGAGGTTTAGGTTGGACATGAGGAACAATTTCTTCCCTGAAAGGGTTGCCAAGGCCTGGCCCAGGGCAGTGATGGAGTCACCATCCCTGGAGGGGTTTCAAAGCCCTGGAGATGTGGTGCTGAGGGCCATGGGTTAGTGCTGGGTAACAGTTGGACTTGATGAGCTGAATTCCAACCTGAACAATTCTGTGATCCTAAAGGAAGGAGTCATGGCCATGCCTCCTTCCCTGTCTCTCCTGGTGCTGGGCTGAGAGAGAAGCTGGTTTCTGACCTGCTTTCCTGTTTCTAGCAGGCTTCCCAGCATGTTGCAGTCTGTAAGGAAGCCACCCTAAGCGTGGACTTCTTTACAACCCTGGTCCTAACCCAGTGACTGGAAAGAGCAGCAGAAAGGTGTGGAAAGGCTCCAGAGTTTGTCAATCTGAGAAGATCAGGTGAAGTCAAAGGGAGCCTTTGCAGTGACCCCAACTTGAGCTCTTGGAGCCACATCACACCTCAGAGCTTTCTCCAGAAGAAAAGGTCGCTTCCCAGTCACTCTATTTATCTGAACAGCTTCACCCCAGAAAATGAAGTATCCTCAGATCCCAAATGCAGCTTCCTGCCAGCAAGGCACCATCATGGATTGGGAAGAAGGGAAGAAATCAGCTTTCTTGTTGGTCCAGCTCCAGCACAGTGCTTAGATTTATCTTCATCTTCAGGAAAGCAAGCAGAGAGCTAAAGACAAAGAGCCACCTTGAGTCACCAGCAAGATTAAAAGCATGTTAGCAGAGCAAGAAAGAACCTTCATGAAAAATGGAAGAGGAACAGGAGGGTGGCAAGAGCAGGGAGGATGAAACTCCAGGAGTTATCTAGGGCATGTAAGAAAGCCACCAGCCCAGCACAAATGTGAGAAGAGAGCACAGGAGGTGGAAACAGTGGATGGGAAACAGGGCATTATGTTTTATTAATCATACTGGTTTACATCTAAATGGCATCATCTCACCCAGGAGATGGAGAGACACACATGTGCCTGTCTGGATGATGTGGTCACAACAGGTCAGGAGTGAAGGTCCAAGCAGGCAGGTGATGAGCAAGCTCAGTCCCAGGCCATGGAGATAATCAGGTGCTGGGTCTTGCCCATATACACCATAAATGCACCATCCCCAGCAGCTTGAGCCTTCATGGCAAAAGGAAGCAATGAAAAATCTTGTCCAAATTCAGGTGGGGAGGCCTGGGACATGTCCAAATTCACCTGGGAGGTCTGGGGCATGTCCATATTCAAAGCTTACCCTCCCCTGGGGAAGAGCAGGTCCCTCCTGGCTAAGTGATGGGAGCCAGGGATGCTGAAGCTTTCATTTAAGGTGAGGTCAAATTAAAAGCAAAACCCAAATCCCACCAACCTATCCTATCCCATCTGGGGTTCAGAGCAGTTTGATGTTGTCTGGAAAGGATAGAGCAACATAATCAAGATTTATGAAAGGAAAGAAATGTATCAGGAGAGGTCATTTGCTGTGCTCTGTATCCCATAAATCCTCCAGGAGTTATGTGTTGCTTGATGTGGCAGCAACCCTCAGCACTGCAGCTGGGGGACAAAAGGGGGATGAAGATGCAAAGCCTTGAAAGACCCCAAAGCAACATCTTTTAGGCCATGTGCCATTGTCCTGGGAACTCAATGCCTCAGGATCCAACTCCTCAGTTTGGGAAGACCAGTCTGGGTGTCCCTAAAGCCAACCCAGGAGGGCTGGAATTGGTGGCTATGATCCAGGCATGGACAACCCCTTCCTTGGAAGATCACATGAATGAACATGTTGGTCCAGCACAGGAGAACAGGACCATGGTGGTAGCAGCTGCACAAGGATTTGCTGCTGATGGAGAAAACATATCAGTCCAAGTCAGGCACTGGTTGGTTATGGGGAGGAGGGGGAATGGATTTTGCCCCATGTCCAGAATCCCCAAATCCCACCATGGTGGGGGTTGGAAGGGACCTCTGGGCATCATCCAGTCCAACCCCCCTGCTCCAGCAGGGGCACCCACAGCAGCTTGCCCAGGATCACCTCCAGCTGCCTTGGGAATCTCTCCCCAGAAAGAGACTCCACAGCCTCCCTGGGCAGCCTGGGCCAGGGCTCCAACACCCTCACACCAAACAAGCTTCTCCTTCAGTGTCCTTCAGAGGGAAACCCCTGTAAGATGATTTTCAAGTCCTCCAGGTTTCTTGCTTTGCAGCCAGAGAGGAAACAGGCACAGGGGGGTAGTGAAGCTGCAGAGTTTGGGACCTCCCATCCTGGAGGCAGAGTAGCCACTTCCCTGCTCTGCCAGAAGGATTAGCCCTGGTCCCATCCCTGATGCTCATGGGGCTCTCTCACCCCCAGAGCAGCCCCAGGGTGCTCTGATCTGCTCCCTGGCTCCATTCACCATCTCATGGAGGGCAGAGGCAGGGGAAGGCTGAAGGAACTTATTTTTGCTGTGTGATTTGTAGAGCAGCCCATCTAACACCTCCACCTTTATCCCTTCCTTCCTGATGCCAAAGGGACCTTCACCTTTCTGGGTGAGTTCTTGAGTGGACCCTCAAGTCAGCAGTGGGAGGGAAAGGGCTGCACATCCTCATCCTCCCTCAGAAGTCGTGGTTTTGGGGGATGCTGGAGAAGAAACAAGCACTGTGGAGATCCCACTAGAGGGTGCCCAACTCTGCTGGGAAACACAAAAAGGCTCTGCCTGCTCTTGGGCCTCCAAACATTTCTATCAACTCCTGGTGTCTTTTGTCCCTTGCAAGCCCTCTCTGTCTGCCCATCCCTCCTGGTTCATCTCCAGCACAGTGAGAGCTGGGTCACAGTGAGAGCTGAGATCATCTCCAGCAGCAGGACAAGTCTTTAGTTGATGGACCCACTTCTTCTGGTTTGCCTTGAGTAAACACAACCAAGAGATGAGGTGAGTCCAAGGAGGGGGATGGAGATCACAGGGCAGCAGCACTTTGCATCCAGCATGAGAGCTTGTCTCACAGGTGACTTTGAGGTTTCTTCCTTACCTCCATGACCTAGAGTGGTAGGAAATAGCAACAGGGAGGCATCTACCCACCTCTGGACCATCTTAGAAGACAGACTCATAGGTCCTACATGTGTCCTCTGACCTGCAAGAGCTACCTGGGTGTCCTCAGGGGAGCTGGGGAAAGAGGGGGGTCTGCTTTGTGGTTTTTTCCTTGCTCTTGCTCTCTAGTGCAAGATGTGGTGGGAGCTGCACACTCAGGCTTCTGCAGTGTTTTGGGAGGCAGCAGGTTGCTGTCCTCCTTCCTGTAGTTCTTGCTGGAATAAACATTGAGTCCAGGTGTTGGCCACTGGCAGTTTTTACTCCTAGAATCATAGGACTGTTTGGGTTGGAAGAGACCTTGAAGATCATCGAGTCCAACTGCTAACCACCACTGCAAGGTCACTGCTAAACCCTGTCCCTCAGCACCACATCTCCATGGCTTTTGAAGGTGTTTGTAGAGTATCTGGGGTACATCCTGCTCCTGGACCCAGAAGCTACCCCAGACCAAGGGCTGCCTCCTCCAGCCTGATGCCACACTCATGGTGCCAAGAGGACACGGGTGAGTGGTGGGATCCCTTGGACTGCTCTGCACCTACAAGTCCTAACACATGTCTTTCATTGCTGGCTGCTCTCTGCAAAACCACAAACCCCCTCCCCCAACACACACACATCCTCTGCATGCTCCTGCTGCATTTTAGAGATGACTGCTTCTCATCTTCACATGGCAAGGTGAGAGCATGGACATGCAGGGGCTGGTGCAGGTGCTCTAGCCATGACCCAAGGTGTTCCCCAGCTAAGCAATCACTAGAAGATGACATCTTAAAGCTACTATGAGTTCCTTTTCCTGCCATTTACATGAAATATTCAGCACTCCATCCATGGAGTTTTTCTTCTGCTTGTTAAGCTCTGACAGAAGCTGCTTTGCCTTCTGCTGACAGTAGGTCCAGGAGATGCCAGAGGGCAATAAACTCTGTCACTCTGCAGCAGGACAGCTCCTCTGCCCTTGCTTGCACCGTCCAGTCCCTGCCACTGGCATTGCTGTGGGTTGGATGTGATGCCAAGAGTTTATTGGCAGCAAGGGATGAGCTTTATGACAGGAGAGGTAATGAAGGGTAAAGGGTGAGGGGAGGAAGAGAGTCCTGTGGCTCAGGTGGTGGCCCTGGGCCATTTTCTGAGGTGGCTGAAACTTTTCCAAGAAAATGAGTCAGGGACACCACAACTTTTTGGTTGGAGCAGCAGTTTTGAGGGACACCCCCTGGTGAAGCTGTCTTGGGCTCAGAGGGGAAGAACTGCTCAAGAGCTGGACCTGCCACCCTTAGGCAGGTGGTCCCTTGGCACTCTGGGTGTGACAAAGACTCATGTACCAGTAGGTGAGCCAAGCCAAAGTCCTTACCAAGCCTGATGCACATCAAGGATGAAAACATGCAGGCTGGGTAAGTCTTGTGTTTTCTGCATGGAAAGACTCCAAACCAGGTTGCCCAGAGAGATGGGAGATGTCCCATCCCTGAAACCATCCCAGGTCAGGTCGTCTGGGGCTCTGAGCAACCTGATCTAGTTGGAGATGTCCCTGCTGACTGCAGGAGGTTGGACTGGATGACCTTTAGAGATGCCTTTCTGCCCAAACCATCCCATGATTCCATGGTCTTGGCCTCTGCTCAGTGCTGAACTGCAACATTTCTGAATCCTCAGCTATGTCCTTTGCTAGACATCTCTCTTGTCACTGCCACTTGTGGTGTGACCATGAGGAAATCACTCACCTCCCTCTGACCTGGGTCCTCATTTATAGTACAAGGACAGTGATTCTGGTTGTAGTTGCTGTTTAGCAGAGATTAATGTTTGAGAGGGAGGTGAGCACCACTTTGAGATGAGCAAGAGGAGACAGGAGCTCACAGAACAAGGGTAGCTATGTCAAGAGCTGGACCACTAGCCCAGTGGTGGTGGAAGGTAAAGCCAGAAGGTACATCTAGATGTGCTGCAGGAGGATTAGAGTGAACCTCTTCAAAGCCCTGCCTCCCATCTGATCTCCACTCAGCAATTTTCATGCTTCCTTGGCCACAATTTTGTGGCCTCAAACAGCTCCTGGCCCAGAGCCTGCTGTGTTCCTCTGGAGGAGGATGTGGTCAGGCATGTTTCTCCTCAGACTCCCTTAAATACTGTGTCAGCTTGCTTCTGCCTGAACAACACTGCTGCTGCTCAGAAGAAGGGAAGTCATATGAAAAGGACAAATTCCTGGTCAGAGGTGGGAAGCAGGCATGGCACAGATGGAGGAGAGAGATCTGCAGGTAGCTTTGGGGTTTGCCTCCTGAGCCCTCCCTCCCTCCCCTGTCCTGTCTGTGGCAGCTTGGAGAAGTTGCTTGGTCTGTAAGTGGTGACCTTGCTTTCTTGTTTGTGAGGGCAAAAGAGGTCACTGAGCTTGGGTTTGGAGAACACTTCAGTGGAAACTGTTGAAGATCCTCCTCACCTGCAGCAGATCTCTCCAGGTTGCCAGCTTGCATTGCCATGGCACCATTCCTGGTGGTGACTGAAGCCGAGCCCATGGCAGGGCTGACAGCTGAGCAGTTCCAGCAGGTGATGTGAGGGCAAAGTCTGAGGCACCTACTCCAGGGGTAACATGCCCATGGCTGTCACCATGCTCTCTATGGAAACACAACAGCAAGCAGCCAGGAGATGACAGGGAACAGAGCTTCTGTGCTCTCAGTACATCTCTTTAGGGTTTTTGAGTTCTGGTTCAATACACTTCTAAAACAGCTCTTAAAGAACTGTTAACTAATAGGGGAAGCTAATGTTTGGATGGGAAAAGGGTGAAGTAAAACAGAGATCAGCCTTGGGTCAGGTTAGCTTCTATGTTCTTTACCCAGGCTTGCAGAGATGACCTGTGCTATGGAAAAGAAGCCACCCAGATCCATGCTGTGGGCTTCCATAGTGGAAACTACTCTGGGGACAGAGCTGTGACCCCCTTTGCTCTCTGCTTCTGCTCAGGGTAGGACAGCAACCACACAGTCCTGCATGGTTCAGCTCCACATGGGAAAGAAGATGATGTTTTGGCCACATCTTGACTCTGTTTGGGGCTTTGGTGGTGGTGACCTGCAGATCTGGAGGATTAACAGGGTGGACAGGACATCTCACTCTGCTGGCAGAGCCTCTGTGGATGGGCTGGGGGATGAAACCTCTGACCCCAGTGGGGACACAGGGTTGTCCTGTGCATGAGTCCTGCTGGCTTGGACACCCAAGGAAGACACTAGTCAGAAAAAACAGTAATGCCCAACTCCCTCTGAAACAGAGCATGGCAAGGTGGTTTAGCAGCATGGAGGTGTTGGGTCAACAGTTGGACTTGATAATCTTTGAGCTCTCCTCCAACCTTAATGATTTCCTGTGTTTCTCATCATATCTCTCTGTGGTGTGATGCAAACTTGGGTCTTGCTAGGTACCACCTAAGTACACAGAGATATCTAATAGAGTATCTCTCTGTATGAAGCTCTCAGTGTGCATGGAAGGTTTCATAGCCCAGGCTGTTTCCAGCTCATTGTCCAAGTGATCTGCTTCCTAGAAACACAGTGAGCAGGATGTTTGCTCTGGCTGAGAGTACCCAAGTACCTCCAGGAGAGTGATGTCCTGATAAGACAAAGGCCAAAGGTCAAACTGGCTGAGTTACTAGCTTGTTCTGAGGCCAAAATTTGGTCTGGAGAATCCACCTTGGGGGAGAAAAGTCCTCCAGAGCCACCACAGGGCAGAGAAGTGCTGGGAATGCTTGACATACCTGCTCAGAAGTGCTTTGTTGCCTCCAAGAAGATGCTTCTGCTATGACCAGGTCATTCCTAACCCCTCATCCCTCTGAGTACTAAAGATATGGTGAAATATTTCCAAACCTGCTCCAGCATCCTTCCCTGCTGGGCTTTTCCTTCCTGAAGTGCAGCAGCCCTCACTGTCCTACGTCATGGTTTTGATTTGCCAGCTGGAAAGAGGTCATGTAGAGATGATGTGAGACATCTCTGCTCTAGGGATGAGTAGTTTCAAAGTGGCCACCCAGTTCCTGACTCCAGATGGTGAGATGAGATCAATGCATATCCTTGTTGCCATTAGCAAACATCACACAGGATGGGGAGGGATCTCCACCATGGTGTCTCCATCACCTCTGAAGTCACTGGTGCTGGTGCTGGTTTCACCACTGCCTGAGAGGACCCTAGAAATATCTCCCTGTGGTGATGACACCAAACCAGAACCTTCATCCTCAGCAGCTCCCACGTTTTGGGAGGAGTCTGCAGCCTGGTCCTCCTCCTGCTCCTGATCTCTGGCTGTGCTTTGCTGCAGAGACATCTAAGCTTTCATAATGAAAAGCCAATTAAAGTGCACCATTAACCACAGCCCTTTCCCTTCCTTGTCCAAACCCATCTGTCACAGGAAGGACACAACAACTCTAGTGCAAGTTGGCAGATGCTGCTAAAAATGGGAAAGATAAGATGTATAAGTAAATTATTGAGATGCCAGCCTGAAGTCTCAACCAGGACCATGACAGATGTGCATGGCTGCTCACCCCCTCGGTTCCCAGAGCTGCAAAGCCACCCAAGCTCCTCACCAAGGAGAAGCAGATTAATGACTTTTTATAGAAGCTGGCAATGGTTGAAGTTTCCAGGCTGGTCCTTCAGATGCAGCAAGTCCTCAGCAGGGAGAGCAGAGGTGTGACAGAGTCATCCCATCTATTTAACTTCACAAGTGGATGTGGTCTCTCCCTGTGGGCAGACCTGGATGGCTCCTGGAGAAAGGAGGTGTCCTGGTTTGGGTTAAAACAGAACTAATTCTGAAGGAAGAATCATGATATCACAGAATTATAGAACTGGTTTGGTTGGAAAGGACCTCTAGGATCATGGAGTCCAACTGTTAACCAGCACTGTCAGGTCAACACTAAACCAAGTCCCTCAGCACCACATCTCCACATCTTCTAAACCCCTCCAGGGGTGGTCAAAGATACGTGTCAGTGGTGCTGGTGTGGGTTTGCTGCTGATTAAAGGGCATCTAGGAGCCTGTGTTGGATCAGTGACTCAGAGGTGAGAACCTCTTTCATCCTTCATTACTGTCACTGACACTTGGAAACCCAAGAGTGAGGTTTTAAATAGCACAGAGAGGGCATGGTAAGAGGAGGAGGTTGGAGCCGGGGGGGGGTTGGTCTCTTCTCCCACAGAACAAGTGACAGGATGAGAGGAAATGACCTCCAGTTGTGCCAGGGGAGGTTTAGGTTGGACATGAGGAATAATTTCTTCCCTGAAAGGGTTGTCAAGGCCTGGCCCAGACTGCCCAGGGCAGTGGTGGAGTCCCCATCCCTGCAGGAGTATAGAAGCTATGGAGATGTGGTGCTGAGGTTTAGAGGTGACCTGGCTATGTTAGGTTAACAGCTGGACTGGATGATCTTAGAATTCTTTCCAACCTTGATGGTTCTCTGAGGAAAGCTGGAAGGAAACCTGCACAGAGGGAGAAGAGAGGAGAAATGCAGATGGGGAAGAGGGAGCCAGAGCTAGGAGTAGGAAGGAGGCTGGAAGGTGGAAGTGGAAAGGAAGGGAGATGCTGTAAAGGGTCATTTTGCCATGGATTGATGGAGGCAGAGCCAAAAGAACCTGAACATAGCAAAAAAGATGCAGTTCCCCAGAAGCCTCTTCCACTCCAGGCTCCTACTGCCTTTTTAGGACTAGTTCTGCTTTGTTTAGGGATGCCAGATTCCTTCCCTGAGTCCTCCTCCATGAATCATAACCATGGCAGGGTAGAATCCAAACCTCTGTGTGCTGGACCCTTCTGATGGACACGAAATTGGGGAGGTTTTTTTCCCTCTAATAAACCTCCCTCCAGACAGATTTCTGCTGGTTATGTCTAGATCAGAAACAGGTCCAGCAGATGTAGCAGCATCAGCTGGTTCCCTGTGGCAGCATCCTAGCAAGGTGTTTTGGAGCAAGGCAATGGAGCTTTCAGCAGTATTCATGGTGACTGGAGAGCAGGCAGGACCTTCCAGGCTGCCCATAAGGAGGTCTAGGTACCATGAGGTGAAGTGGATTGTCTCCAAGCTCAGAAATAGCAGCCAGGATGGTATGCCAGCCCCTTCCTTGCAATCAGCAGACCACATTCTGGGTAATAACAGAGTGGACACAAACACACACACATCAAGCCCATTCCTTCCTTCTCTTGGGACGTGGCTGAAGCATGTTCCACTAGTGTGGTTGATAAAAGTCTTCCCAAGTCAGAGAGGGACCCAACTTCTTGTTTCATTCTGTTTTGGAAGAACGTGTAGAGGTTGGTTTATAAAACCTCCTGCCAAGTTCTTCAGAGCTTCCAGAACCCCTCTTGTGGCTTCTACTGTGCCAAACATCTTTCCCTTCTCTGGAGATCATGCTTCAAGTTACCTCAAGATATGTCAGCAGTGGCCTGGATCCTTTCCATTTCCATACTTGCCCCTGTTTGAATCCTGGTGATGTGGAGGACAAAGCACTGAAGCAGCACAGTATGTGTTCACTTGGACAGAAGGCCCACAGCTTTCCAGGACCTCAACACCAGCATCCTCCTTGATGACCTTTCAAGGTCACCCAGTCCAACCCCCCTGCAGTCAGCAGGGACATCTGCAACTAGAGCAGGCTGCTCACTGCCCAAAACAACCTGACCTGGAATGGTTCCAGGGATGGGACATCTCCCATCTCTCTGGGCAACCTGGGACAGGCTCTCACCACCATCAGTCTGAATAATTTCTTCCTTCTGTCTAGCCTAATCTCCTCTTTCAGTTCCAAACCATCAGCCCTTGTTCTGTCCCAACAGCTCATGCTGAAAACTCTGTCCCCATTTTTCCTCTAGTCCTTAAAATCCTGGAAGGCCACGAGAAGGTCTCCCCAGATGATGAATGATAGTGCACAGGATAACTGCACTGACCCCTCAATAAGGTCTCCAGCCCTTCAGCTTCTGCTCCAGGCAGGGATGTCACCTTGCCATGGATACAGGGCAGAGCATTACTGGTGGGACATCTCCAACTTATTCCCTTGGGGAAGCTTTGCTCTTGTAGCCTTCTGAACACATCATCAAATTGAGGTTATTTTTAGGCTCATTTCCTGAGGAAAAGGATTAATAGGATGGCAGCAGAGGCATGTGTGTGAGACCATGCATCCCTGTGTGTGAGACCATGTATCTCTGTGTGTGAGACCATGTCCTTGTGTGTGAGAGCATGTCCCTCTGCTTGTGAAACAGTCCTTCTGTGTGAAACCATGTCCCCCTGAGTGTGGAACTATGTCCCTCTGTGTGTAAAGCCATGTCCTTCTGTGTGAGACCATGTCCCTCTGTGTGTAAGGCCATGTCCTTCTGTGTGAGACCATGTCCCTCTGTGTGAGACCATGTCCCTCTGTATGTACCTTCCCTTGTGTGTTTTAAATTCTTTGGGCAACTTCAGCAAAGTCTGATGGAACACTGTAAGATCTCAAATTGATCTCAACACAGAGTTGGGGAGAATAGTGGCCCTGGATGCTCAAGGACTGCAGATCCTTGTCCAAAGGGCCACTGCTTGTTGAAGTCCTTTCTGCTCTGTCTTCACTGATATTAGCACCTGTGTCAAGGCTGGCTCAGGGACATCTGGAGGTGGAGGACACCTGGATCAGGGTGTGACCTGCCAAGGGGCTTGGGGTGTGACGAGCCAGAGAGGTCAGGGTGTGATGTGCTGGAAGGGGTCAGAGTGAAACCTGCTGGGTGGATCAGGATGGGACCTCCAGGAGGGTGTCACCGTGGGACCTGCTGGGAGGGGTCTGGGTGAGACCTACTGGAGGATTCAGTGTGGGACCTGTAGGAGGGTGTCAGGGTGAGATCTGCTGGGAGGGGTCAGGGTGGGACCTTCTCAGGGGGGATGTCAGCACTCTCATGCTTTTTCCCAGCTGGACAACCTCTCTAGAATCAAGTGCTGCTTTCTCGGGGGGGGTGGAGAGAGGCCCCTCCTGGAACCCCCTTGGCCTCGCCTGGCCCTGGCATGGAGCTTCCCGAGGGAGGGAGGGAGGGGAGAATGCAGGGATGGGAAGGACCGGACGGGAGGCGGGGACGGGGACGGGGATGGGGCCAGCGGGGGATGGCGCTCGCTGCCTTCCCCGAGCCATAAAACGGCAGA
>VWZX01006708.1:166839-255404 GCA_013399015.1 Galbula dea
AACGGCAGAGCCAGGAGCGGGAGAGCAGAGACGAGAGGAGAGGAGGCACCGGTACCGGCACCGCCCGACCGACCGACATCGGCACCGGCACCGGCACCGGCACCGGCACCGGCACCGGCACCGGCACCGGCTCCGGCACCAGCCCCGGCACGATACGAACCGGAGTGGACCGATAGGGTGCAGATCAGCACGATAGGGCACAGATCAGCACGATAGGGCACGATACGGACCGGAGCGGAACACTACCGGCACGGTACGGAGCATCCGTGCCGCCCTGTGGAGGTAACGGGAGGGATCCGAGGGGGTCTGGGGGGAGTTAAAGGGGGTCCGAGAGGGTCTGAGGGGGGTTAGAGGGGGTCTGGCGGGGCTAAAGAGGGGTTCCAGGGGGGTTTCAGCCCCTCTGGGATGGCGAGAAGGTTCCGCTTGCCCGCTGCAATTCCCGGGAAAGGCTCCCGCTGTGTCCCTGCTCGGTGTCCCGCTGGACCTTAGCATCGTTTTGCATGAGTAGGGAGGTGGGGGTAGGTGCCTTGGGGGTCTCCCCACCATCATCATCGCCACCACCCCACTTTGGGCAGCCAGTCCCCAGCCTCTGGCAGCCGTGACAAAGGGAGCTGGCTCCTGGCAGAGAAGCTCCAGGCACAGGAGGATTTTCCTGCCTGGTTTTCCTGTAGCAGGAGAAGAGCAATGTGGGCATAGCTCCAGAGACAGGGACTTGGAGGCACTGCGGGAGAGGGTTTGGGAAAAGCTGGAAGCCAGCTGGACTGTGCTCTTACTCAGCTTTGCTCTGTCTTCCTTGGCTTGCCCAAGTCTCCTTGTTCCAAACCCATCCTCCCTGAGCATCCCTCCTAGCTGGGAGGAGGTGTGGGGCTGTAAAATGCAAGCTCAGCTCTCCCCACCACCCAAAAGTGCCCATGGAGTTTGAACTTGGCCCTTGAGCTTCTCTAGAATTTGCATTCAGGTTCTTCCATGAAGCCATAGAGCAGGACACAAGGATGGGGTGAGATTTGGTGATGGATTTTGGCTTCAGGACCAGTCCTGAGGGAGGGCGGGGGGGTGCAGGCAGCTACTGCCACTTCAAAGCAGCTTCAGGGCTGCATTGACATCACACAGAGCTCCAGGCCAAGACTGCCAGGGCGTTAGGGGCTGCACAGGGACCTTCTCTCTGTGGTCTCACAAATCCCTGTATGGCTTGGCCAAGCTGTATCCGGAGTCCATCTGCAGAGCCAGGTTTATGTAAGCTCTGATTTGCAATGTGAAGAGATGCCCAATGATCAGTTTCCCTTTGGAAGATGTCTAGAAACATGGCATCTGGCCCAAGGCTGCACCAGGAGCCCAGTATTTGTCTTGGTCCCAGATCCTTGGAGAGATTCTACCATCTCTCACCTGCTCCCAGTTTGGCCTCGAGTCTCTGTTGAGTACTTTCCAGGAGCAAGGATGGAGCAGGAGTGCCAAAAGGCACCAGTGCTCTGTCCTTTCTCTTGGTATCTAGTAACTCTGCTTTTCTGCCAGACCTATGGGTGCTCCTGGCAGACCTGCAGGTCCTTATGGGACTATAAACTCCTCTCCTGCTCCTGGGCTCGGCAGGAGACACTCTGCCGTAATGCAGTCCTCCCTGGCATGCTGGGCAGGATGCTGGGCCAGGCAGGTCACCAGTCAGACCCAGGGTGTGACAGTCCTGGCTTTCCTGTTGTTAACATCAGTATGGTGTCAATGCACCTTCCTCAGTAAAGATACTGAGCCCCAACCCCAGGACCTAACCACGGGGAGGGCTGGAGGTGAAGATGACCACGGGCAAGGCTCTTCCCTTCTTGCACCAGGGAAGAGATGCCAGGGTTTGGGGAAAGAGCTGATTTCCAGACTCATGGGGAGACAGGGACCTCATCCTGCACTGCTTGCTGACCCACAGCAAGCAGGATCTGGTGCGGGATGGGTGGGACCATGGGCTGTGTTCACTGGTAGGCTTACCATCGGCACATTGCTGCTTTCTGTTCCAGGTGGGAAGGCAACGCTAGGTCACCATGGCCCTGGCGGACAACGCGGGCTGTGCCAAACCCAACGAGGACTTCCCTTTCCCTGACATCATTGAACTCAACGTGGGTGGACAAGTCTACATCACCCGTCACCCCACCCTGGTCAGCGTGCCTGGCTCGCTCCTCTGGGAGATGTTCACCCAGAAGAACATCCGCTCCCTGGCCCGTGACAGCAAGGGACGCTTCTTCGTGGATCGGGATGGCTTCCTCTTCCGCTACATCTTGGACTACATGAGGGACCAGCAGCTGGTGCTGCCCGACCACTTCCCAGAGAGGAGCCGTCTGCAGCGAGAGGCTGAGTACTTCATGCTGCCAGAGCTGGTGAAGATGCTGGCCCCCAAGCTCAGCAAGCAGAACTCCCTGGGAGATGACCCGTGCCAAAGCGACCCAGAGGAGCTCTCCCCAAACGCCGAAGCCAATCGCAACCTGACCTCCGCCAGCGCCATGCTCCCCGCTGCTGCTGCCGCCGCCGCTGGCCCCGGGACTGCCGGCGCCGTCGGCGTGGGTGCTGCCAGTGCTGACGTCCGCAGGGCAGGTTTCATCACCATCGGCTACCGAGGTTCCTACACCCTGGGCAGGGACAGCCAGACAGACGCCAAGTTCCGGAGGGTGGCACGGATCATGGTCTGCGGCAAGACGTCGCTGGCCAAGGAGGTCTTTGGGGATACCTTGAATGAGAGCAGGGACCCAGACAGGCCCCCAGAGAGATACACCTCCAGGTACTACCTCAAATTCACCTTCCTGGAGCAAGCCTTTGATAAACTGGCCGATGCTGGCTTCCACATGGTGGCTTGCAACTCCACAGGCACCTGTGCCTTCGCCCATGACCAGACAGATGACAGGATCTGGACCTCTTACACCGAATATGTTTTCTATCGTGAGTGACACCAAAAAAATCCAACCCACCCCCACCAATCCACCACCAACTCTCCCTTTCCTCTCCTGTGCTGGCTGTTTCCTAGAAGGTAGACATTTGACCCCCAGATCCCAACGTCTCCCCTTTGGCCTCCTTTTGAGTTTGTCCTTGGCAGTTTTTTGTCCTCTTTCCCCCTCCACATTGAACCTCTTCAGCTCTTCCTTGTAGCAGCCGTTGACCATCAACCTTCCTCCCTCTCTCCGACTTCTGCAGTAGCCACCTGTAGCTCCCAACCCTCCCTGGATGTGTGGACTTGGACACTGTGGTGTACATGGTTTGGGGGGTGGGGAGGACACACTGAACTCTGCTCTGGGCTCGGATCCATGCAGCTGGATGAGCTTGTCCACACTGGGACGCTGAACTCAGCCCTCATGCCCCATGCTCCATGCAGCTCCTGGAGAACATGCTGCACATGCTTTATTTGATCTACCACAGGGGCTGAGTGGCTTAAAAACATGGAGAAAGGTGGGAAGCAGAGAGGAGGGTGGGTGGTGGTGGTGGTGGCGAGATGAAGCCTCACAGCACCTGTCTCTTGCTGTTAGCCCATGTAAGCAGCTTAGCATTTTGACTGTCAGTGCTTGGGAAGGCTGGATGAAGACATACCTTGTGTTGGCAGCTCCCATCCCAAGCATTGCTGCTGCTGTGGTGGGGGGGTAGAATTTGGGTGGGAGGGGATGTGGTGGGAGGGGGGGCTTGGGTGGTCAGATGCTTTATTCATGCCTGATTGAAGGGAGGTGAGGGGGGAATGGGGAAGGCTTTACGTGCTGTAGGGTGTAAAATGCTTAGACGTCTGTCCAACTAGTTGGAGGTCTACCAGAAAAAATGTTCCTTCATCTTCCCTGTGGAATATGATGGTGATGTGACAGAGGGCTGGGGCTGGGCTGCTCTGGGTCAGCCTCAGCCATGGCTTCACACATTAAAGGGAATCTTTGCCCAACATGAAATTCTTGGCCCTTTTGGCTATCTCTTGCGAAGGTCTCTCCAAGCACAGCTCTCCATAGTCCTGCTGTTGGGCCTGGGCTTGGCTGCTGCTGCTGCTTCACCATGCCTGGGCCATGTGTAATAAAGGAACGAAACCAATTTGCCTTCATAGTCATCTGCTGAGGTGCAGAGGTGGTAGGATAGGGCTGGGGTGAGCTCTGGCAGCCCAGAGGGGCTGCTCGAGCAGGACAACAGTGCTGAGATGTAAGCAGTGGGCAATGTGCTTTGGTGCATGGATTGAAATCACAGTCATAGAATGGGTTGGGTGGGAAGGGACCTTGCACCCCCTGCACTCAGCAGGGACATCTGCAACTAGAGCAGGTTGCTCACAGCCCAAAACAACCTGACCTGGAATGGTTCCAGGGATGGGACATCTCCCACCTCTCTGGGCAGCCTGGGACAGGCTCTCATCATCCTCAGTGTGAACAACTTCTTCCTTCTGTCTAGTCTAAATCTCCTCTTTCAGTTTCAAACCATCACTCCTTGGCCTGTCCCAACATTTAGCTCCTGCTAAAAAGTCTGTGCCTGTCTTCTAGGCCCCTTTAAGTCCTGAAAGGCAGCAGTCAGGCCTCCCTGGAGCCTTCTCTTCTCCAGGCTGAACAAGCCCAAATCTCTCAGCCTGTCCTCACATCAGAGGGCTTCCAGCCCCCGGATCATTTGTGTGGACACCTCTGGAGCCACTCCCATAGGTCCATGTCTTGCATAACCAGCCCTGGATGATGCCTTCATCCCCATCCATTACTCAAGCAGAGCCTTTCAAGCTCTGGCACAAGATTTCAGCCTACAGATCTTGGTGCCAACACCTGAAGGAGCAGTTGGCCCTGATGTCCACAACCCCTGCCTGTACCAGACTTCTCCCTCCCTGTTGCTTTACAAGGTTGAGACACCCTCCTTAGACCTGCCACCCACCCCTGATTCTCCACCTCTGGCTGCTTCTCAAGCAACCCCCATGAAGCTCTTGCTGCAGGGACTGGAAGGATCTCCTTGCCAGATGAATGCTGGCCAAAAGGTCACTTCTCTTTTTGGGAGGTGGGAGGGAGGAAGGTTTGCAGCTGGTTTCTGAAAGGCTGAAGTCTGCAGGCACTCAGGGAGAGCTGAAAGATCCCAGGGAGGTTGTGCCTCTCTCCTGAAAAAGGGGAAGGCAAAAAACCCAAAAATGGTATTTTCATCAGAGCTTGTTCCTCATTGCAACAGCATTTAGGAGAGGAAATGACAACCAGCTTCAGAAAAAGAAAAGAAAAGGGAACTTGAGCTCTGTGTGGAGAGAGAGAGAGGCTGAAGGACAGGATTAAACCCTTTAAAATAAAGGGGGAGGGAGATGCACTTGCATTATTATTACTATTTTTAACTGAAGATTTTTTCTGATTATCATTAATTAGGCTTGATCAGAAGAAAGAAATTGTTGCCTTGTGGGACATGCTGGTGGTTTGATGTTTGCTTTTCCCCTCTGGAAATGAACAGGAAAAAAAAAGAAATATCAGAGAGGAGGAAGCTTTTTATCCTGAGGGAGAAACCATGGTGGCAAAGTCAACATCTTAGGTGGGGCTGATCTGCCAGGTGATGTGATCTGGGCTGGGAAACCCAATCCCCCAGTGAAATAGGATCAGGGCAGAGGAGGTCACTTCTGGCTCATTTTAGAGCCTGGTGGCTTTCATGAAACCAATACTTGGGAAAGGAATACTTTTGTTGAGGTTTATCTCCACAAAAATGCAACCAGTTTGGGGTTGTTTCTTCTCTTTGGAGATATCTAGTGATGGAAAGATTGTCTTTTTGATGCTCTCCATGGCTGGGAGGAGAACCTGGTTCATTAGCTCCTTAGGAGAGACTGTTTGATGGTCTGTTTGAGGTCCTCATCCTCTGGACAGTCACAGCAAGCTACTTGAGCTAGGTCAGCAGTGAACTGGAAGCTCTCTCAGTCTCCAGAGCTTCAAGGAGACAGTGCAGAAGGTGCTTTCCTGATGGCACCTCTTCTGCTGGCTTTTCCTGGGACCATGCTTACATTTCTGTGTGTTTCCAGACCTCCAGCTGCCTGCTGGACCAGGGTGCTCTGCCTCTGAGCTGGCCTTGCTCAAAGCACCCAGAGCTACATAGCTGTCCTTCAGCTTGTGATCTCAGCATCTCCCACCACCCAGGGTGTCCACAGGGACTCAAAGGGAGAAAAATCAACTCTTGTTGAGTTTCTTTCCCTCCTGGATGCTGGCCTCAGAGCTGACATTTTTCCTTCCCAAGAAGGTGGCCTGAGCCTGCTCTTCAGGCACTGGTTTCTGCCAGTGCCCAGCTGGATTCAGTTGTGTCCCCCAGTTAGCACTGAGGCACAGCACCAGATCCTGGTAGAGATGCTGAGGGCAGCAACCTGAAGATCTTCCATGTTCATAGCAGGTCTTGGGCTTCAGAGAGGATCTGCTTGTCCCCAGCTCAGCCATGGGTGACTTTGCTCTGGAGTAGGAGGGCTGGCCTCTCAGAGGACTGCAGGACACACCTGTAGTAACCCAGAAGGGGTTGCACATGCCTTGGGGGATTAGTCCTGTTGTCTGCCAAAGGCCAGGGCCAGGAGGGATCCCTGGGATTATTTTAATCTGACCTGCACTGAGCAGTCACCAGCTTTTCATCAGCAAGTCCTGCTGGGAAGGAGAGGTGGGGACTGTGGTTAAGATCAGGCTTCTCCACCCCCAGAACACCCACCACCTTGGCCTGGAGGGTGGTTTGTAGGACAGGATAAGAAGCCCACAACCTCCTCAGGAGGTGCAGGGGGAGATCTATGTGGAGCATAGCTCCCCAGCTGCTGAGCTCACCAGAAACCCAACAAATGTTGTCATAAAGGAGGTTTAGGCTTTCAGAGCTTGTTGCTCCTCTGAGGGGGGATGGAACTTACCCTTTCATCTAGAGATCCCCAGAAAATAAGCCATCCCAAAATAACACCCCTTGTTCAGCTGAGGTAAAACATGACCCAGGGCTGGGTCTGCATTCCCAGGAGAGCAGCCTGCCCACAAATTGCTGGGTGCTCACTCTCTCAGCTTCTCATTCTGCACAGAATCTGCAGGAATGAAGTTTCCTCACGAGGAAAAGTCAAATCCCATCTGTCCCCATCCAGCATTTCTGCCACCCTGACAGAACATCTGAAAACATTTTAGCTCCTTAGGTCTGTCTTCAGCCCCTCTCTAAGGAGCCCTCCTTGGGGGATAGAAAAGTCTTGTCCTGCTCAGAAGCTGAGCTCTCCTCACCCTGCCAGCAGCCAGGAGGCAATAAGGATGCAGCAGAATAATACTGGGGGTCTGTGAAGAAGACAAACAGGGTCCTGTGGGGTTCCAGGTTAGAAGCTAGAGGTGAGACACAAAAAAATCCCCCTGTCCCCAACCTAGAAATCCCATCCAGGGGAGACCTGAGGAGCCCAGGCTGCTCAGTGTGTCACAAAGCTTGAGGCTGACTTGATTGCAGTGTTGAAGTGGTGAAGGACTCATGGATGAAGCAGCACAGAGAGGGCAGAAGCAGCTGTAGCTGGAAGCTGGAACTCCTACTTTGACAAAGAACCCCCCCAAAACACTCCTTGAACAGCATGGGTTCTCAACTCAGAGCTTCTCCACTTCTTGGTGCAGAAACGGCAGCCTGATGCTTTCTGTAAGGAAAGGTTGACCAGGAGGAAGTTTTTAGGCTCAGTTTAGCATCTGCAACGTGCAGGAGGTGAGACAATATGCAGAGCAGTGCTCTGCTCTGGCCAAGCCATGGAGAGAGAAAGAGAGACCTCTGGGTCTCCTTCCTGGGGAGAAGCAGGAGAGGAAACACAGCTGAGCAGTCAGTGTTTGCATTTGCTGGAAGTGGTGAGAGCCAGAAGATGCTTTGGGTGGGATCAGATGTTCTGGCAGCTGGTGGAGAGCAGCAGGAGCACTTTGTCAAATGAAGCTTGGCCAACCCATGCTGACAGCTTGTTCTGACCTAAAGCAGGTTAGAGTTGGGGACTTGGTGATGGCCAGATGGGTTTTCTTAAGAGGTTCTTGCAGTTGAGAAAGTTTTGCTTAGGTCTAGGGGGTGGATGGCTGGGAATGGTCACCTCCCTCCCCTCCTCTGCCTGAAAGCTGCTCTTGCAAACAAGACTAAACCAGATTACATCTAAATCATACTTGAGTCCACAGCACAACACCTGCATCCCAGATGTCTGGTCCTTCTCCCTCCTCAGCCTTCTCCAGGCTGTGATGCAGAGCCTGTTTCATCCCTTAGGAGCCTACCAGGCATGTGAAAATGGGGGTTGGGAGGCAGCAGAGCTCCTCAAATCCTCCTTCCACTGCCCAGAGCATGAGCTCAACCTTTTAGCAACAAACTCAGCTGAGAAACCAGACTTTATGGGCTTCCTGCCCTGTGCCAGCTCCATGGGCAAGCAGCCTGCTGAGCCTGTGCAGGAGTTGATGAGCTCTGGAACCCACCAGAGCCAGGTTCATGGTTAATTTACAGGTCCCCTCTGGAGGTAGCTTGGGATGTTGAACAGAGCTGGAAGATGAATGGTTGGACTTGATGATCTTAAAGGTCTCCTCCAAGCAAAACAATTCTATGATTTCATGATTTCTCCCTGCAGAGAGGTGGCTGCACTTCCAAACCTCTCCCTGAGGGACAGGGACCAGGCAGAGGTGGCACTGCCAGGGTTCTTTTCCCCTACTAGTGTCCCAAATAAAGACAGAGCCTCCCTGAGCAGGGGATGGTGCCCAGGGGTGCATCTTACCCTCCATGATCTGCAGAAATCATGCTGCTGTGCTGTGCCCCAGCTCAGAACCCCTCTGTGGTGGTAGCATTGCATGATCCTGGCCCACCAATCCCAAAACCCATGCATAAAGAGAACCACAGAACCATCAAGGTTGGAAAAGACCTCAAAGATCATCCAGTCCAGCCATCAAAATACAACAGGGTAAACATGTTGTGGCCACAAGCCTTCTGCTAGCTATCCTTGGTGTCCTCATGGACCTGCCCTAGCCCCCTGCATGGCTACCTCAAGCTCTCCTGGCTTTGCTGGAAGCTGAGGGTTCAGCGTTGGAGTTTGTTTGGGTTTTTAGCTCTCAGCCCTTTTCCATCCCAGGCCAGGGCTCAGAACCAACAACCAAACAAAGACAGAACTGTTTGAAGCTCAAAGACAAAATAAAGTAAACAAAGGAAACTGTCAAAAGAGCTATCCCAAGGTTTCCCTAAGCCAGTCTGGTGTTGGCCACACAGCCAGTGGTGATCAGCACCTGATGATTGCAGCCAGAGAAGCTGGTGGCTTTCATGGTCCTAAGAGACCAGGTGTTGCAGACCTAGAGGAGGGCATCTGCCAGCTCTTCACTGATCAACAGGGAATGGTGCAGAGGAAAAAGCAACAGGAGCAAGGGAAAAGAGTAAAGGTCCTTGTTGTTTGTCCCTGTTGGTCTGTGCATTGCTGGACACACCAGACTCTGCTTCTCCTGTGGTTTAGGGACACTGATGAGGTGGCAATGGTTCCCTTCCAGTGCTGGGGTCTCATCTTGACATAAAACAGGGATACTGCAGGGATAGGCACAGGTTCAGCATCACTGTGTCCTCACCTGGCTCACCCTGCCTCAGTTTCCCCAACCTACAACAAACCAGTCCTTTGTGATCCTCCTGAGGTCAATGCAACTGATTACCTCAGCCCAGAGCCACCATGAATCCAGTGGCACCCAGGGCACAGCCTGCCCACAACTCTCTCCTCAGGAACCTGGAGCTCCAAGCATGAGGAGGACACTCCACCCTTGGTGGAGAAGATCCTCCAGTCCCTGCACTACAAAGAAGAAACTCACTGAGTGACAGTGTTTTGCCCCAGCTGGAGATCACTTTCTCAGAGCTGAGGCTTTCAACTGAAACCAAACCAAACCAAAACCAACCCAACCCAACCCAGAACAATGCTCTAACCCTTCCCTTCTGCAGCAGAACAAAGGAGTGCAGCTCATGGAGTGAGGTCCCACTCATCAGGCAACTCCTCCCCACCTCTGTCTGTTCCCTTCTCACCCTAGTCTTCTGGTTGATATATTGTTTTAATCAACTCAAAGGATTAAATGTCATTAAGGACCCAGGGAAATGGACTTCTCCAGCTGCAAGCTGGGCTGGTCCCAGAGCCCTGGGGTTGCTGAGCCTGGAGAAGAGCAGCCCCAGAGGGGAGCTGCTCAAGGCTGAGCAAGAGCTGAGGGCTGGGGGCAAGAGGCTGGGGCCAGACTCTGCTCAGTGGTGGCCAGGGCCAGGCCAAGGGGCACTGGGCACNGCCCTCACCATGCTGGGATTTGGGGATTCTGTGATCAGAAGAGGAGGAATGGGAGTAGGAGGACAGTAGGAACCTGCCTCACTGGTGAAGCAATGGTTCAGTAGTTCCAGCCCATAGTTAACTGAGAAAAGAGCAAAAGACAAGTAAACAGGAAGCTGTTTCACAACCTTTCTGTCACCAAAGCTTCCTCCTGCTCAGCTCAGTCCTCAGCTCTCTGCCTGTCCCAAGGTCTCCCCAGGGATGGGCAGTCTCTGCTGGCCTCCTGCTGTCTGTGCTCACACAGGAGCTGGTTCCCATGTGCCCTTCATGTGGACACTGGGGCAGGGAGTGTGACACCCTGCTCCATACCTTGGCTAGTGAGGAGCTTGCTCCCTAGTCCTTCACAGGAGGCTTCCCATGGGAAGGAGAAGTGCCCAGGGCTTCCCATGCCATCTAAGAGCATTGACCAGTGATTTTTGGAGCAGGCAGAGAAACAAAGACATTTAGAACTTCCTTTTCTGTTGTTGTTGTTGCTGCTTTTCTGTAGAGCTTGTGGTTTTCTAAACCCACCCAGAAGGCAGATGGGTTTGCAGCTTCTCACAAGTGGAAACATCTCAGCCTGACTTCAGGCACTTTCATGGAGCAACTCCAAACCTGAAGGAACCAGCCATGGGTGTTCCCAAAACAGGATTGTTCTCTGCATGCCTGAGGAGGATTTAGGACCAGACCCCAGGGGAACAAAAAAAAACCCCATCAACCAGATGCCTCAGGCTGAAGCTTTTTAACTAACTCTTTGCTCCAGGGGAACTGAAGTCCCCAGGTCCTAGGTTGGAAGGGTTCCCAGCTTGCTAGAAGTCACAGAGGCCAGGAAAGTGCTTCTCAGCATGCTGGAAAGCTGAACTGGTACCAAACACGTGGAGGTTCTGATAAGGGCTTGCTGCCTCCTGCCAAAACACCTCCATGCTCACCTCCCTCCTGCCCCTCCTCCCACACAGTTTAGTGCAGAGGCTAACTCCACCTCCCAGCAAACTGTGCTTTTTGTAGAGCAGCAAAGCAAAGATGTTTCCTGGTGCTGAGATCTCGTTGTGTTTGCCAGCAGTGGTGAGGTTTTGCCACCAGGGACCTTCCCCCTAGGCAGTTCTCCTCCCTCCATCCCTCTGCAGGAGCTGAGGTCATCCAGCAGGATGATGGACATGAAGGACAAGCCACCCTGTCCCTTGCCTCCTGTTAAGCAGAAGGTTGGCAGGAGTCAGGAAACCTTGTTCTTACTTCTGCTGGCAGACAACCCAGCCATGCTGGTTCCTTCTAGGAGAGCACCTTTGCTGCCTGGGCATCTCCTCCTCCACACAGAAAGGTCTTCTACTGGCCTTCACCTCCTCTGTTCTTTCTGGCCCTGCTCCCCACAGCCACTCAACCCTGCAGCAGCAGCTACTTCTACTTGGAAGCTGCTTCAGAAGTTCCTAGAAGGCTTCTTGTGGGGCATGGATCTCTAAGCAACATCTGCAGGCTTGTGTCACAGGTTAACCAGTCAGCACTGGGGGCTAGAAATCCCAAGCCTGGATCCTGCTGGAAGCAAGGCTATAAGGAGGCTTCAGGTGACTTAAGGACATAGGCAGAGCCTGCAGGAGATGCAGGAACTCTGGAATCCTCCATGAACTACAAAGCTTTGATCTACTTGCCACCAGCCCTAGCCAGGATTGCTCCTTCCCCTTTCCACTTCTTATTCCAGAACCTTGGGGTTTCTTTATGTGGTTAATCATTAAAAAAAAAGAAAGAACTAAAAAAAAAAAACCACTAAAAATTCCACCCAAAGCAATTCTTTCCCAATAAATCTATCTCTTGGTTAGGAAGTTCCCCTGAGCCTCCTCTTCTCCAGGCTAACCAAGCCCAGTTCCCTCAGCTGCTCCTCACAACACTTGTGCCTTCCTCACCTTCCTTGCCCTTCTCTGGACATACTCTAGCATCTCAATGTCCTTCCTGTCATGAAAAACCCAAACCAGCACCCCAAAAGGGTGACCTGGTGTTGCCAGAGGACCATGAAGCAAACACACACTCCAGGCACCAAACCAAGAGCACAAAGCTCTCTCCTGGAAGCCTAACCACACTTGACAAAACACTGGTGTGTTGGAGCCACCTCTATGTGACCTTTCCTAGGTAGTAATCATAATGGATGGTTCTAACTGGTGTTAATGACCTGCTGGATGCTTTGGTAGCTGCTGAACAAGACCAGGCAGGGAGCAGAGCCCTGATGCTTCATCCATATGGTCACTGAATGATTGCTCCTTCCCCTTCAAACTGAGGGGCAAACTGGGGTCTCCTTGTCCTGCCTTAAGGACCTGGAGCAGGCAATTGATTACTCCCAGAGCAGCTTCTCACAGGCTTGGGCCATCAGCAGTTACTCACTGTGCATTTCTAGGGAGCCTCCATGTCCCTAGGCTGGCACCCACCAGTTGCACCCTCAGCTCAGGGGCTGATGGGGCAAGTCCAGCCACAGCCACTGGAGAGGTCTTCTCCAGGGGGAATTTGGCACAGCTAGGTGGATGGTAGGACCATGGGGAGCAGCTGGGGGTGGGCTGCAGGGGGGTGTTATGGGGTCATAGCATCACAGAATCCTTTGGGTTGGAAGAGATCTTTAAAAGCATTGAGTTAACTCAACCCTGCCAGGTCACCACCAAACCATGGCCCTCAGCACCACATCTCCAGGGCTTTCAAACCCCTCCAGGGATGGTGACTCCACCACTGCCCTGGGCAGCCTGGGCCAGGCCTTGACACCCCTTTAGGGGAAGAAACTGTTCCTAATGTCCAATCTAAGCCTTCCCAGTTGCAACTAGAGGCTGTTTCCTCTTGTTCTACCACTTGTTGCTTGGGAGAAGAGGCTAAGCTCCATCTCACTCCAACCTCCTTTCAGGTTGATGCAGACCAAGACTGAGATGTGGAGCAAAGGGGAGGTTGGGCTGGAGGAAGCTAAGCAAAGGATGAAGCACAGCCTCAGGTTTGTTGCCTTGAATCAGCTCCTGGGGCCCCATGAAGCCTCAGAAAACAGCCCAGCTCCATCATCAGGATGGTGTCCACCCTGACAGAAGTTTCCATCCTCCACAGACAGCCCAAACTCTACAGCCTCCAGCTGGCCTGGAGTAATCCCAGCATTAATTACCAGCTTTTTTGGAAGGAAAAAAATAGGGAATTCCTTTCATTTGCAGTTGTGTTTGAGTTCCATGACTGGAACAACTCAGCACCACCTGCAAACAGGCTCAAACTCCCTCCCTGGTTGTTCTTCCAAAGCCTGGAGCCATCCCCATGGGGGGAGGACGTGGCCTGGAGCCCAGCCCAGAGCTGCATCTGCACAAACAAGACTCAGGGAGGTTGGAAGGGGCTCAGCCACTAACTAAAATAACTTCCCTACCCTGTGTTTAACTGTTGGGAAAAGGCAGCTCCAAGCCCTTTCCAGACTGCAAGGCTGAAATTGCAGCTTTGGGTCTTTCTTTGCTGTGGCTCAGGGGAGTTTGTTTTCTCTTGGGCTGAGATCTGCAGGCAGGAACTTCCTGAGAAAGCTTCTTGTCTGGGAGCTGTCAGCATTAGCTCAGCCCTTGGTTAGCTGGAGACCCTTGGGTCAGAGCTGGAGCCAATTGGGAGATGAGTTTGTGGGGCTGCAGAGATCATAGAATCCCAGACTGGTTTGGGTGGGAAGGAACCTTCCAAGGTCATCTAGTCCAACCCCTTGCACTCACCAGGGACATCTGCAACTAGAGCAGGTTGCTCACAGCCACAAACAACCTGACCTGGGATGGTTCCAGGGATGGGACATCTCCCACCTCTCTGGGCAACCTGGGACAGGCTCTCACCACCCTCAGTGGAAAACATTTCTTCCTTCTCTCTGGTCTAAATCTCCCTCTTTTAGTTTAAAGCCATTATCACCACTTGTCCTGTTGCAAGAACAGACTTCTCACTCTCTGCAAGTACCTGAAAGAGACTGGAGCAAGATCTCTTCTCCCAAGGAACAAGTGACAGGGCAAGAAGTAACAGCCTCAAGCTGCACCAGGGGAGGTTTAAGTTGGACATTAGGAAAAAATTCTTCCTCAAAGTATTGTCCATGCCTGGCCCAGGCTGCCCAGGGCAGTGGTGGAGTCACCATCCCTGCAGGGGTTTCAAAGCCCTGGAGATGTGGTGCTGAGGGCCATGGTTTGGTGGTGACCTGGCAGTGCTGGTTAATGGTTGGACTTGAGGATCTTAAAGGTCTTTTTCAACCAGAACAGTTCAGTGATTCAATGATTCTAAGGAGGATGGGAAGGGATGGGATGGGGTGGGATGGCTTCTCCAGACCTACCTAAGGTGTTTCACATCCCATGGCATGCACACCAGGCAGCACTGCCAGCCTGCTGCCAGCCAAACTGCATTAGACAAGAGGCAGAGCAGAGCTAAATTCATGCATGAGACACAAAATGGCACAGAGAAGGGAGTCAGGTCCCCAGTGTGCCCTGGCAGGAGTCACCACCTCCCCATCCCCACCACTGCCCCTGCAGCAGGGAGCCATCCTGGACCACACATACAAATCCAAACCCAGCTGTCCACAAAACTACTTGGCAGAGAGATTTTGGAGCCTGTGACCCCTAGCTAAGTGGATGACTGTCTGCTTGGGGCAGGTCTTACTAGTGAAGATAGAGCCATGGCTCTTTCTCCAGCCACCCCAAGCTGCAGCAGATCTAGGAGGCTGTCAACATACAGCTCTTGCTGAATAAAGGCTGGTATTGCTGGTCCTCACCCCCTGTCCACCTGCTGGACTCTGGTTGGAGTTGAGTAAGAGCATCTCACTCCAAGTAACAACATCCTCAGCCTCTCCCTGGTCTGGGGTGTGATTTCTCATTCCTGGCTGTGCTAGGATGCTATGGCCAGAGCTGGAGCAGGCTGACCTCTCTCTGAGTCCAGACTGTGATTTTTGCCTTGCTCCTGCACTGCCCCATACTCCTCCTCACTCTCCTTACCAGCCTTCTAACTGTGCTGACAGAAAACATTCTCTTTGCAGCCCATCACCATCCCAGGATTGAGCTGAGAACCTGCTGAGCTCAGGAGCTCACCAAACCCCAAGAGCATGACCCCATCTCTGCAGCCTCCTTCACACAGAGCTTCCCTGAGCACTCCCTTTGCACTTCTCCCTGCAGTCTCCCAGCTGCTTTGGGCTTTCCTGCCCAAAATAGTCCCTGCTAGAGTTAACTGGGCTGGGCAAGCAGGTCCTGCAGGAGGACAGGGAACACACACACGTGAAGAAGGACTGGAGTTCCAAAGGGTGAGGTCCTCTGCAGGAGGCTGTGTGTTGGAGAGAGGATGGGTTTGCAGGAGCCTGAGCTGGAGGAGATGTGGGGCAAGAGTTGTTCTTCTCAGCCTGGTGCTGGGTTGCTGGGATGGTGGCTTAAGAATGATGTTGAGGAGCTGGAGGGAGGCCAGGGGAGCAGCAGGAATAATAAGCTGAGGTTCAGTAAGCAAGAGCTTATTAGGACATGTGGAAGAAGTGAGGTTTGGTCTGGCTGGGGAGCAGGAGAGGTGAGAGCAGTCCTTCAGCAGGCAAATTTGGGTTATTAAATGGATGCTAATCAATTGTACTGGAGGGGCCACTGGAGACAAAATAAGAATTCACTGCAGGGAAGGTTTGGCTTGGACATCACTAAAAGCTTTCCAGCAGCAACCTGCAGCCTCTGGGAGGCAGATCCCTGGGGCAGGACTGGTATCTCCTGCCTGGAGGACTGAAGGTTAGACAAACACCCATCAGAGATGATCCCCTGGGGTCCTGTGTCTGTGAGCTGCCTGGGCAGCCCCTGAAATGATGGGCTACTAAAACAGAGCTCAGACCTTCCTGTCCCAAGGCAGGAAGCATCACCAACATTTTAACAAGGGATCTCACCCAATCCAGCCAAGAGCCTGGATTAATGCTCCTGCCATCTGCAAGCCCTGACAGAGGGGAACCAACAGGTCCAGCAGTTGAAAGGCAGATGCTTTCCCATCAGCCCCAACTCTGGTGGCATGCTCTTTGCCTGCCTCCACCACCCTGCTGGGTTAGACCACCCTGGAGTGGGCCCAGGAGAGGATGCAGCTCTCTCATTTCCTTCTCAGCCTTATCTCTGATCTCTCTGGTTCACATTACCTTCTCCTCCTCATCTCAGCCAGTGCCTACCTGCTCACCCCCCTGCTGCTGCTGCCTAGGAGGTCCTCTCATTAGCCCACACCTCCACCCACAGCTCTATCTGAACTGGCATCTCTTCTGGCTTCCTGCAGGAAATGAGCTGGTGGGGAGTGTGTTCACAACACCTCAATTCAGCCACCTTGCCAGAGGATAAACAGAGGGTGGAGGACTCTACCAGCAACTGAAAGCACCCAAATGAGGCTCTTGGTGCCCATCAGTGAACTTGTGGAGTTACTTCTGCCCAAGAAGTCCCAGATTATCCTGACTTTCCAGCCCCCAAGACCCTCAGCCTGGGCTGCAAGTGCTGAATGGCATGGAACAGAGATGGTGTCCTCTCCACTTCACATCTTCTGCAGCCCCACCACCACCCAGCAACCCACCACAGCCTTCCCTGCCTATGGGACAGAGCAGTGAAGGAGGAATCCTGCTTCTGAGCCAGGCACTTTCTCCTTCAGAGCCTCACAAGACATGGATCTAACCCACACTAGAATGTTGGTCTTCTCCACCCAGACCCTGATTTCTGAGGAGAAGCTGTGGCTCACCACAGGGCCTCCAAACCCAGACCACCTGAAGGTAGCCCTCCACAGCCAGCACCATCTTTTTGGCCCTCCACTTGCCACAAGGACACTGAAACCAGCCTTGAGGTGAATGTTAACAGTGAGCAGAGAGCAACAGACTTTGTCTTCCTCCTTCCTCTTCCTCCTAGCCATCAGGCATGTGTTTGACCAGGCTGGCTTTCCCCTGCTGCCCTCTCCTACCTGCACCCATGGCAGGCAGATGCAACCCAGCCAAGCTGTTTTCTGTTTCATGTCATTTTACATCTGATCTGAAACAAAATCCAGGGCTTTTCTGGTTTAGTTTGGAGGGTTTTTTTTTTCCTCTTCTGAAGCCTAGACTCAAATAAAATCCCCAAATGAAGGCATTATTTAAATAATGGGGGGATTGCTGCTCAGTGACACTGACTTAAAGCGATTTAGCTCCAACCTTAAAGCCTGGGGGGGGGGCTGCACTTTCCTGATTAATTCTCCCACAAACCACAGGAGTCAAAAGCAGCCCAAGCCTTGACCTCTCCTGCTAAAGACACGTGGCAGAGAGTGAGGATAGGCAGAGGCAGGAGAGGCTGGACCACAGGGGTTCAGCTGCTCCTGGTTGTGCTGCTGCTGGAGCTTCTCCATCCATCACCTGCCCTTTCTAGCCCTCCTGGCTGCAGGACCATCATCTAATTCTCACTCCTTTCTCAGAAAGAGGAACTCAGCACTGGACATCATATTCTAGAATCAAATCAGACCTTCCTGATGTTGAAGGGAGACTGAAAAGCTTTCTAACAATGAATAAAGCAGCAGGGATAAAGTGCTTGGCCCACCTGGATATATATGGGTGCATTGAAAATGCAAACTGCTACATTAGGAAATGAGATCAGGGGGAGAAGATTTATCAGGCAGGAGCAAGTCTGGCTCCAGTCCCACCTGGCAGAGAGATTTCAGACCAAGGTGGAAGAAGCCCCTGTCCTAGTTTGCATTAGCCTCACTCCAGGAGAGTTTCTCCTTACCCTCAGCTTGTGGGTGATGCCCAAACCCTGCAGCATCAAGGCCTCTGTCTCCTATGTTTAATCTTTTCTAAACTAATTTGGGAAGAGAGGCTACTTTAAAGGGAGCTCTCCATAGAAACCATGTGGCTTTTATAATCCTGGCAACACTCCAACCAGCTTCCTCCTTAGCTGTGACTCTCCTGATCTCACTCCTCTTGGCTGTACAACTCCCTTTATCACACCAAATCCCAGCATGGTTGGGGTTGGAAGGGACCTCTGGGCATCATCCAGTCCAACCCAACTGCTCCAGCAGGGGCAGCCACAGCAGGGTGACCACCAGCACCCCCAGATGCCTGGGGAATCTCTCCCCAGGAGGAAACTCCACAACCTCTCTGGGCAGCCTGGGCCAGGGCTCCAACACCCTCATACCAAACAACTTTCTCCTCCTGCTCAGCTGGAACCTCCTGGCTTCCAGTTGGTGCCCAGTGCCCCTTGGCCTGGCCCTGGGCACCACTGAGCAGAGTCTGGCCCCAGCCTCTTGCCCCCAGCCTTCAGCTCTTGCTGAGCCTTGAGCAGCTGCCCTCTGGGGCTGCTCTTCTCCAGGCTAAGCAGCCCCAGGGCTCTCAGCCTTTCATGCCCTTTATGCCTTTCAGAGTTTTACTGAAGGAGGAGAAGTCTCCAGGACTAATCTCTTTTCCCTCAAGATATCTGTTCTGTTTTCTGTGGTTTTTATCCCCCTGCCCAAAGCACTCTCCTGCCCCTGCCACCTCTCAGTGCTCAACCAGCATTTCTTCACCTCCTCAGCACCACACCAGGCTCTTTACCTTCCCTTTTGGTTTACTTTCTGTCTCCTAAGTCTGATTTCAAACCCACCAAGGTCTTATTGAACCTCCTGGCAGGCTCCTGGTTAGCTCACCCTGAGCAGGTCCCTCTGGAGCTTACCCTGCCCTCAGCCAGCTGAGATCAGCTCCTACTCCCTGCAAAATCTGTCCACCTGATTGCTTGCTCTTTTCCCTTTCTTCTGCTAATAAAAGACCTTCCTCCTGAGATGGGCCTCCAGGGATGCCCTACACCAGACCTTCCTCCTGTCATGGGCCTCCAGGGATGTCTTAGCAGATCTTCCTCCTGAGATGGACCCTCAGGGCTGTCCCATCAGACTTCCACCCTAAGATGGGCTCTCAGGGCTGTCCTGTTCCATTATTCCTGATTGAGCATGAACTCTTGATTCCATTTCTTCTTTTCTCTGCCTTATTAAGTTTTTAATACTCCATGGAAGTGAGACAATCCCCTTTTGGCTATTGAGCTCCCTTCAAAGCCTCTTTGATGGCCTTTATCAAGAAGCCCTCAGGAAATGCTATTAACTGCTCTCCATTCTCCACCAGTTTGTTGACTTAAGAAAAGCCAAGTGGATTCTTTTTTCCTCCCTCCTGTATTGGTGGGCTTTTAATTCTGCCTTTAATTGTTATTTCACTTTGCTCACTACATCCAGAAGCAGTTCTAGTTCCTCAATGGCCCTTGGTAAACATGCTCAGGTGAACCATTTATCTACTGGCAAATGCAGGCTGGGGGTTAATTGAGACCAGTTGCCAACTCATCACAAAGTACAGGAAATAGTGCTGGAAAAAACCAGAATTTTTTGGTTAAGTTTTCTTTTTTTGGCATGTGAAAAATGCATTTCCTTCTGTGCCTTGGGAGCAAAACCACCTGATTTCCCCTTTCCAAACAATATTGGAAGATTAAGTGTAATTTTCACCTGCCTCTCCACGCTCTGAATGGGTTTCTAGGGGGGAAAAAAAAAGAAATCTCTTTTTGATAGCAACCAGGTAGAAGCAGAGAGGGAGAGGTGTCTTGTTCCAACTCTGTTCTTCCCCAGTCAAGCCACCTTTTGGGGCTGTCCTCCTCCAGACCTTCTCCTCCTCCCCTGCAAGCAGACAACAGGCTGTTGATACCTTTCAGGGATGGGAAAGAGGAGCTCTTCTCCAGGCCTTCAAGGAGCAAGAGAGTAGCTCCTCTGCTTCTCCAGGTGGAAAATCCATGAGTGGAGATGTAGCTGGGCTGATGGCCAGGCTTGTGACCTCCTCAAGAGTAGCAAGGGAGACATCCCTACCCAGAGGGTAGCTCTGCTCCAAAATCTTCCTCATCTCAGGGGAAGGGATGCACTAGCCCATGGCCCTGTCCCTGCACCTACAGGGCTTTGGAAACAACAGGTTGCCTTCAAGAAAGTTGTTGATTTCTACTAGTACAAGGACATCTCTAACTGGAAGAGAAAGATGGGTTTGAGGTGGTGAACCAAAGGGGTGTTCTTGTGTGACCAGAGGTCACCAGAAAGCCATCATGGTGGAGCAGAGAGCCAGACCCACATCTTCTCCTTTGTTTCTAGGTCCTGTTGAGCGAGCCAAACTCTCCAGGCAGCTGTCCAGGCACTGCAGCCTTCCAGGTAAAAACCACCCTGAGGGATGCCCTGGGGCAAGCCTGGCAGTGGGTGAGGGTACCAGTGAAGATGGAGCTTCAGGTCTGCCCAGGGCAGTGGTGGAGTCACCATCCCTGGAGGGGTTGGAAAGCCCTGGAGATGTGGTGCTGAGGGCCATGGCTTAGTGGTGACCTGGCAGTGCTGGGGAACAGTTGGACTTGGTGATCTTGAAGATCTTCTTCAATCAAAATGATTCCATGATCTGAGATTCAGCAGTGGCTTTCTGCTCCTCATGATCCCCAGGTAGCCCAGTGCCTGCTCTCACTGGCCATGAGAGCCTCCTTGGTGGCTTCAACCCCTTCACTGCACCTGTAGGACATCATCTCAGCTGTTGTGTTTGTCAGACAAAGTGGATTTGAGACCTGGGGTGGAGCTGAGCCAGCAGCATTCAGAGGGGACTTGGAAGTCTTCCCAGCTCCTGGCTTTTAATCTCTTCATAAGGTGATGAGAGGCAGGAAGGGAAGCCAGCACCTCTCACACAAACCCTGAGCATCTGAGCAGAGACACTGAGTAAGAAGTTCCATTGAGAGCATCTGCATGTGTGGAGATGCTGGCCAAGGGGGTGGGTTGGATAAGTCTGCATCTCACTGGAAAGCACAACCTCCTCCTCCCTCTGCTCAGCCTCTCCTTGGCTCCCAGAGCTACCCAGGGAGGTTTTATTCTGTACAATCCTCAGCTTTGGGGGAAAGGCCATGGTCCAGAACACAAACAGTCACTGCCCAAAGGACTTAACCCTCCAAAAGGAAATGGAAAGGAGAAATCTGCAGCTGTCAAGTGGAAGGGAGGTTTCCCAGGACTGGATTAGACTCTGGCAGACATTCCAAGGAGTGATATCTTGGCCTCAAACTCTCTTTGAGCAGGAAAAGGCAGAAAGACTGGGAGAGAAGTGAAGTGGGAAGAAGACTTTGCAGTCTGTAGGCTTTGTCTCTGTTTTGGGGTGAGGTGGGTTTAGTCCTCTGTAAATTGCTTCATCTCTCTCTGGCTCACTGCTGGAAAGAGAGACTGATGCTCCTGATGTCTGCTCTGGCTGGAGGAGGATTGTGTGTTTGCACATGTGGCCTGGATCCCTGGGGTAAGGCTGGGACTCTCAGCTGGACCCAAGGGGCTGCCCAGTGCCTCTCTCTGTGCTGGGATGGGCTTCAGCACCTGCAAGTGATGCAGCTGCTGTGGCTTTGGCAGATCTCAGCTCCTCAAACCAACACCAAAAGAGAAAGGGAAAGGCATGAAGTCTGGTGTGAGCCTCCAAGAGGAAGATGCTGAGGGAACTGGAGCATCTGTGGCAGGAGGAAAGGCTGAGAGCCCTGGGGCTGCTTAGCCTGGAGAAGAGCAGACCCACAGGGGAGCTACTCAAGGCTGGGGGCAAGAGGCTGGGGCCAGACTCTGCTCAGTGGTGCCCAGGGCCAGGCCAAGGGGCACTGGGCACAAACTGGAAGCCAGGAGGTTCCAGCTGAGCAGGAGGAGAACCTGTTTGGTGTGAGGGTGTTGGAGCCCTGGCCCAGGCTGCCCAGGGAGGTTGTGGAGTCTCCTCCTGGGGAGAGATTCCCAATGCAGCTGGAGGTGATCCTGGTCACCCTGCTGTGGGTGCCCCTGCTGGAGCAGGGGGTTTGGACTGGATGATGCCCAGAGGTCCCTTCCAACCCCCACCATGATGGGATTTGGGGATTCTGGACATGGGGCAAAATCCATTCCCCCTCCTCCCCATAACCAACCAGTGCCTGACTTGGACTGATATGTTTTCTCCATCAGCAGCAAATCCTTGTGCAGCTGCTACCACCATGGTCCTGTTCTCCTGTGCTGGACCAGCATGCTGGGATTTGGGGATTCTGCAATTCACAAAGTGACTCTGAGACAGATTTGGATCTTAGCCTCTTCCTGTGCAGAGGATGAGACTCTCTCTGTTTATTCCAGCCTGGTCCTAATCCAGGTTTCCGATCCCAAAACCAGTCCTCACAAAAATGGAAACTCCAGCCACTGCCCAGCTGTCGTTGGAAACAAAATGGGGATTGATGCAGTTCCTCTGGCAGAGGACACAGAGCAGAGCACGGCAGGGGGGAGGTTGGGGGATCCTTTGTTTTCCCTTGCTGGAGGTGCCAGGAGGAGGAGGAGGAGGAGGGACATCCAGTTCCTGCTCTGTGCCTCTGCTCCAAGGCTGCACCTCCTCCCCTTTGCAGAGCCTGAGGGCTTCACCCCAAACCCCCCCCCCAGAACCAAGAAGAGGTGCTGGAAGAGCAGCAAATAGCTAGAAAGATCCCCCCAAGGCGTGGACAGGCTCTGCAAGGAGAACACCCCACACCCACATCTGCTCCTCACGCTGCTGCTGTTCCTTTTCCTTCTCCTCCTCCTCCTCCTCCCAATCCTATTAGCATTAGAGAGGGATAGAGCTATAAGAGGAAAAGCCCTTCCTCAGCAGCAGCCCTGACAGCTTGCCTTCTAAATCTTTAATAAGCACTGGCTCCCTCAGCCACTCTCATCTGCTGCCTGCCAGCCTGTGGGAGCAGAAAGCCAACGGCCTGGCCCCTGCTGAAGCTCTGCTGGCTGCTGGGGAAGGTGTGATGCAGTGATGGAGTCTCAGCCTTGCAGTTCTTGCTCCATCAGAGGAGCTTCTCCACCTCTATTTGTGTGCCAAGACCTCAATCCAAGAGCATGTGGCCTTATCCCATCTGGAGATGATGCTGGTGCCTGTGCTGTGAGAGGTGGGACAGCTCTGCCAGGAGAGGAGAGCAGGGAATCAGACAGCTGGGGGGGTTGGAAAAGAGCTTTAAGCTCATCAAGTCCAACCATTAACTTAACACTGCCAGGTCACCACCAAACCATGGCCCTCAGCACCACATCTCCAGGGCTTTCAAACCCCTCCAGGGATGGTGACTCCACCTGATCCAGGCCTTGCCAACCCTTTTGGGGAAGGAATTGTTCTTCATGTCCAACCTGAACCTCCCCTGACACAACCAGAGATTGCTCACCACCACTGCTGGGTGGCTCAGTCCCACCCAGTTCATCCCACACAGCTCCCAAAAGGGTTTGCAAGGTCCTGGTGGCATTGAATTTGGCTCAGGCTACCTCCTGCAGATCTCAGGGTGGGACTGCAGACAAGTCCTTCTCCTTACCTGGGTGCAAAAACACCTATTCTGGGACACTAATTAGAACCCTTGATAGATGGTGACCAAGAAGGCTTTACCAGAGTCTCTGGGTCAAGATGACTGTTATGGGGAGTAGAAGACCATGTTTATAGCTTGGGAAAGAGTCAGGATTTGACTGTTGGAAACCACATTCAATGATGGTGGCCATAGGCATGGAGCACGTTGGGATTCTGCTGCCCTCTCCTGGAGACAGCTCTAGCCCAGGAGTGCTGGCTCATGGAGCTCCAGCAGGGTCAGGTTGGCTTTAAGGCACCTTGACATCTTGGCTTCTGGACCACAAGGCACAGAAAGCTGCTCAGCTGTCAGACTTGGGCACCCAGTTCCACCTCTTGTTTCCCATGGCAAGGTGGAGCTCATTCTGGTTGCACCCCAAATCAAGGTGACCTTAAGCCAACGCTGCTTCTGCCTTTGCAAGAGCTGAGATGGTTGCACTGCAGGTTGGTTCTTGGAGGGTTGTGTACATGAAAGGTTTTACCTGCACTGTAGAGCCAGAAGTTGTCCACATAGCTGCCACCATCATGGGGAAAGCAGTGGTCCAGCTTTTGGCAAGGAAGTGCTTAGGCTTTGTTCCCAGTGTGGCACATGAAGCCAGCATCCTAGATGAGCAGAAAGCCAATGTTCTGCTCTAAATCTGGTTTTCCAGCTGTTTGGCAGCTGGTGGGTTTGGTAAGAGTGGAGATACCTGTCCTGAAGGTGGGCAGCAGCCACACAGAGGCTGTACCTACAGGATCTTGGCTGGCTCATAGCTGGGATGGTGGCATGCTCAGATGCTAGCACCCATGACACTTCTTCTGCCACACCTAAGCTATTTTTTCCAGCATGCTCTGTGTGGTTGGAGAGTAAGAAGAGAACCTCCAAGGATGAGGGTGTGTGGAGGAGCATGCACCAAGCTATCTATGGAAGCACATCTGTGTGTCTCACACTCACAGTGCCCACAGCAGCCTCTGTCCACATGAAGAGCCCAGAGACACCACCAAGCCCAAGTTATTTAGGAAGGAGGGGAGGATTTCTAGAAGTTCTGGCCCACACAAGCATGTCCTGCAGAGGCAGCAGCAGCCACTGCTGTGGGCAGAGCAAGTGGAAATGCAGCAGCTTGGATTTCCTGCACTGCATGCCAATGAGATGATCCATCTCTGAGGAGGAAAATCCCTTGTATGGAGCAGGAACTACAGCTAGGTCCAGAGCTGTGTCTGTGCTGCATGAGAGGTTTAAGTGTCTGCATGGAAATGTCAGGAGAGAAGGAGCTGGGAGAGCTGGAGCTCTCAGCTTAGCTTAGGATAAATACTTTGGTATTGCCTCAGTGCTTGCAACTTCAGTGCAAATGAAGCAACATCCTGAAAGCCAGAGACACAAAGGTTTAGGAAAGAGGCAGAAGAACTCAGAGAAGGAGGAAGAATGGCAGTAGCTGGTGGGAGGCTGGGGAGGTGCTTACAGGCACTGCCCAAAGCTGAAGTACCACCCAAGAAGGGCTCTGGGAGGCACTGGGGAGTAGGACAGCAGATGCTGTGGACAACCAGATGTGGAGTGCGGCCACCACACCCTGTCCTGGCCTCTTCTCACACTCCCTGTGCATCACTTGCCTTCTCAGGTTTTCTTCTTTGGGTCTTGATTTTGTTTAGGTAGCTCCTGGCTTAGCCAGCCTGTTCCCCAGCCTTCAGAAACAGAGCACAGCCCAAGAAAACCCATGTCTTCTTCGGAGCCCATCCTGGATCTCAAGACAGACACAGCAGAAGCACTTCCAGGTGAGAAAACATCCCAGTTTGCTGTCCTCAGTGGGTGGATAAACTCAGCTTGCCCTGTTTTTGCTGCCTGTGGTATTAAAATGTCCAGCCTGGGCCAGATGTTTTGCTGCTGTAGATCCCCATGGCTCCAGGAACAGCAGCTTACAACATCTGAGGAGGGCCTGGCTCTGCACCCTCCCTGGAATTTGACCTCATGGCTCTGGAACAGTTCTGCTCTGCCAAAACAAAATGTGTTAGAATTCCTGTCCCTGCCATGAAGCTGGAGTCATTGCACTCCCAAAGCACAACCAGATGAAGCAATCATGCAAAATCAAGGTCCAGGCAAACTGCAGAGCATCAGAGGGCATGGAATGCATTAGGTTGGAGAAGACCTTTAAAGGTCATCCAGTCCAACCTTGAACCAGCACTAGCCAGGTCACCATCAAACCATGGCCCTCAGCACCACAGCTCCAGGGCTTTGAAACCCCTCCAGGGATAGTGACTCCACCACTGCCCTAGGCAGCCTGGGCCAGGGCTGACAGCCCTTCTGGAGAAGACTTTTTCCCTCATGTCCAACCTAAACCTCCCCTGGTGCAGCTTGAGGCTGTTTCTTCTTGCCCTCTCACTTGTTCCTTGGAGAAGAGACCAACTCCCACCTAGCACCAGCCTCCTTTCAAGGAGTCATAGAGTGAGAAGGTCTCCCCTGATCCCACCTGAACCCACCTTGCCTCCTCTTGACAACCTGAACAACAGAGAACCATCTGAATTCTATGTTTTGGAGGCTGCCAGCTTGGATCACCCCAGAGGTGCACTTTACTGCTCAGATTTTGTTGGCTTTTGTTTTCCTTCTTGTTCTTGCTGAGCTGTTGCAGCAGCAGCAGGAACTGATCATCAAACCAGCAGCCAGGGAGAGCCAAGCTGGCTTTTCTGCCACCCATGCAATGAGTTTTGGGCTCCAGCCACCCTCTGCCCCTTGCACATCACAGATAACCAACCTAACTGGGGCTTTCTGCTGAGCTTGGCACCTTCTGCCAAGGGATCCAGACCTCCCTGGAGAGGCAGCTCAGTGCTGATGGGCAGGGTCTGAGAACCAGCCTGGGAGCAATGTGCATTGGCACAGCTGCCTGTGAAGCTCCTGGTGATGTCTGCTGGCTGGATTAATGCCATTAAACAGCCACTCTTAGACCATGCAAAGGAAAATCAGCTCCTGTGCTGACAAATATCTCTACCAGTTGCTCCCCAGGGCACAGGAAGGATCCTTGGCTTTTAGCAGGGGAGCTGAAAAACCAAAGGGTTTTGTTTGTCATGGTCCTGGCAGCCCAGGTCCTGCTGGGGTTGCCATAGCAGTTAATCCATTAAGTCACCAGTTAATGCACAGTCCCCAGTGCTGTGGATTTAGCAGCAACCTTCCCTGGCACAGGGATGTGACCAAGGCTCCTGGGAATGCTACTGCTGCAGCAGAGAGGGTCAAAGGCATTTATTTATCCCAAATCTTGTCCTCCTTTGACAAAAATAAGGGAAATCAGGGTCAACCAGGAGAGCAAACACCAGTTTTTGGCCTCAGCTTGATTTTTCAATAAGCAAACCAGGAACTGGCAAGGCCTGAGGTTGAGGAGGGTTGAGGAGCTTGTGGAGCAGAAGCTGCTTTGCATCAGGTGTAGGTGAGCTGCAGATCCAGCCTGGTGACCTTCTTGCCTGTCCTGGGCCACCAGTCAACTCAAGGCAGACACAGGCTGGCACTTACCAGGGCAAGCTGCTATTACAGATAGAAATCCACCATTGTTTCCATCACCACCTGCTTTCTGGAGACAGTCCAAGCTCCTCATGCCTGTCAGGCTCTCAGAGTCAACCAGAAAGTCTAGATGAAGAGTAAATCTGGTTTCTGAAGGCACTGGTAGGGTATATCCAACTCTAGTTCAAGTGAAGTGTTTGGGTCCCTCCTGCCCTTCTCCAGGCACACACTCTTGCACAGACCCAAGAAGTTCTTCACTCTGAGGATGGTGAGAGCCTGTCCCAGGCTGCCCAGAGGGGTGGGAGATGTCCCACCCCTGGAACCATCCCAGGTCAGGTTGTTTGGGGCTCTGAGCAACCTGCTCTGGTTGCAGATGTCCCTGCTGACTGCAGAGGGGCTGGACTAGATGACCTTGAAAGGTCTCTTCCCAACCAAACCATTCCAGATTCTCTGATTCTGTGAATAGGAACAGTCTGAGATGCACAAAGCTCTGCTCCCTCCCCCCATCGTGGGGCTCTCCCTCTGCTGCTCAACTGTCTGCTTAGCTACCTGAGAATGCTTTTGATTGGGACAGAAAAGAAGACTTTCCTTTTCTACTTGGGGGAAATTTGGGTCTCTGCAGCAAATGGTGGGAGAGGAAAAGCAGTTTTTGAGGGCAGTACACTCTGAGGTGAAGATCCCTCAGGAAGGAGCTGCTCTTCTCCTGCATGCCTCAGGACCTCCCATCAAACCCCCTTCAGCTGGAAGCACCACCAGGGAGAAGCAAAACCAGCAGTGCAAGGCTAGTCCCTGGGCTGCTGGCACATCTCCATGTCAAACACTCTGGAAAAGCACAAAATGCAGTCCAGAAAAGCAGCAAGGGGTTGGGACAATGTGTGCTTTCCCCCACCAAGATTCAGCTCCCCACATGCCAGAGCCTGTTGATTGCACCCAGCAGGACTCCTGGCAGCACCATGGAGCTGCATCACAAGTGTCAGCTCTTCTGCTCTCTCATGGATGCTCTACAGCAGACAAAGGAGTCACATCAGCAGCAAAGCCTAAGAAAAAAATGTAAAAGGCTGTGAAAAATCAGTCCTCTTGTCCTCTCACTAGCCACCTGGGAGAAGAAACCAACCCCCACCTGGCTCCAGCCTCCTTTCAGGGAGCTGCAGAGAGTGAGAAGGTCTCCCCTGAGCCTCCTCTTCTCCAGGCTAACCAAGCCCAGCTCCCTCAGCTGCTCCTCACAACCCTTGTGCTCTAGACCCTTCCCCACCTTCCTTGCCCTTCTCTGGCCACACTCCAGCACCTCAGTGTCCTTCTTGGAGTGAGGAGCCCAAACCTGACCCCAGGATTCCAGCTGTGGCCACCCCAGTGCTGAGTACTTGGTGGTTTCAAAGCAAAGCAATGACACCTGAGCAACCCTATACTCTATCCAGTGGTTTTCCAGCTTGGCTCTACACTGTTGGGTGCTCTCCTCAAGCTCATGTCTCAGGCAGACCTAGATGTGATGGGAACATCCCAAGAGCACAAGGAAGTGGCAGGTTTGTAGCCAGGCAGCCAGCCTGGCCAGAGGATCACAGGAAACCAGTGTGGTCTGGGATGGAGACTGTGGAGGAGTCACAGCCAGGAGCCCTGGGTTTGTTCTCAGCATGGAGATGTGATTTCCCTTCTGGGAACAATGGGAGGATGTTACATGTGTTGAAAGCTTTAGCAAAACAAATGCTGTCCCATGGCAGCTCCAGTGGCTGAATGGTCTAGGATCTAAGATGCTAGAGAAGAAGAGGTTTGAACTCAGTCTCCAGCTAAGCCATAGTCTCCTGCTATGAATTTGGGTCCAGCAGCTTCTGCTCCTCCTGCCTCAGCTCCCCACTGCACAGCAGCAGGCATGAGGCTTGCAGATAAGGTGATTAAAGCAGCATAACAACTTGGAGACTTTATTCCATCACTCAAAGAATTTGGGGCAAAGATAACATCCTTGGAACTTCCTGGAGAGATTTGCCAGAGAAAATCCAGCCTTCAAGGTTTCTGCTCAGGGATGGATGACATTTCTGCTTCCCACCTCTAAGTCATTGCAGTGCTGGAGCTGTTCAAGACATGTCAAGATAAAATGCAAAGGAAGAAGAGGGGGAAAAAGATAAACTCTACCCTGAGAAAAAGTTTGCAAGGAAGAAGAAAATCCACCTTGAGATTTTCTGCTTCCATGAGGGGGCAAAGTGGAGGAGGAGGAGGAACATCCTTACACTTTCCACCCTGCTCTCTATCTCTGCTAGCAGATGTGCTCCCAAAAAATCCCAGTAGGTCAGGAATTAGAACATTTCAGAGGAAAATCTTGGCTTTGCTTGCAGAGCTTTTTGGTTTGGAGTTAGGAGGCAGTGGCTTTCCACGGGGGCTTGGTGACTCCACCCCAAAGCCACCCTCAGCTGCTCTGCAGTCCTGCCTGCATCAGCTCCTCCGTGGAGATTTGCTCCTGGAGCCATCACTGAGGGCATCAAAAGTGCCTTCAGGGATAAGGGAAGGAGAAGAACAAACCAAGAGGGAAAAGGGACAGGGAAAACTCCTCCAGGAGAAGGAGGTCTCACCAGGATGGCCTCTCCTAGGCTGGGCTGCTTTTTCTGATCAGGACTCAAGCTCCCTTGTGATTGCTTTCCCATGTTAAGAGCAAAGGCTGGAGCACATCTGACCAGGGCAGAGGTTGTAGCACTAGTTACTGCTCATCTTGAGAGCCACTGATGGGATCTGCTGAGCCCTGAGTGTTCCCTCCTGTGAAGTCCTACATGGAAAACTACAACATAAGGGGCGGGGGGAACCATCCCAGGTCAGGTTGTTTTGAGCTCTGAGCAACCTGCTCTAGTTGGAGATGTCCCTGCTGACTGCAGGGGGTTGGACAAGATGACCTGGGAAGGTCCCATCAACCCCAAATCAGTCTATGGTTCCATGAAAAGGGTGAGGATCATCCATGCCTTGGTGGCAATAAAACCTGCAAAGAGCCACAGAGCAGCATCTTCAGAGTCCACCTTCTGCTGTGGTGGTCAGAGCTATGGTGGTGCAAGGGTCAAGGTGCAGTAGTACATGGGTGGGAGGTTGGAAAGTCAAGGCAGACAGAGGCACTAGGAGAGAGAACCTGGAGAGCAGCACACAGGAGGGTTCTGAGGGCTTGGAGAAGAAGCATTGAAAACCACTGCTCAGAAAAGCAAATGTTGTTATTGGAAGGGGAAGAAAGTCTCCATGTGTGTGATCTGCCCCCAAAAAAACCCAACCATCCAAATGAAAACAAAGGCAAGACACAGCCACCACAGCCTCCTCCCAAAGCCTTCAAAGAGCAGGAAGGTCCATGCTGCTGCCACAGATCTTTAGAGAAACAGGGACCTTGAGGGGAAAAACAAAACCCAGAACAACAAAACTTTCCAAACAAACCTCTGCTAAAAGAACAACATTTGGAGAGTGCCTCTGGCAGCTGTGGAGCAAGGTTTGTCCCTCAGCAGGCCCAGACCTGACCCCCACCATGTTCTTAGAGCCCTCAGCCACCTGGGGACAACTCTGCTGTCCCACTGATGAACCTGTCACATGCCCATGGCACCTCCAGAGCTCTACAAGCCTGTCCTCAGCTTCCCCTGCATCCCTCAGGTGTCTTCTCCTGAGAGCAAGCATGGCAGTCACCATTGGTGGGCTAGCACCAGAGGTGGTGGTGGGTCAGCATCAGGGATGAGGAAGGATGGATGGGAAAGTTCTGCTGGACCAAATGAAGACCTCTTCCATCTTCCCATCCCTGCTGGGCATGAGTATTAACAGCCCTAAATACACACACAGCTCTTGGCAGGCCTGGGGAGAGGAGCAGAGAGGTCTCCTCTGCCAGATGCCTCCTTAGCAGTTCCCATTAACTTTTCTCCTGGGCTGATTCTTCTCAGCAGCTGAAGAGCAGAGTGGCTGTTCCCATGCAGAGTCACTGCTTGTTTGCCACTGCTGTTAACAAACAACATGTCCAAGCCCTGCCCAAGGTCTGCAGGAAGCTGAGTGATTTCTTCTACTGCTTCAGGCCTCCTTAGCTTTCTGGTTTGGGTTGTTCCTGCACTCAACATCCCTCAGAACCACTGCAGACCAAACCACAGGCTACAGGAAGCCCATAACCTTCTCAGGACTACTCAAGCCACTCAGGGTTGGCCCCAGGGCTCAGCCAACCCAAGGCTTGGGCTCACCAACATGGTGGATCAGCCTTGCATGTCCCACAGAGGTGGAACTGCCCCTTGTCCAACCAAGCTGAGCTTCTGCACCCCCTGCACGGCTGTACCCCAGCCTTGCTCAAGGTGCAGATGGTCACCAGGGGCTATACAAGCTCTTGCTCCTCACACAACTCTTTGCTTTCCTTCCTCAGCTCAGAGCAACCCAGAAGAGCTGAAGCAAAGCCATGAGATGAGGCAGGAGCCAGCCAACCCCAGCAGTGGAGAAGACTCCACAACCTCCAGCATGAACAGCTACAACAAGCCCACTCCAACACCAGCCCCAGAGGAAACCACTCCAACACCAGCCCCAGTGGAGACCACTCCAACACCAGCCCCAGAGGAAACCACTCCAACACCAGCCCCAGTGGAGACCACTCCAACACCAGCCCCAGAGGAAACCACTCCAACACCAGCCCCAGTGGAGACCACTCCAACACCAGCCCCAGAGGAAACCACTCCAACACCAGCCCCAGAGGAGACCACCCCACCACCAGCCCCAGTGGAGACCACCCCAGGCAGAGCCCCCCCATCAGAGATGACGGATCCCAGCTCCACCAACTCCTTCCCATGGCCAGAAGCCCCTGAGGAGTGCCCAGCCCGCCCCAACACCCTGGACTTCTCCAAGTCCCTGAAGAAGCTGGAGGAGGTGAAGCAGTCAGGGCAGAGGCAAAACAGGCACCAGAGTGGGGTGAAGGAGAACGGGGTGGAGGGCAGCCCTGCGGCAGCACCAGCGGTGAGCGAGGAGAGGCGAGCGCTGGAGTCTGAGCTGGGCAAGTGCATCGAGGACTTCAGGAAGATCAAGATCCCCATCACCTTTCCCAACAAGAAGAGGCAGTGGCAGAGTGAGCTGCTGAAGAAATACCAGCTGTGAGAGGAGACCTCATCCCACAGTACCTTGAGTGCCTCCATCAATGTCTCCTGGGTAGCAGGCTGCAGAGGTTATCCACCCACCCGAAACCAGGAGTGCGGGTTGCTGTACCCATCAGAGACCTCCTTGCCATGGCTGTTGGGAGGGATGTATGGTATCCTAGATGGTGTAAGCACAGGTGGAGGGACACAGAAAACAGAAAGAGGTCCAGAGTGAATGTTCAGGGCCAGAGCTACCAGCCAGCAGAAGCTCCCAGACCTCTGAGAAGAACTTTTCCTAGCATTTCAAAGAATAATGTATAGTTGGTGTCAAACATTAAATTCCAGTCTCCTCATCTCTTTGGAGCAGATGTTTGACCTTAGCTGGTCAAAAACTGTCCTAGGGCTTCAGACATTTCATTTCCTGAACCAAGTGGAAGTTGTAGATCTGACTCATTGACCTTCTTGCCAAAGCTTCTCCATCTGGAACGTTTACAACTGGCTTCAGCAAAACCTTCTGTTCAGGAGAGGTCAGGATGTTTTGCAGAGATGTTCCTTTTCTTGCACAAACACTTGCACATTGCCCAACCTTGAGTTTGGGACTCCAGCCAGAAATGAGCTGATGAGAAGAAGGAGGGTACTGGGCCCAGGAAGCCATGGCTGAGCTGGCCAGCATCACCCCCAGTGACCAAGGAGCCCCACCTTGAAAGGAGAATGGGAGCAGCTCATCCTCCATGGGATGGGTGATCCTCTGGGTGTGCACCTCTGGGAGGGGACAGGAGGCTGACTTGGGGATGGGGACATCTTACAGACCACCCCATCAGGGTGAGGAAGGGCACAAAGCCCTTAAGCAACTTACAGGAGTTGGACTTGATGATCCTTGTGGGTCCCTTCCAACTCAGGACCTTCCATGAGCTGCAGGAAGCCTCTGAGGGACAAATTCTGCTCTCAGGAGAGGCTTCAACCTCCCTGGTACCTGCTGGAAGGACAACAGGTCAGACTACAAGCAGCCCCAGAGATTTCTGGGGAGTTTCATGGACAACTTCATGGTAGAGGTGCTGGATGGGCCAGGGGAGATGCACAGCTGGACAGAGGAGAAGATCTAGTTGGGGTTGCCATAGTCAATGGCATCTTTGGTCCTAGTGAGGTTCAGGGAGGAGCAAGGAAGGTGGGTAGCAGAATACAGACCTTGGCTGACCCAAGCTGTGACCACTCTCATCAGCCTGTTCTTTATCAGCCATGGGAGCCCTGTGAGACCATCCCACCACCCCCAGAACATCTACCTTGTCCCCCAGCAGGTCAGAGAAGTCCCTTGCTCTGTGGACAGCAGCTTTCCTCACCCCCAGTTCCATGGCTGCTGAGATGATTCAGGGAATCCCTGTAAGTTACAGAGGAAGCAGCTCCTGCTCTGTGATCTCCAAGCAGCTCCTCAGATAGGAAATCATCTCTTCTTCTTCTTCTTCTTTTTATTTTTGCTCAGATTAAATGAAAACAAATTAAATTAAGGGCTCAGTGTTTGCTGTGGTGAGGCTCTGCCAGGAGTGAGGGATTGCTTGGCCCCTTGGGGAGCAGAGGGGGGACTGCATCCACATTCTTCTTCCTTTTATATGCAGCCACACAAGGAAAATGTTTACAAGCATGTGGAGAGCTAGAACAGCTCAAGATGATGAGATAAGACTCAGGCAGGGCTGGAAACAAGCAAAAAGGTTGCATAAAGTGGGGGGAACCACATTAACCCCTGCACAGGACCTTCAATCCCCAGGAGACAGACAGACATAGGGCTTGTAAGAGCAAAAGTGTTGTAGGAAGGGGCTGGGCCAGAGGCCATCAGATCTGGAGCCTGTCCACAGCTGCACTGGAGGCACATCAGTAGAAAGAGCTGCAGAAGACACTGCTGGTGCTCAAACCACAGCTGCCAAACGTCCCTGCAGCTGATCTGGCAGTTGAAGGCAGCCCCATCTCAGTCTAGGTGCCCCAGGACTTGTGCCTTGGGGATCAGAGCTTCACCCCACCCAAAGACATGCCCCAGCCAGGCTCTCCCACATGCTTCTGGCTACAAGAAGTTCCAACTCTGCCCTGACACTGATTCCTTCATGGCACAGGCACACTTGCTTTTGGGAGGGAAGAGGAAGTTTGCTCCTGGCAGAAACCCTTGGAGGTCCTTCAGCATCCTTCCTAGAGCACCCATCAAATCAGTAGGTCACTGCTCTGGGGGTGAACACCAAGCAGCAGCAGAATTTGCTCCTCTGAGAGCCAGCCAGTCACAAAAGATGAATGAACTGCTCTTCAGCTGGGTGCTGGCCACCACAGATGACCTTTGCAGAGAAGCTGTGGGGTGGGAAGTCAGGCTGTGGGGCAACAGCAGCCATGAAGAAGAGTAATGAAGAACCACCAGCACTCCTTGAACCTCTGGGAGGGAATGGCTCTGTCCTCAGCCCCAAAGGGGAATTGTCTTGGGTTTCAAAAGCATTTTGGGACCTCCAGGCTTGAGAGGAGTGACTGGGTACAGAGCTGGGGGTGAAGAGTGGGTCACAGCAGGGGAGACAACAATTTAACCATTTCTGGGTCATTTTGCTCTGAAAAAAACCTCATAGCTTGAGTCTTTTCACCCCTGAGGAGAGATCATTGTCCTGGGCCTTGTGTAACCAGGTAGGCCAGGGCTGCCCAGACACATTTTATATAACCACCTCTATTTTTAACTTAAGCTGCAATTAATTAAGAACTGGAGCTTACTGGAGCTGTAATTAGAGTTTACATTTCCTCATTATCTTCCATCCCAAAGGTGTCAGGAAAGTATAACCTGTCCCACCAGCTCCATCCCCTGCACCTACAGCAGCAGAAAACAGTGTTCACCTGGGAAATGCTGAGGAGCTGTGAGAGGTCAGCAGCTCCAGGAACATCTCACACACCCTGGTGAGGACACACAGAGGGGTACTCAGAAATATGAGCTCCTGTGCTTCTGAGAGAACTACAAAGAAATGGTTAACATGGATGGTTTATCATGGAATGTTAGCATCACAGAGTGCTTTGGGTGGGAAGGGACCTTCCAAGGTCATCCAGTCCAACCCCCTGCAGTCAGCAGGGACATCTCCAACTAGATCAGGTTGCTCAGAGCCCCAAACAACCTGACCTGGAATGGTTCCAGGGATGGGACATCTCTGGGCTGCCTGGGACAGGCTCTCACCACCCTCAGGGTAAAGAATTTCTTCCTTCTCTCTAATTTAAATCCCCTCTTTCAGTTCCAAACCATCAGCCCTTGTCCTGTCCCAGCAGCTCCTGCTAAAAAGTCTGTCCCCAGCTTTCTTCCAGGCCCTTTAAGCACTGAAAGGCTGCAGTCAGGTCTCCCTGGAGCCTTCTCTTCTCCAGGCTGAACAACCCCAAGTCTTTCAGCCTGTCCTCACAGCAGAGAGCTTCCAGCCCTCTGACCATTTTTGTGGATCCACCTGGGTGCTCCAGCCCAGCTTTGATCACCTCTATGTCCCAAGGATGGTCCAAGAGATCCACACATTAATGGGAAGACACCTTGACTCACTGGCTGCCCTGAGCTATGCTCAGCATCTTTACCTCTTCATTAGTTAGGTGATGGAAAGGCAGAAGCTTGTGCCCCAACCTGAGAGCAGAAAGGCTCCAACATGGACTTCTGGGCTAAGGCTCAGGGATAAATAAGGAGGTTAGGTGCCTACAGCAGCAGCATCTTCAATAGTTTGTGTTGTAATTTCTCTGTGCTCTTCTCCTAGGCTGCCATAACTCCTCCTCTGGAGTCTGATGGGATTAGGAATGGAAAGAGCATGCTAATGGAGGTCACCCCAACACCCTCACTGGGATGTGCTTCATGCCTGTGTACAGTGGGCAGGGAGCAGAGCCTCCTGCAGCACTAAAGTCACTGCTCCACTGCTGGCAGGGCCATCCAGGGGCAGCACCCCTGGATTTGGTGCTGCAGGAGCAAATCAGGAGCTTTGAAGCCCATCTGCAATGAAGGGGTTGTGTTGAGTTGGTTGTCTTCAGCTCTAGAAGAGGAAACCAAGAAGGCTTCAGTGCCCAGGGACCTTTCTGCCTAGAAAACACCTTATTGCCAAGGGGTGGGATGGGAGCTGAGTGGCCACAGGTTCAAGAGGATGGCTGAGGAACCCAGGAAGACCAGTGGTGACAGTGGTTATCACCCTTCTAGGTTGGTCCTCTGCTCTCCACTAGAGCTGGAGCAGCCTCTCACACAGGCTGCTGTGCTGGCAGGGACCAGAAGGGCTCAAACTCTTTGAGACCTGCCAGAGGTGCAAGAAATATTTATAGCCACCAGCCTCAGGGCTTGTTCAACATTCCAGGGCATTTCTAGCCAGCCAGGAACATCTGGTCAAGTGACTCATCCCTGTTGATCCTGCAGTGTTTGCCCTCCTCCATTCCTAATGCTGCTTCCTTCTGTTTGACTCAGGGAACTGATTTTCATTTATCTTCATACCCCAGGAAATTCATCTTCTGTCTGTGCTCTCCTCCAAAGTTGATAGGACACCAGGACTGTTTTCTCCCAGATACTTTAATCCTTGACATCAGTGAGAGCAATCACAACTTCACACATGCCAGGGGCAGAATCCTGGCAGTGAGGTCTGGAGATCAGGTCTTGGTCCTGCCATTGACCTACTGGGAGGTGCTGAAGACACCAGGTACTCCCTGTCTGAGCAGTTCTCCTCCTCACCAGCCATCACACATCAGGTTTACTGCCAGCAGAAAGGCTCAGTGGGTGCCCAACTGCTGTAAGGTCCCACCAAGGTTCTTCCCTGCAGCCATGAAGGCTTTCTCCATCGTGGTGATGGTGCAGGAGAACCAGAGATGCCTGGGACACAACATCTCCTGCCCAAGGAATAAACACTTCAGCTTCTTCTCTCTGTTTCTTTCCCACAACTGCCTCAGCTTTGCTTGAGCAGCAGGAAGCCATTAATTACCCAGTGACAGTATTCCACAAGCATCCCTCAATTGAATACCATTATCCCTTAATTAATTAAATACCAATTAATTACCAGGAAGACTGCATGACATGGAACAAATGCCATCAGCTAGTTGAGACAGAATAATTGAAAACCTGGTGAGCATAGCCCAAATCATAACCATCAGGAATGGTCCAGCAAAGGAACCAATAATGATCTGCATGGCATTTCCCTGAGGTAGCTTGGGATGTGCTTGGGGAAGGAAAACTCCATCTCAGATTCACAGCCCTCCAGGAAAGCTGGAGAAGCTTTTGCTTTTCAAGCAGGCAGAAGCCCAGGCAGGCATGGCCTTAGCTGGTTTCTTTTGGCACCATCAGTGGATACAGAACTGGTCCAAAATGGTAGTGGCCCCAGTAGCTCAGGTCTCCTGCCACTGATGCTGAGTTAGAGTCACAGAATCAGAGAGTCTTGAATGGTTTAGGCTGGATGGGACCTTTAAGGCTCATGTAGTCCAACCTCCTGGAGTCCATCACCTCCCTGGGTAGCCTGTTCCAGTGTTTGGGAACACTCTTAGTGAAGAAATTGTTCCTCATGTCCAACCTAAACCTCCCCTGCCACAGCTTGAGGCTGTTTCTACTTGACCTAGCACTTGTTCCTTGGGAGAAGAGCCCAACCTCCACCTGGCTCCAACCTCCTCTCAGGGAGTTGCAGAGAGTGAGAAGGTCTCCCCTCAGCCTCCTCTTCTCCAGGCTAACCAACCCCAGTTCCCTCAGCTGCTCCTCACAACCCTTGTGCTCTAGACCCTTCCCCACCTTCCTTGCCCTTCTCTGGACACAGAAGGTCTCAGAGCATGGAAAGGCAGCACCAGGCATGTGCCAGCTTCCCCCATACATGCCAGGGATGCTCCTGCAGCACAGCCACGCAGGAGTTAAAGCCTGAGCAGAGCCTGGAATCCTCCAGCAGCCAAGCAGAGATAATAGCCTTTCTCAGACGAGTGCTTAATGGCTGCAGGGGAGGATTGTAAATGGATTATATTTTTATTTTAAACCAGCAGCAAAGCCAGGAGCAGATACAGAGAGGGGAAACAAAGGCACAGGCATGGATGTAAGAGGCAGAAACTGGAGTAAGCAGCCTTCCAGAAGTGCCTCCTGGATAAATAGTTCTGTTTCTAAAGATTACCCCCAACCATCCCTTCAGAGAATCATAGAAGCACAGACTGGTTTGGGTTGGAAGGACCTGTCAAAGGAAATCTAGTCCAACCCCCCTGCAGTCAGCAGGGACATCTCCAACTAGAGCAGGTTGCTCAGAGCCCCAAACAACCTGAGCTGGAATGGTTCCAGGGATGGGACATCTCCCATCTCTCTGGGCAACCTAGGACAGGCTCTCACCACCCACCACAGGTGATTTGGGTGATCTGACCCAAATGATGTGCTTTTATCTTGCAAGGAGATCTTCACTGTAGGGCAGGTGTCAGAAAGCTCCTGTTGCCAGCAGGAAAAATCAACCTGTTTCAGTGGAAGGCTGGAGATGGGGTTCAGGGAGAGTTATTTCTAGTGTGCAGCTTTTGATCCACCTCAGAGGATGCTTTTCCCAGGCAGGCTGGCATCAGCCCAAGGCAGACCTCCCAGGCTTGGGAGGGAAATTTAGCTGCAGGAGCATTAGGTTCATTTGAGCACAGCAGCCTTGGGAATGCCCTTCAGGGAATGTTGCAGTGAAGCACTTGGCTTTGAAAAAGAGCTGCAGAGGTTTTCCAGGCTGCCCCAGAAATGCATGGAATCATGGAATCATTTAGGTTGGAAAAGACCTTGAAGATTGAGTCCAACTGTTAACCTAACACTTCCAGGTCACCACCAAACCATGGCCCTCAGCACCACATCTACATCTCTTCTGAACCCCTCCAGGGAGGGTGACTCCACCACTGCCCTGGGCAGCCTGGGCCAGGCTTTGACAACCCTTTTGGGGAAGAAATTGTTCCTAAATGTCCAACCTAAATCTCCCATGGCACATCTTGAGGCTGTTCCTCCTCATCCTGTTGCTTGTTCCTTGGGAGAAGAGCCCAAGCCCCACCTGGCTCCCACCTCCTCTCAGGGAGTTGCAGAGAGTGAGAAGGTCTCCCCTGAGCCTCTTCTTCTCCAGGCTAAACAACCCCAGTTCCCTCAGCTGCTCCTCACAACACTTGCACATCTTTCAGGCACACTTTTCCCTGCTTTTCCCAGCAGTTGGATATCTTCCCAGGTTTCCCATGCAGATGGAGGATGTCACTGATTGTGTGCATTGCCCACAGAGGTGAGGATAACAAAAAGAGCTGCCCAGCAGAGCCAGGGAATGGTGATGTGCAAACCTGGTGCAAACATTTGTATGACTCTACCATGAGCAAAGTTCTCACCAGTAACTTCCTGGATCTTCTTCCCATCCCAAAGGTGCCTAAAACCCATCATTGATGCTCTCCCCAGAGGTGCTGCTTGGGCCATGGCAGGCATAGCTGAAAGGTTTAGGAGTCAGGAAGCTTGAAGCTGCTTATTTTCCTTCCAAAAAGCAGAATATCTGATCAAAGCAGCCCATTGTGCAGCCAGCAAGGAGAAGGGAAGCCTGCTCTGGCTTAACCCAGGCAGTGATTTAATTGATATAATGATCTGAATGTTCCACTCAAGGAATGTTGCAGCCTCAGTTATCTTTGATAAACTCCTTCCCCACCCCCCTCCCCTCTGCAATTAATATGATTTATGTCCATTTTCCAAGTGCTGGGAGATTCAAATCAGGATCAATGAACTTTCTGGAAGCTATAAAGCAGAGAATAATCTTCTATTAAAAAGAGAAGCCCAGACCTGATCCAACAGTGGTGGGTGATGTGGGCAGGAAGAGAGGCTGCTGGAGCTCTGAGAGAAGCTCTTCAAGAGGACAGCTGAAAGACAGAAGAGCTCAGTGGGGTTCCTGGGCTTGGCCAAAGTGGACCAAGGAGGTAGAAGAGGAAAAGAAGCTTCTTTCCTCTCCCATGCATGAAGTTTCCTTTGGTTTTGATGCCAACTGCAGGCACCTTGAAGGCAGGAGGGGGAAGCCCCAGCAGAAAGAGAGGCAGCTCCAGGAATGATGGATGGGTCTCATAAGGAGAGAGGAAAGAGAGAGATTGTCTTCTGCTTGGAAGAAACTAAATCACTTAGTTCCTATTATATTAACACCCAGAAAACCCAATGGGACTTTGCCTACATCAGGAAAACTTATTATAGGCTATAACCAACCACCATTAGTTACAGGCAGCACCAGGCTGAGCACTGCCAGGAAATTAAGCTCTTTGTTTAATGCTTTTTTCCATGCTCCCTTATTAGAGATAAACAGCTTTGATCTCCTGGGGCTCTCTTCACCAGGCCAAGGCCAATGCTTTCATCTAGTTCTACAAAGAGTTCCATCCTCATCTCTCCTTCTGGTTCTTCTCTGCTCTCCCCACCTCCCCACAGAAGGAGCATCACCAAAGCCTGGTGCACTGGTGCTTAACCTGGGAGGATCATCCCAACCTTTCTCCTGAGGACCTTATTTGTAGGCAAGGCCTCAGGAGTCACCTTCCCACCTCTGCAAGACCTAGGCTTGGCCATGGAGCTCCTGGGTGCTGGACACATTGCTGAGAACTGAGGAAGATGAAGACTCCTAGTTAGGTCTCACTCTCTCCCTAGGTAATGCTGTGTAATGTCACAGCAATTCCAGGGCAGAATAAACAACAACAAAAGTCAGTCCTGCTGAGGAGGAGGTGCAGGGGGAGCCTCTTGCTGTTTAGAATGCAGGAGCAGCTACATGCACTAGCCACTCTGCAATTAAATCAAGCTTGCTCAGGAGATGAGAAAACCTTCCCTGAGCAGCTACTTGCTCCTCAGAAGACCTCACCCAGAGGTTTCCTGCAAAAAGGTTCTCCACTAGAGTGGCAGGAGGACATGGAAAATTAAAACATCTGGCAGAAGCCCCCTGAGAGAGAGGAAAATCAAGGCAAGGCTTTGGACACTCTTGGTTTGGGTGCTGACAAACAGAGCTTCCAACAGGGGAAAAATCAGAGAGGTTGGGTTTGACCTTGTTGTTTCACTGAATGGTTAAGGTTGGAAGGGAACCCTGGGGATCATCCAGTCCAACCCCACTCCTAAAGCAGGGTCACACCCACAGCAGGGTGACCACCATCACCTCCAGCTGCCTTGGGAATCTCTCCACACAAGGAGACTCCACAACCTCTCTGGGCAGCCTGGGCCAGGGCTCCAACACCCTCACACCAAAGTTGGTTCTTCTCTGCTGGTTGACAAGAGCTCTTCCAAACACACATCCAAGTTTCTTTGATGGTTTTCCTGCTAACCTGCAAGGGTTTAAGGTGGAATTGCTTGAAGCTGAGAGAACCATGGAGATGTTGGGAGGTGGTGGATAATTTCATTTGGGAAGTGATGAATGATTTCATTTGAGGTCAATACAGAAGAGATTTTAAATTAAATCTCCTTTTAGGGCTGCTTGAGTGCTCAAGTCCCTCTGTGGACAGCAGGCTTCTTTCAGTTACCACCCCTGTCAAGGGAGGGAAGATGACTCCACACCAGTCCCCTCACACCAAGGGGTGGATGTCTCTTCACCCATCCCATGGCAGCACCTCTCCATCACACATCATTTCATAGATAAACATCCACTGGAGGGTTTTGGGGAGCAAACTCTCCTTTCTAGGAGGGATCTGGATGTAGTATTCCAGTAAAAACACCTCTCCTCTGCAGAGCAGGTGAACAAGGACCTGCCAAGGTGGTTCTACACCAGCACAGCTCCTCCTCCCAGCCAGAGCTTAGAGAACAGTGCTGGGGTTTGAGGCTCCCTTCTTATGGCCACTGTCTACCCATGACTACAACCCATGGGCTCACTCCCAGGTTCTCAGGAGAAGAAAAAGGGGTGAAAACCAGCAAAGCTTTTGGGTTTGTCCACCAAAGCATCTCTGAGCAGCCCTAGCAGTGGTCATTAGAGCTGGGGAGGGAAGAAGGGAAGGAGAAGGGTTTTAAACATTTATTGCACAGGCATTTTCTTCCCTGAGCAGCCAGGAGAAAGGCAGGATCTCATAAATCTCAGCAAAGCAGCCTGCCTGGAAAATCAGATTAAAAAGGCAGAGTCCAGGGAGGGAGGAGGAGGAAGATGCAGGGGAGTTGGTAGGGGCTGTAATGCAACACAGACCTTCCCACCCAAAATGTACCATGAACGTACCACCTTCAGCTGCTGTGAGCTCAACTCATCCCCCTGGCAAGCCAGGTAAACCAAAATGGGCTCCCATCAATCCCAAGAGCATCATCCCTTCAGCCATTTGAACAACTGGCCCAGGGCTACACAGCATGAGAGAGGCATTAAATGTCTCCCCTGATCATAAAGAGTATTTATGGGGATGCTTTTATTGCCAGCTGACATTTGGGGACTGAGCACAACAGGGTGGCTGCCACTCAACAGCAGTTTTCTCTCCCCCACCCCCACCTTTCCTTCTTTTTGTTTATTTGCATAGGAAATGTTAATGTGATTTAATCAAGGAGGTGCCTGGGATCAAGGCACAGTTCAAGGACTCTAGGGAAAACTCCTCTCAGGAGGTGGGGTTGGGTTTCTGCAGCAGAGCTTCTAGAATCATGGAAGGGTTTGGGTTGGAAAGGATCCTTCAAGGTCATCTAGTCCAACCACCCTGTACTCAGCAGGGACATCTTCAACTACAGCAGGTTGCTCACAGCCCCAGACAACCTGAGCTGGGATGGTTCCAGAGCTGGGACATCTCCCACCTCTCTGGGCAACCTGGGACAGGCTCTCACCACCATCAGGGTAAAGAATTTCTTCCTTCTCTCTAGTCTCAATCTCCTCTTTCAGTTCCAAACTATCAGCCCTTGGCCTGTCCCAGCAGCTCCTGCTAAAAAGTCTGTCCCCATCCAGGCTATTTAAGCACTGAAAGGCTGGAGTCAGGTCTCCCTGGAGCCTTCTTTTCTCCAGGCTGAATGCAACATATTATATCTATATTATGAGCTATATTAATAACTCTAATACTATAATAGAGTTATAATCAAGTCTCACGTCACTTAAAATGACTAAAAGCAAACACTTTGCACAGATCTAAAGATCTTGAGGCTCACCACCATATAATTCACTTGGTGGAACTATTCCCAAGAAAAGCAAGAGGGAAGCATAAATAGCAACAGCAGTTGAACAGCACTGGCTTGACTCAAAGTGATTATCATGATCTACTGACCCACGAAGTAAATATTGATTGAGGTGAAGCCATGGCCAATATTTACTTGTAAGAAGAATAAATTTGTTTTCAGCCAAGAAGAAGTTGATATACATGCAGTTTGTGACCTGCTTCCTTACCAGCACATCCTACCCTGCCTTGGGATCTGGCAGGAGGACCAGCAGGTAGATGTGGAAGAGCCTTTCTAGATCATCCCATCAATCTCTGCTGCTGCAGCTTTGAGCTTTCACCACCATCTCCTTAATTTATCTCTTCTGGACAGTTGCACCATGGCTGGCTGCTGGGAGGTGACTTCCACAAACCATCTCTTGAATCTGAGGTGCTGGTGGCCAGCAGAGTTGGTTTCACACCTCCAGTGCTTCAGCTGTCCAATGGCTGCTTCAGTAAATCAAGGGCCACCACGAGGTCACAGCAAGATGCCTGGGGTGAGCAGAAGTTCTCCTTCCTCCTCAGTTTGATGGCCAGTCAGAACATCCAAGGCTCTTCTTTCTGCATCTCTTCCTTGGTTGTGTTTTCCATGAAGAGTGTTGGAACATATAGAACTAGGCAGAAAATGTGCAAAGGAGATAAAACCCCAAAGAAAGAGAAGATAAACTCCAAATCCATCTGAGTGCTGTAATCCTCTGCTTGGAAAATCCACTTGGTGACCTCAGAGCTATTGGAGTCCAAATGTGCACTTGGCACAGGAGCTCCTGTGCCTTGTTTCCTCCAAGGCTCAAGCTCTCATGTCCAGGACAGTCCTTTCAGCCAAGCTTCTGTCCACAAGGAGCTTTTGAAGTGGATCACATCACTCCAGCTCTGGGGCCAGGGCTGCTGCTGGTGGCTGGAAGAGAACTTTGGTTCCTTGGTCTTGGGCTGGGCTTAGGGAGTGCTCACTAAGGAGAGACCAAAACACAGACAAAAGCTATAAAGGTCTCAACTGCTTGGGAGGAAAAGTGAGACCAGGAGTCAAGGGGTTCCTGAAATAAAGCCACCATGGTCTGTATTAGACCAGACTCAAAGAGGGGTAAAAAAGATGGGATTTGTCCCCTAGGAAATATCAATATTTTTATTTGTTGGGGGTTTTTTAAGACAAAAGAGGAATGTTCACACCTTTTGCCAAACAAGCTCCAAACCTCTTCAGAAAATGCTGAAACAGAGAATTTCTGACCTCAAGTCCTGAGCAAAGGCTGTGCTCAGACAAACCCTGAGTGTGCCAGGAAGGTAGTCAGGAGCCAAGAGCCCTAGGTCTGCCTTCAGCCTTCTGGCAGGAAGATGCTATGGCAAAGGGACAGAGCAGATGGTGGAAGCAGGAACAAAAGAGGAGCCCCATGGAGAAACCTTTGCACAGATGGGGAAAAAAGGCACTGAGGAAGGGTTGCAGGAGAAGAGAGGAGGTTTTTCTGTAGGCAGAGAAAAAGCTGATCATGGTGGAGGCAAACCTGAGCTTCAGTGGGACTGCTGTGGACAATCGTGACAGGTGCCACCACAGACTCCAACCAAAGGCCAGCAGGCAGTTGAGGAAGAAGAGTTGGTCAGGAGGGATTCCTCAGGGGGGTTCTCATGGCATGGGGCAGTCTGAACCACTTTACCACCCACAGGGCAGTGGATTCAGGGCACAGCAAGGATTTGGGCTGAGATGCCCAAGGCTCCCACCACCACCAAGGGGTCTTGAGCAAAGCCATGACATGGGAAGGACACAATGCCAGGGAATGGGAAAGGTTCAGCCCAGCTAGAAACTTCATCAGGAAAGGTAATTCCACCTATTAAACCTTCTTCAACAAGTTATGACACAAGAAGGACATGGACCTCTTGGAGAAGGTCTAGAGGAGGTCACAGAAATGATCTGGGGCTAGAACCCCTCTGCTGTGAGGACAGGTTGAGAGAGTTGGGACTGTTCAGCCTGGAGAAGAGAAGGCTCCAGGGAAACCTGATTGCAAACTTTCAGGACTTAAAAGAACCTAGAAGATGTAGGACAAAGTCCAGAGCCATGGCTTTCAGATTGGCTGGGGTCTTCCAGAGCTGCATTTTCAGGGACCCAGCTTGGAATACCTAGAGGTGCTTGACCTTCAGGAAATGCAGATATGCTGGTTTCTGGTGAAGATTGTGTGAGGACTCTTGCTGTGCATCACCTAGATGCTGCTGTGCCCAGGCTCAGATCAACGTCTGGACTCCTGAGAAACCAGGGCACTTGTTAAGACACAAATCCTTCCAACTTCTACCACAGGAGCTACAAAAGGTCTTTGAATCCCAGACAGAGGCTGTGCTGACCCAGGATGGTGTGCTGGTGTTTGGGCATGCTCACCATGGACTTCCCAGTCCCCATGCATTTTGTCCCAGGAACAAAGCCACCAGCAGCCAGGGACAAAAGCCCAAAGACTGATGCTTTGCAGTCCTAGCTTCCTAAATAGAGCATGAAGAAGAGAGAGGTTTTCACAGCACATTTCTTCTGTTGGTTTAATCCAGCTGCTGCTGAAGATACAAACAGCACCTTCATCTTCCTCCACTCCCTCCCACCCAGCAGGGATGGGAGAGGATCCCATGGCCAGAGGCATCATGCTGAGTCAAGGTAAAACTCTCCTGAGCCTTTTGATAGCTGCTTCCAACCAAACTTGTGCTCTGCTCTGAGCAGAGGCTGAGGTGGTCAGCCTCACCTTGCCCTTCTGAAGTGGGTCCAGGACCTCTCCTGCCACTCATCATACCTACAGCATGATCAGCTCCTGTGTGGGGCCACCTCTGGCCAGGAGATTGCTGTTGCTGCCTGTGCCAGAGATGTGTGAATTTCCATGACGTTTCTTGGAAAAATCCATTTCTGGCCAGAACAAGCAATTATTGCCCAAGAACAGCAGGACCTCAGGATTCTCAGGCAACCAGCATCTTGGAAAATCAAGCACTGATCATGTTTTAAAAGAGCTCCAGCTGCAGATGGCCAGATCTGCTTGGACTGGACTCAGGACAAGTGTTTGACAGCCCATGGCAAGGGCTGCAGTGAGAGGTGCAGGGGTCCTGAAGCCTGGTGTTTGGGTTTGGGCCAGTAGAAGCCACCTACTTCAGGTGCTTGCAGACAGGAGCTGAAGGACCACAGGCACAGCTGTGATGGCTCCTCAGACCTCCTAGAAGGGAGGGAGGAATGGAGAGAGGGAGGTTGTTCTCTCCTGCTGCTGCATGTCAAGCTGTCACCTCGGATTTCACGCTTGCAAAAGCATGAGACAAGCTGCTCCCCAGCAGGGGCTGGTGACAGGAGCCACATGTCCTCACACTGCTGCAGAGGAGCATCCTCTGCTCTGTGGTGGCCAGAGAGGGCAGGAGGGTGGGCAACACTTGGGCATCCCTCAGTCTCTGCTCCATCCTGCTCTGGAGACTGCCCAAGTGCTGCAGCAGCAGCCACAGGATGGGGAAGCACCGGGAGAAGATCAGTGTGTGAGCACCTCTGCCATCTCAGGGAGGAGCTCTGAACCATCCCAGGTCAGGTTGGATGAGGCTGTGAGCAACCTGCTCTAGGTGGAGATGTCCCTGCTGACTGCAAGGGTTTGGACTAGATCACCTTGAAATGTCCCTTCCCACCCAAACCATTCCATGATTCTATCAAGCAGGAGGTGTAGCTGTTTTGTTCCTACCTTAGCCTAATTCCACTCAAGGAAACCCTTTTTGGCTGTACAAAAGACAGGAAGCACTTTCCAGAACACATTCTGGCCATCAATTTACCTCCTTTTTTCCAGGCTTTTCTTCTGGTCTTCTGCTCCTAAGCAGAGAACTCACATATGCAGTTACAGCCATGCACAGTTGAAGCTTTGCAGCCACCCACTTGTCCCCAGTCATCATGGAGCTTTCCCCAAGCAAGGCAGGGAGGACATGCACAAAGATGATGATCAGGTCCTACCAAGAGTTCAAAGCATAATGCAATACCATGGTGATAGGTCCAAGGTCAAGCTGGGAAGCCAATCCATGGGTCAGAAGCATCAGGCAGATCCACAGAGACAAGGCAGACACCAAGACAAACCAGAAGTTCAGCCAGGAGATTGAGGTCTGGATCAAGAGGCACCATTGCCAGGCACAAGCTGGAGCTGAGCTGGAGACCAACACCCCTCCAGCACAGCTCAGAAAGCAAGTGAAAGCCTGGAACCAAGCTTAAGGCTTGTTGATGTCCTCAGAGCTGTTAGGTTTGGCAGCAGTCTTTTCAGCATGGCTTCACTGGTTGTTTCAGTTAGCAAAGCACCAACCAACCAGCCAAGGGGAACAACTGGAATCATCTCCCAACATCTCCATGTTTGTGTGTATGTGTGGTGCCAGGAAAACCCAAAACCCAACTTCCTTCCTTCCCTGAGAGCTTAACATGCTGAGAGGACCTCTCCTTTCTTCCAAAAACCTCACTCATAAAACAAGAAGCTGGCCAAGATGTTTTTAGGCTTACAAGGCTCTCAGGAGGGCAGGCTGGGGATGAGAGGAAGGACATGACCTAGGCTGGCAGCAGAGGTGGAAGAGTGGTGACAAGCCATGGTTCCCCATCATAGCTTTCTTCCAGGGGTGAGAGTAGCTGCCTTCTGGTGGCAGCAGGAGGATGAGTCCTCCTCATGCCAGCTCACCTGGGCTCACAGGTGTCTGTGTCCTCATCTGTAGTCCTTTGCTGGTTGTCAGGAGCTTCAGAGCCCACCCTATCTAAAAACCCCTGAGAATTAAACTGAACCAGCAAGGAGTTTCTTTCTTGCTTTTTTTATTGCTGTTGGTTCTGTTTCTGCAAACATCTCCAGCTTGGTTGCTCTTGAGCTTCCTTGTGTCAGGTTTTGACTTCCTGAAAGATGAAAAGAATGAAGTGATAAATCCCCCCTGAGGAGACAAGAAGTCACCACGTTCCCACCTTCCTAATGCCACATCCCATCTCAGCTGATGGAGATAACACCAAGATCAAGATTGTCCTGAGGGCTTTCTCCCTGTGATCCTTCAGGTCAAAGAAGTTGTCAGACAGCAGGAATGATGGGGGGAGGAAGGGGGGGGTACCTCCTGCAAGGCTCCACACCTCCCAGCCCTCTCCCTGCATGCCATTAGACCAAGCTGTGACAGCAGCTCTGTCTTCCTCAGGCTTTGCCCCAGAGGTTGGAGAGTGTTAATGCAGGGCTGGAAACCTCCTGTTCCTGTCAAAGCCTCCAGTGATTAGTGTTCCCAAAATGAATAGATACAACTCTACTTAAAGCCAGATCAATAGTTTTCATTCACTTGGTCTTGGTCCTGCTCCCTGGAGCTGAGGCACAAAGTGATCACTCCTGGAGACAGATTGCAGGAGGTGCAGCTCTCTATGGAAATGAACTTCCCAAGGAGACCAAATGTTCAGCCAATAGCTCATGCCTTTGACCATGCCTTTATGGATGGTTACTGCTCCATCAGGGCCATGGATCATCTCAGGGCTGTGAATAATTACCAAGCTCCCTCAGCAACTGATGGAACCAGGAAAGATTCTTTCTGGGGGCTCCACCAAGTGTTGGTGATCAAAGGAACACGTGCCACTTGCTCTGCTCACACACAGGGAGTCTCATCACCCTGCCCAGAGCTAAGCCTGGTGAAGATCAGCTGCCAACAGGGGTGTTCTGCTGTTGTCCATTCCCTCACATCCATTTTGGACTTAGACTGTCTCCCCAAGACCCTCTTTCTCCAGACACCAGCTCCCCTGCATCAGCCTCTTGAGCAATCTTGGAGCACAGGAGATGTTTGCCTTCTCCTGTGCTTTGGTGATAAACTGTTGGGCCATGTGGCATCCTGCACACCTCCAGCTCAGCAGAACTCCATCAGACTGGGAGAGGACAACCTCCTAGACCTGAGGAACCTGACCTCTCTGCTTGAACACTTCATTCTCCAGCACATCCACAGAGATACATGGAGTTTGCCCAGATCTCCTGCCCTAAACTCCTCCTCTGTGGGCTCCTAGAGGAGCTGCCACCCTCCCTCACCCAATTCAGTCTGTGTGGTGGGAAGAGCACTGTGGTGGTAGCAGAGCTTAGGTGATAGCATGATAAGTTAGAGAAATACTGGCTGAGGGAAGAGCTTGCAATGTCTCCAATGCTGGGAAAGATCTAGCAAAGATATGGCCACCACCAGTGTGACCTGGGGTTAACTGGGATGCCTTGAAGTTATTAAATCTGAACAAAGTCCTGTTGGGTGGTGTGTTGTGATTAGAGCTCTCTCCTCCTGAGGACACTGAGATCTGCCAAGTGCTTTGAGACTTACACATTCCAGAGCTGCTTCTGCTTTGGTTTAAAGTAACCATCTACAGATAGATCCACCTGCAGGAGCCATCTCCATCAGCTTCAGCAGAAGTGGGAGGTGCAGGTGAATGGGGAAAGGGTCCTGGGCATGACTCCCTGTGCCAGGCAGAAGGTGAGGGACCATCACAAGGTGTCATTTCCCGATGGAGTAACTGAAGTTTTGGATGAAGAGATGCAGCAGGCAGGGGACAGGAGGTGCTGGAAAGCTCCAGGAGCAGAGCCAAGCTGGGCAGAGGCTCTGCATCATTCCCCAGCAGTGCACCAGTGCTGGAGGAGCCATAAATGCCACTCCTGGGATCTGCAGTCCCTGATTTATGAAGCTCACCTCCCTTCTTCCAAGTGACTTCCCTTTCTGCTCACGAAAGCAGCAGTGGCTGGGTGCCACCACTCAGGGGTCCCTCACCCAAAGCATCCCCCTGGGAAAGCAGTGGCTTGGTGCCACTGCTCCCACCAGCTCCACTCAGGGGTCCCTCACCCAAAGCATCCCCTCAAGCTTGGTCCCCCCTGCCCCTCACTGCTGCCAACACCCCCTTGCAGCAGGTCTGGCTCTTTGCTGTGTGTCTCAGACACATTGTCCAGCCACGAGGGTTAAGCAGAGATCCTCTGGTGGGTCCCCAGCCTCACCTCTCTCAACCTCAGGCAAGCTGCAGCTGCCCACCCCCAAGGAGGACAAGCCCTCATTACTGCTCATTATCAAATCATGTATTATTAATCACACAAAATGCCTCAGCAACACCTCCTGGCTTTGTTCTGGACCAAAAGCCATTTGAGATGGCACCACAAAGCTCTGTCTGATACTGAAATCCTCTTGGGTGGCTCCATTCAGGGAGGTTGCTTGGTGCAACCTGGAGGATTGAGTTTGTCTCTGTCTCACAGGTATCACCCTGGGCTTGCTCTTGCTCTGAGGGTTGCTCCTGCTGACTAACCCTCCTGGAGAAGCTGCCTGGGCTCTGCAAACCCTGTCCTGAGTGTAACACCACAGCAAGCTGCAGTGCAGAGAGGAGAGAGCTCCTGGAGAGCTGCTGCAGAGGACTCAGGACTCTGACCTTCAGCTCCTACCTTCTTTTTTTTTTTATCCCTTTTTTAATTTAATATGCAGCCTGCAAGTTAGGTCTTGATAAATACCAGTGGCTGTGTTTCAGCTTGAAGAGAGTGAAGGTTTCTACCTCCCGTGGGGACACAAAGGCTCTGCAGGGAGTCCTGGTGTGACACCAGCAGCCTCTCACCTTGATGTCAGTGGGTGAAGGGGAAGAGGGAGCTGGACCTGGTGCAAGTGGAACATGAGGAAGAATCATAGAATCCTTTTGGTTGGAAGAGACCTTTAAAATCATCAGGTCCAACTGTTAGCCAGCTCTGCCAGGTCACCACTAAACCATGGCCCTCAGCACCACCTCTCCATGGCTTTTGAACCCCTCCAGGGATGGTGACTCCTTGCAGGTCTTCCTAGGGCCACCACAAGCAGCTGCCCATCCCTCCACCCTGCCACAGTGCTGCCAGGTAGCTCTCAGGGCTGTAGGAGAGGGCAGGGCAGGGCAGGAGGGAGGCAACCAAGGGGGAACATGTGGACACCTGGCCTACCTTGCCCTCTCAGCCATCTCAAGGAGCAGGTCCTCCATGCAGCACAGCTCCATTGGGCAGGGCTCCCCACCCAAAGCCAGGAGTGGCTGAGTTTAGCAGGGCAAGATGAAGCAAGGGGGTGGCCACTGGCCCCACAGACCATCTGCTCTGAAGGCTGAACACAAGGAGTGAGGGATGACTTGCTGGGCTCTGCTGGGGAGAGGCAAGGGGTGGAGAAAGGGTGGAGATGATGTCCATGCCCCTGCAGAGCTGCTGGTAGCCTGTGAGGAGCTCCCTGAGACGCTGGGGGTGGGGATGGGCAGTCATCTATTTATTTATTGCTTTCTTCCTCTCCACACATCTAAAAATAAATCAACAGAAACAAGGAGCAGGAGCAGATCAAGGCCAGCACAGGCTCCCAGCACCTCTGAGGAGCAGCAGGAGCCAGCAGCAGATCTGGAAGCAAAGCAGCCTGATAGGGTTGGCATTTTGATTCCAGCTCTCGCCCAGGATGCGAAGGTCACCACATCTGCTGCTGCTTTGTCTGCTCACCCCTCTTCCCCCTGCCTGCTGGGATGAAGGCTTGCAGGCAGGTTTGGCTCTTGAAACACTGCAAGCTGAGCCCTCAAGTGTCTCCTCTGGGATGTGAAGCCCTCCAGGGGAAGGAGCTGCTGCAGGCACCCTTCTGCAGGAGATTGCAGCATCTCAAAGCTGCCATCAGCTCCTCTGCAGCTCTCCCAGCAGTGTCCTCATCATGGGAGGTGTTCACAGCATTCCCAGGTCTTTCCCAAATCCTTTTGCCTGTTCCTGGTGCTGTGGCCACCCCAGGAGCTGGAGCACTTGCCAGGGGACCCCCAGTCATCCCCTTCTCAGCCAGCTCCTCAAGGAAAGGCTCCAGAGATAAACTCACCCATGAGATGTGGCACATTTCAGCAAGGCTTGTGATGGATCTGGAGCTGAGGGAGAGTAGAAAGTCAGAATATTGTCATTTTTCCTTCATTGCACCAAAAGCTAAACTTTCCTGGAACTCTGAAGAAGGATTTGTGCTTTGGGGTTTGATGGGACAAACACCTCCTGGCTGGTACACCTGCCCTTGGCTCCTAAAAGGCTTGGCAGAGTGTGTTGGCCCTACTCTGGTTCCTCTTTCCCTGGTCAAACAGGGACCCAGGGATGTGATCCCTTGAGCACAGATCTCTGACATACCTCTGACTCCATGCAGTGATGTGACACACCCTGAGTGGTGCCTCCTCCAGCAAGGTCAAAGAGAAGAGTGTTAGGGGCAGCATGAGCCTTTGGAGACCAAAGATCCTGGGGTTTAGTCTCAGATCTGAAGCTGATCTGCTGGCAAGTGTGACTAGGAGTCCTTCCTAGGGGTTAGTCCTTGAGGTTGGACTAGGTGACCTCTGGTGGTCCCTTCCAACCTTAACCACTCTGTGATTCTCTCATTCTGCCACTGTCCCACTGCTGAAGGAAGGCTCTTGCCCCCTTCAGAGAAGGCCATTGCCACCACTTTAAATAGCAAAGCATCTTCTGATGAGCTCTCTATGATTCTAGAACCTTCTTGAGCTCCAGGGAGAGGAAGGCTGAGGTTCTTACACACCATTACCAGCCCAACCATGGCAGGCATAGCATCTCATGGGGAATGGATGAAGTGTGCAGTGAACATCCAGAGATGTCCAAGGAGCTGCCAGGGAAGGGCTGAGTGCTGTGCATGCTGGGTAGCCACCCCAGCACCCAGGGGTCAAGGCTGGATCACTCTGTCCTCCATAGCCACAGTAATGGATATCACCAGGGAGGTAGTACACAGGCATTAGGACTTGATGGTGATCAATGGCTCTAATAGGATTCCACCAACCAGTCATTTGGGGTTTGCACTGTCTCTCTCTCAGCATGGCAAATGTAATAAAAGCTGGGAAATAGAGACCTTATTAAGTTAATATTTCAGTGCTCTGTTATTGAAAAACATCAGTGAGGCTTCTTGCCACCATGAACTCCTGCACTGATGCAGCTCATCTCCCTGTGCTTGAGGGATCAGGGTTTTCTCACCCTACAGAGCCAGGAACTGCTCCCATAGGGGCATGGCAAAACCACAGCAACCCCTTGGACAGGAGCAGAAGTTGTCTCCCTGAGGTCTAAGGATCTGTGAACCCAGGTCTGCAAACCCACCCTTCCCCAAAGCTGTCAGGTAGTTGGAAAGTTAATGAACCTCAGCTGCAGTGCTGGGGCAGCACTGGAGTCCTCAGCACAGGAAAGACATGGAGCTTGTGGAGCAGGGCCAGAGGAGGGCACAGAAATCATCTGAGGGCTGGAAGCTCTCTGCTGTGAGGACAGGCTGAGAGAGTTGGGCTTCTTCAGCCTGGAGAAGAGAAGGCTCCAGGAAGGCCTGACTGCAGCCTTACAGTGCTTAAAGGGCCTGGAAGAAAGATGGGGACAGAATTTTTAGCAGGACATGTTGGGACAGGACAAGGAGTGATGGTTTGGAACTGAAAGAGGAGATTTAGACTAGTGAGAAGGAAGAAATTCTTTACCCCGAGGGTGGTGAGAGCCTGTCCCAGGTTGCCCAGAGAGATGGGAGATGTCCCATCCCTGGAACCATCCTGGGTCAGGTTGTCTGGGGCTCTGAGCAACCTGCTCTAGTTGCAGATGTCCCTGCTGACTGCAGGGGGGGTTGGGCTAGGTGATTTGGAAGGTCCCTTCCCACCCAAACCATTCCATGGTTCTGTGAAACCCTAAAGACCTTCACTTCCTCCCCAAAGCATGTGTCCCTCTGATGTAATCATACCTGGTGATTCTGAACATGAAGTCCTGGGTGAATTCCCACAGTGATGCTCCTCAGCAGCACAGCAGCAGCAGGACTGCTCTGCTCAGCAACTCTAATTCCTCTGCTGGAGGCACAGTCACCTGCTGCAAGTAAACCAGCTCATTGAATGCATCTCTCCAGCTTGTGTATAGCTCTTGGCAAGGGCTGGGCTCTGGTAAAGACCACCAAGGCTGGAACCAGGGTGGTGTGGAGCTCTGTGCCTGCACAGCAGCATTGCAATGCTAAAGACCTCCTGCTGAAGCAGCTGGTGGTGCTGGAGATCATGTTGGGAAGCAGGAACTTGATGCTCTGTGTGGAAAGAACACCCTAGGGCAGCAGTTCTGCATTAAAGTCCTGCCCAGAGCTGTGCTGATCCTTTGAGTTGCCTTGCTGCAGGTTGATGCCTACCTATTACCTAGGGACTCCTGATTAGGGCCACAGGAATGATCTGAGGGCTGGAACCTCTCTGCTGTGAGGACTGAGACCTTTCCTGGTGTCCTCTTCCCCCAGCTGGAGAGGATTGTGGGGCAGAATCTCTCAAAAGATATTCTGCTGTTGTCCTGGGGTAGGTAGAATTAGGGTCTTGGCTGTGTAGGTGTCCTCAGCTCCAGAAGGATTTTCCCAGCCAACATCCCACTAGATGGCACAGCAGGACAGCTGGGACACCACCTCCTCCTCAAACTTAGGGGTGCAAGGCCAGGACAGCCTCCAGATCCTCCCCAAACTGTTCCAGCCTCCAGTTCCCCTAACTGGGAAACACCAAAGGAAAAGATCTCCACAGCTTTGTGTAAAGCTTTTTAATCTACCAGGAGCCTGAGCAGACCTGCTGCTGTGGGCATGAGCTGCTGCTGTGGACATGAGCTGCTGCTGTGGACATGTGCTGCTGGTGTCACCCATGTCCTAGGTGATGCTTCAGGCACGATTTGAGCCCCTGGCACAGCCAGGACCTCTCCCAGATCATGTTCCTCCTCTCCCAGTATATATGGCATTTAGACTTCTGAATGTTCTCCCACCTGGAGCAGCTCTGGGAGCCCAAGCAATGGCCATGAAGGTGAGGCTGAACCCTTCTTCTCCATGGGGTTCTTCCTTCCTCCTCAGGCTGCAACTTCAAGATGCTTTCTGCAGTGCTGCTGCTCCAGTGCTTGTCCAAGCATTCTCCTGCAGAGCTCTGCCGTGAATGGACCTAAGGAGACAAAAGGCCACCGCCTGCCTTCCTCCAGCTTTCCATGCCCTGTTGGAAAGGCAGAGAGGAAGAGTTGCTCCTCGGGCAGCTGTCCCCACGGCCAAAATTCACTGGCTGGAGCTGGCCCAGCTCCCAGGACGTGTGGCTGAAGCTCCAAGAGCAAGCCTCTGCTGCCCCAAGTGCTGCGCAGATGAATGGCATCAAGCAGCCTGATTCCAGAGCCATAGGATCAGGGACTGGTTTGGGTTGGAAGGGACCTTCCAAGGTCATCTGGTCCAACCACCCTGCACTCATAAGGGACATCTGCAACTACAGCAGGTTGCTCAGAGCCCCAGACAACCTGACCTGGGGCGGTTCCAGGGATGGGACATCTCCCACCTCTCTGGGCAGCCTGGGACAGGCTCTCACCACCCTCAGGGTGAAGAATTTCTTCCTTCTCTCTAGTCTAAATCTCCTCTTTCAGTTCCAAACCATCAGCCCTTGTCCTGTCCCAACAGGTCCTGCTAAAATGTCAGTCCCCATCTTTCTTCTAGGCCCTTTATGCACTGTAAGGCTGCAGTCAGGTCTCCCTGGAGCCTTCTCTTCTCCAGGCTGAACAACCCCAGCTCTCTCAGCCTGTCCTCCCAGAAAATGAAGCAGCTGAGTTTGAGGACTGTGAAGGAGCCAGGGGTGAAGATGCAGCTTCTGGCTCATCCAGAAACCATCTGGAAATGTGGGAGGAAGGCAGATTGTCTCTGCTCTTCCTCACACCTGCTGCACTGACTCCACCTGAGCATGGACACCTGTCCTGGGCAAAGGAAGGGTGGCATCACCCCCAACCCACCCAGCCACGGAGCGAGGATGTCCCACCCCTGCCTCCACCGTGGTGGATGCACAGTGCTCGAGCTCTGTCCTGCCAGCATGTGCAGCCCAGGGGCTGCTGTGTTCGATCAGGGTGTGCTTGGCTCTGTGTCCTCCCCTGTGCTGGCCCTGCCACCTTTTCTGTTTGCACAGTCCTTCTGCTCCGTGGTGGCTCCCCGGCACCACCGTGCCTGGGCCATCCACGCTTCGGTTCACGGTGAGGACACCCCTGGGAGCTGTGCCAGGCAGGTCCCTGCCCTCAGCCCAACCCTTGGCTCTTTTGCTGCTTCCTTCCCCAAACGTGTCCTGCTGTCCCAGCCCCGAAGGAGGGGCCAGCAGGGGTGGAATGACGCAACCATTGCAAAAGTTCGAGTCATCGCTGCAATGAGTTGCAAGGTCTCTGCGCGGGCTCAGCTGAATTGGTGTCCAGTGGGAGGTGGTGGGAGCTTCAGAGGACATCCCTGAAGGTGCCTCCTGTGGCCTTGGTAAGGCAGAGGAGATGGTGGGAGCAGAAAGGAGGGTCCTGTGCAGGGTGGGAGTCACCCTTTCTCATGTGAACTGTCTAAGCCTTTGCTCTCCCTCCACACCCTTCCCAGCCACGATGTGCTCAGAAGGTGGATGGTGGTGGAAGGAGGTTGAAGCATCCTCTCCTGGCACATGTCTAGGGACCCTCAGTGGTGAGCCTGGGCTCAGTATGCCCCTCGAGGTGGCTGCAGGGAAGCAAATAAGCCCTTGTGTGGTTTGTGCCCTCTGATGCTCTCCAGCTCAGGGTTTGTCTGTCCTTTACCATCACACTGGTGCTTGAGACAGATCTGAGCTTCAACAGGGCAGTTCTCCATCTGCCTTAGAGACCTCATGTTCTTGTTGCCAGAGTGGATCTACTCACCAAAATCTTACCCAGTTTGATTGCTCCCAGCCACATCTCTCCCCAGCCTACCCACAAAGGCCTTAGGGCAGACCAGGACCCTCCACCCTGGCTGTTCCAGGTCCCAGCCCCAGAAGACACCTCCCACCCTTGTGGTGCCATGGAAGACACCCCAGAGAAAGGCACTTTGGGAAGTGGAGATGGTTAAACACTGCTGATACCCAGGCTGGGGGAATCTGTGTGGAAATGGGTCACAAGGCAGGAGGATGGGATGGGATGGGATGGGATGGGATGGGCTGCAAGGAGAGTGTGGAGCTGTTGGCTTGGAGGAGCAGAGCAGAGCAGCTGTGCTCTGGTCCTTCCCCTGGCCCTGCTCTGTCTGGCAGGAGCATTGAGGTGAGCCAAAAAGCAATGGGACCTGGCAGAGGTTTCAGGAACCAGTTATCCTGCTCCAGGGCCCCTCTGCTTCCCAGCATGCCAGGTAGTGCTCAGATCTCCTTGGTGATGGATTATGGGATTAGAGGGTTCAGGTGAACCTCCTGCACGTGGTTTGGTCACTCCCAGGAATGGCACCATCTCAGCAAGCTGGGGGAAACGTTCTCACTGCTGCCACCTGCCCAGGAGGGACCTAGTCAAAGGAAGGACCAGGAGGGTGGAGGATTCACTGCCTGATGCTGTGGCCACAGGTACTGGTGCTGCTGAGGTCATGTCAGGTCCTGGCATTGAAAAGCATGGAGATGTCCTTGCTCTTCTCCACCTCTCCCACCTGGGGGCACCCAGACATGTCCAGTGCCTTCGATGCCTTCCCACCACCCCAGCATATCTCTCCCAGTTGGTTTATGTCCCTCAGTGCCTCTGTGCTGGTCCTGCAGCCTGAGTGTTGATGCTTTCCCATTGCCTGAGCCTTGCATCCCACCAAAAGCCACCTGCTTCACTGGGTCCACACCCTTTACAAGGCTTTCATGGGCTGCTTCCATCCTTCTGCAGCCCATCAGCACTCTTTGCCATCCTTCCTGAAGGCCCTTGCTCTGCTGCTCTCTGTGGTTTTCCCAAGGATCCCTTTGCTTTGGAGATGTTCAGCTTCAGAGTTGAAGATGGGTGATGCCCCTCTACAACCCAAGGAGATGTTCACTACCCTGGCTCCTTCTTCTGCCTGTTCTCTGCATGGCTGGTGGGGGCAGGGGCTGTGGTGAGCAACCATCTGGGTGGAGACACAACGTGTTTGGAGATACAGCATGGGAAGGAGAAGCCATCTGGGAAGGGAAGATTTCACCCCAAAGTTGCCTGATGACCAAAACCCAGGGGAAAGCTGAGAGGGAACTTTCCTCCAGCTGGTAGAAGACAAACACCCTTGGAGAGGTCTCTCCAGGGGTGCTGGGAGGACTGTCCCAGGCACTTGGCAGTGGCTCAACGGCCAGATCTCTCCCACCCCACCTCCCAGCAGAGCTGTTTGCCATCTCTTATTTAAGCATTCATCTTGTTTAAGCACCACTTTAGCGCTGCAGGCCTGGAGATATCTTCTGGAAAAGAAACAAGAGCTTTCCTCCTCCCCTCCCTCACTTTCCCCCGGGCCTGTATTACCCCAAATAAACACTCACTTTGGGTAATGGTTAACTTTAATGGCTCAGCCCTGGCTGGGGCTGGATGATAGGGCACCACAGCCAGACTCGAGGGGTTGATAGTCCTCAGGATAAAGGAGATAAGGTCTGGGTTTGAAGGGCAGCACTCGAGGCTGCTGTCACGTCATGGCAAGCATGGCTGTTCCCACCAGGGTGGGAGCAGCCACCAGCACATGCCACCCACCCCAAAATTCAACCTCCTTCCCAGGCTATGTGTTTTGCAGGCTGCCAACAGGGCAGTGAGAGCTGGTCCTCCTGTCCCCCAGCTTCCAGGCATTGCCCCAGCCTTCAGGTGCCACCAGAGGCTTTGCCCTAGCCACATCTCTGGCCCAGGCTGCAATCCCTTCTGGAGCTGCAGAGATACTTGAAGAACTTGCCCAGCAGCTCTTTCTCTCTTAATTGTGTTTTCCCAAGTCAATGGATAACTTTACAGCCCAGGCCATGAAAACATCAAACAGAAGAACCTTGAGGAGACTGCTATCTGGAGATGCTTCACATTAGTCACCTGGGGGGGGAGGGAGAGACACTAAAGTTCAACTATAAAACCATCCTGAAAGTCATGGCCACCAGGTCTCTACTGAGCTTGCTGCAATGCCAGAGCTGCTCAGCCAGGCTGGGGATGAGGGGTGGGCTTGCAGGGTGTCTTCTCCAGATCCCAGGGGAAGCTGGGTTAGGGTTTTTTCCCCATCCCACCAGGTCTTGGGCATCCCCCTCTATTCTGCCCTAGTCAGGCCACAGCTGGGGTACTGGGGCCAGTTCTGGGCTCCCCAGCTCAAGAGAGACAAGGAACTGCTGGAGAGAGTCCAGCAGAGGCTAGGGAGATGCTGAGGGCACTGGAGCATCTGTGGCAGGAGGAAAGGCTGAGAGCCCTGGGGCTGCTGAGCCTGGAGAAGAGCAGCCCCACAGGGGAGCTGCTCAAGGCTGAGCAAGAGTTCAAGGCTGGGGGCAAGAGGCTGGGGCCAGACTCTGCTGAGTGGTGCCCAGGGCCAGGCCAAGGGGACCTGGGCACAAACTGGAACCCAGGAGGCTCCATCTGAGCAGGAGGAGAAACTCCTTTGATGTGAGGGTGTTGGAGCCCTGGCCCAGGCTGCCCAGGGAGGTTGTGGAGTCTCCTCCTGGGGAGAGATTCCCAAGGCAGCTGGAGGTGATTGTGGTCACCCTGCTGTGGTGACCCTCTGGTGATCCCCAGAGGTCCCTTCCAACCCCCACCTGTCTCTGATAGGGAGCTGCTGTGCTGACACTTCACTGCTCCATAACAGTGAGATCTTCCATCCTTCCCCTCCAAAATCACCCCAGGGTGGTAGAGGGAGACCAGAGACTCAGGGATTCACCCCCACCAAGCTGTCCATCTCCACCAAGCCCACCAGACCCTCCTGGCATGATAGTTCTCATTGTTTTCTGGGTGCTAGACATGCCATGATGGCATCAGCATTGCTTCCTTCTTGATGCCAAGCAATAAAAGAAACCCCAAGCCCCAGGAGGATGACATTGGGTCCTCTCCAGTTGGTACCTTCCCCTCCTGGCCATGCCATACAAGACTACGTGGCAGGATCCTCTCCTCCAGGCTTTCAGCTCTGTTTTTTTCTTCCCATTTCTGCCTCCTCCTTCCCTCCCCTGTCCTTGACCAGCCAGGATCTTGGCATTCCTGCAGCTTTAACAGCCCCATAACTGCTCAGGAACAGCTGAGGTGATGGAAGCAGAGTTTTACAGCAGCATTGCTTCATCACTGGAGCACAAACCAGAAGATGAGAGTGCTGGTGGCTTGGGGGGGACACTGCAGGCAGTGAAAGTCATGGGATAGGTACCAGGGGGTCTTTTCAGTGGTTAGGTCTGCAGGGTGAAAGGCCTTCAGCAGGATGAGAACCTGCTCTGCTGAGGACACTTTGGGGGATAAACCTGAACTTCCAGCTCCTCTTTGAGCTGTGTCCCAGATTTGCCACTGTTTGGAGAAGGAAGATCTTTATTAATTGTCACCTCCTCTGTGTTTCAGGGAGGGAGATGACCCAGAAGGACCTGAGCAGGGGCTTGCAACTCTCCCTCCATGATGCCCAACATCTAACAGCTCCCCACCACCCAAGAGGACTGAATTCTCCTCCCAGGACATCCTAGCCTTACTTTCAGATGGACTCACCTTCCCTGAGTCAGCAGCTGACCTGACTGGAGCAGGACCTTCTCAGGTCTGTGATTCTGTCTGGGTGAAGGAAAGCATCACCCCCAGGGCAAAGGACCAGGGCTGAGGCACTGGACAGGGCCAGGGCCAGGTCCAGGATGGGGAAGCAGGGGATACACAGCCCTGTGCTCCAAACAGGGACAGTCTGTGGGCACCTCAGCACCACCCACATGCTCTGGCCAGCTCTGTCCCTCCAAATTGGGCATGGTACAAACCACTCCTGGTGGTGGAGGTGGAGATGAGTGAGCAGAGACAGCTGTGGGTGGGCTTGACAGGCTGTTTTTTCCCCAAAAGAAAAGTTTGGAAACCTGACTGGGGCTTTCCTGCAGGGATATTGTAGCTTGAGTCACCTCAAAGGTCAGCCCTTCTCTCCACCTCCTAGGTTGTCCCCCCTCCAGCTGTGGTGGCCCATGGCTATGGGAAGGCTTTCTGGGACAGGAGGGTCCCCATCCCACTTGACAACAGCACCACCAAAGAGAAGCAGCCACGGCAGCTCCATCCACACTCTCCTCTGATGTCCTCTCCAGAGTTTGCTCTGCTCCAGCCCTGCTGAGGTAGGACACTTCAGTTTCAGGTGCCATACAATTGCCACCCTCTGGACTTTCCTGGTGCCATGGCAGATCTTCCTTGTTCTTCCCTATCTGGGTGATCTCACCAGGAACAGCTTGGCTGCACAACCAGAGCAAAGTCCAAGTGCAGCGGCGTGCCGAAGGACATGCCAGGTGGGAAGTGGGGAAGGGGTTCAAGGAGGTGTCCAGATGTTTGGGCATGTGATGCCTCTTGCCATGGGAATGCTTTTAGCATCTGAGCTCTGTCCACATTGGCCAGCATGAGCCCATACATCAAAAATGAGGCTCCATAAGTAACTTGCAGAGCAGGAGATAGCTTCAAAGGAGGCGTGTTGGTCCATGACTCCCATCAATGGGGGCTAGAAGGACATCAACCAACTCAGCTTCACATTGAATTCAAGCTGAGGGAACATCATCAGTAGGGCAAGGGGATTTTCCTCAGGAGACATGTAGCCAAAATGCAAGAACTTTGGAAAGCCATAGGGAGATGTTGAGTTTGTAACATGGAGTAAGTCCTGCAAGCATTGCTGGGCCAGGAGGCAACTGCAGGAAGTGGTCACAAAGATGATGTTAGAGAAAGCAGATGGGATCCTGCCAGGAAGAGCTTCTGGAGTGCTGTAGGGAGAGAGCTGTGTGTAGCTGTTTGTGTGTTTGGGTGTGTCTGTGACCTCAGGAGCTCTCACGGAACTCCTGCTGCCTGTTTGCATAGGTACAAATAGGTGTGTGTGAATGCACACAGAAGCACACAGATGGGGACTGTGAATGCACAGCCACAGCCCAGCACTTCCTCCTGTCCCCTCTGAGCTCTTCTTCCTTCCTCTCTCCCCCTAGCTCCCCTAGGGTCCCCCTCCACTCCTGCTCCATCTGACCTACAGGTGCCTCCTTCTCCCCTCACAGGGTGAAAGATTATGAGCACCTGGTAAAGGCAGAGAGAAAACAAAGTGTCCTGCACCTCCTTTTCCTTGGCACAGGATTGCAACGTCCCTTTGAGCAAGGGCTTGCCTTTCCTCCAAAGCTCAGGCCATGACACAAAGCTAACAGCACTGCCTGGTGCTCTAGGGTTACAGCACACCTGGATTCTGCCCCTGCTCAGCTACTCATTTCCCTAATCCAACCTAAGAAAGAGGAATCACAGAAAGGGATTGGAAGGATCCTTAAAGGTCACCTAGTCCAACCCACCCTGCAGTCAGCAGGAGCACAGACTCATAGAATCATTATGTTTGGAAAAGACCTCTAAGATCATCAAGTCCAACATCTCCCACTGGAGCAGGTTGCCCAAAGCTCCAGCAATGGAATGGTTCCAGGGATGGGACATCTCCCACCTCCCTGGGCAACCTGGGCCAGGCTCTCACCACCCTCATGGTAAAGAATTCTTTTAAAGCTTATTCTTTCCTCTTCTTAAGCCTCTCCAATCAACACACAGAGAGGCAGCAGCAGGGGAAGGCCAGAAGAACAGCTGCAATGTGAGGGAACAGAAGAAAGGCCAAGTCTCCACATGATAAAATTTTATTACAAAATATGAGATAGATTAATAGTTGCAGAGGAGCTTTGGGGGTGGGGGGAAGGGAGGAGAGGGAATATGTAACAAACAAAAGCATCACCAGAAAAATAAACCTTCCACCCCAGTTTTCCAGGTCCCAATTTTGTTTTCACATTGTGTTCATCTGGGACAGGAGATGTCCACCTTGGATCCATGTAGACCCCTGAAGCCATGCAGTGCTCTGCTCCTATTTACAGCCATTGCTTTCCTCCCTGCTATGATACAGGTGCAGCAGAGACCTCCCAGCATTTCTTCTGCACTAAACACAGGCTGGCAAAGCCTCCTGGGCTCAGAAACCTTCTCCAATGCTCCCCCCCCCCCCCCCCCAANGCTGTGGATAGACTTTCACACCCCCAGCTGTGTCACTTGATTCCCAGCTGTCCCTCCCATAGCAAGAGGGGCTTTGCTCCATCAGCATCACTCCTCATCTCCTTCAGCTTCCAGCCCTTGAGCATCAAGAGCTGCAGTGAAATGCAAGGCTAGAGGCTGCCCACACACAAAAGATTAGAGAAATAAAAGCCCAAGCTTGCTGTGGTTTTCCCTCAGACTGTTTTGGGGTGGGTTGTAGGACACTTCTCCCTCTGCTCCTCCAGCAAATTAAACAAAAATACAATGAAAAGACATTTATGTACATGTAGACTATGTGAGGCTGAGTTGACAGTTGGTTGGGGTTTTGTTGTAGAGATAAAAAACCAAGATCATCAAGAAAATAATTCCACATTCCCCCATGATTTCCAGCTGCCCCTTAGGTGGTTTAGCTTTGTGCAGGTTTTGGGCTCCATCAGCACAAGAAGGGAGAGATGAAAATGGGGAGAAGGGAAGCGGAGGTTTCCTTCTCCAAGAAAACAAAAGAGAGAGAAAAGACAATGAGATCCCTCTGAGAAGATAACCCCACATTAAGCCTGATGGCCCACAGGGTGGTTGGGTCAACCTTGTGCCTTTGGCTCATGCATTAAGGAGGTTCAACCACAACAGATGGAGCAAAACACCTTTAGAAGGTTCAACCACAACAGACACACCAAAGAGATTTCCCACATGGAGGTTGTGGTTACAGCCATGGGAGCTGCCACTAGGGTCAGCCACTGAGAGAGCTGAATGGGTTCCAGCAGAGCAGGGTGGAGCCCAGCAGCTCCCAGTATGGCCACGTTGGGTCCCCAGCAGCCCCACGGAGCCAGACTGAGCTTTCTGGAGACACCAGCAGGGACTGGTTGAGGCATCTCCACTGCTGCCCTGAAATTCCTTTGGGGTGAGCTCACCACACTCATGCTGGCAGACACCTCCTACACCCTGCACCACTGCTGCTCTCCAAGAGGCTTTTCTGTAATCAGAGACCTTCCTTGAGGCTCTCCAGACCCAACTCTGAGCAGAAGCAAGAGGTAAAACTGCTTCTTGCATGGAAGCTTCAGGCCATGCACCACTCCCGCCTCCTCCTCCCCATCTTTTGGGGGGTCAGATGTCACTGCCCACCCTACTCACTCATATGGCTCAATCCAACCTCCAAGGTGAGGTGGAAAAGCAGAAGGAGCCCATGTCCCAGTGGTGGCACTGGCAAGGTCCTGCTCTGTGCCCTGAAGAGGAGCCAAACCCCACAGCCAACAAGGCAGATGGTAAATGAGCTCATTTTTGCTCTAGCGCCCACCAGTCCTCAGTGAGCTGTGATGACCAGCAAGGAAAGAGTTAGGAGAAGGACATGGAGAACAGAGGTGTGGTCAGATCCATGAGCCAGACTCTCCAAGGCTCACTTGAACATGGTCTCAAGAGGATGCCATCATCAAACCCTCCAAGCAGGCAAAGGTCCTAGTGCTGGGGTCTGGAAAGCTCTTCCCACACACCACTGGGGAAAGTCACCTAAACCAGCTTCCAGTGGTTTGGTGACCTGACTTCACCCTTCCATTCCTACCCTCCCTTGGTGGCATGGAGAAAAGAGGAGGCTTCTTGCCAAAGAGCCACATGAAGTGCTGCACCACCATCCACAGGCACAGCATCCATTCCAAAGCCTACTCCACACCACGATCCCCTCCCTACATCCTTCCTGCCTCCTGTGTGCCGCAGGAAGGATCAGTTTTACTTATCCAAGGCAAAGGACAACCAAGACCCAGTTGTAGCTACCACAGAGAGGGGTGACCTTCAAACATCCCCCTCCTGAAGATGCCACAGCTCATGGTCACCTTTCAGTTCACACCTGAGTCTGGGTGTTACTGAAACGTGTTGGAGGAAGGATGAAAGAGGAGGAGGTGGTGGGTGGGAAGTCAATATTCTGTGGAACTCACCAGGAACAGTATTTGTTCCTGATTGATTTATTACCTCCATGGCTCCTGTTCAAACTGGCCTGGCCTGGTTCTTGTCCTGCCCAAGTTTAACCTCCCAGTAGACTTGGAAGAATGGCTGATGTGCCCCGTGTGTCACGGCACCCCGTGGAAGAGGAGGGTAGGTGTTTTATGGAGCCCAGGGATGGTGAACCTGTGAGGTAGGTAACGTGATTACAATCTGAACAGAGGATTTATTGCAATTTTGTTTCAGAAATGGGTTGGGGTTTGGGTTTGTTTGTTTTTCCTGTGTTTCTTTCCTGCCTGAAGGTGACAAAATGGCAACAGCAAAGGTCCAGAGTGATTGGCAATGAAAGATTCCTTGTGTGCGTGTTGAAGGCACGAGCAGAGCCTGCCTGGTGCTTTTGGTTTGGAAAAAGGTGCAGAGTACTCTAGGAAACTGGTGGCTTTTCTGCAGTCCTTTGGGTGGCTTCAAGACCCCATGCTGATCTTCCCAGAGACACCTGAAGTCAAAATTCATCTTGGAAGCAGAAATGCTAAGGACACAACTGAAAAAACCTGGCCAAGGAGGGCAGATAGTCACAGCCCCAATAACAAGCAAGCTCCATAGGATACAGATGATGGCTTTTGTGCTGTCCCTTGTCTGAAGGCACCTCAGGTGAGTACATCATAGACCCTTTCTTCTACGGCCCCCCAGAGATTGCAATTGTCAACCTAAACAGCCCTGGGCATCTGCTCCTGTTGTAGCATGTCAGAGGTGGCACATCCATGGCCCCACCACAGGGCAAGGCAGCACATCCATGGCCATACCATGAGCATGACCAGCACATCCATGACCATGCCATGAGGCAAGGTAGCATGTCTCGACCACACCATGGGGCAAGGTGGCACATCCATGCCATGGGGCAGTCCAAGAGGATTGCATTGAGAGTTTGGAGAGAGACCTCTCAAATACAACCAGGCCATCACAACCCTCCTTGGGTTCACCAAAGGCACCACCCTGAAAGGGGTAAAATCACCCCAACGAGCTTGAGACACGGAGGACAGTTGCTCCTGAGTGACAAATAAATAGCAGGTTTGCTGGAAGAAAGCTCTTTGGAATCCAAGGTCCATCACCCCAGTGCTGTCAGGAGCCTCGTCATGAGATCAGTCTGTAATTACAACTCTTTTTTTTTTTAATGAGATTTCTTTAAGACCCAGAAGCAGCTGGGGACAGGACTTGCAGAAGGGGCTTTGCCCTTGCTGGTTGATCACTGCATGGGTTTGTTCCTATGTAAGAGGAGAGGAGAGGTCCCTTAGGGAGGAAAAAAAACCAGACAAAGGAAACAAAAACAAAAAAAAAAGGGGGGGGGAAAGAAGAAGAGTTTCAGCTGCTCTTGGAGAAGCAATGAAGGTTAGGTGGCTCCTAGTTCTGGTGCCTCTTCATGTGGAGAGCCAGGTGGTCAGAGCGGGAGAAGCACCGGCCGCAGGCGAGGCACTTGAAGGGCTTGGCACCCGTGTGCTTCCGGTAGTGCCGGGTCAGCTCGTCGGAGCGGGCGAAGCGCCAGTCGCAGCCTTCCCACGTGCATTTGTAAGGTTTCTCACCTGGGGAGAAGAAGCCACAGGTCACAACTCCCATCACACCCAACCCAAAAACCCAAGGTGGAGATGGCCTCCCAAACACCCAGCAGGTCCTCTCGGAGATGCTCGTCCTTCTTGGGAGGTCCTGGAGGGCACCAAGGGCTCGTACTGATGTACGCAGCCCACAGACACACCAAGAGACCATAAATAGATGACTTTGTCCATGAGCTCCTCCTTGTTTGGTTTTCCAGGCTATTTCTAGTGCTCTTCAGGTTCCTCTTCTAGCATTTCTAGTTAAAAATTTTCTGAGTTTGAGTTTGGGGCTTTTTCTTACTTAAAAAACCCCAAAATTCCCCTGGAAGGAGTTCACTCCAGGTATGAGGGCAGCAGAAGGAAGGACAATGCCATATACATTTTCCTCAAAGCCTCACATGAACCTTAACCCTAACAGTTCTACTCTGCACTGATGCAGCCTCATCTTGAGTATTGTGCGTGGTTTGGGGCAGCACAATACAGGAAGGACCTGAAGCTGTTGGAGAACATCCAGAGGAGGCCATGAAGATGATGAAGGGTCTGGAGAGGAAGCCATAGGAGGAATGGTTGAAGCCACTTGTTTTTTTCAGCCTGGAGAAGAGAAGACTGAGGGGAGACCTCATTGTGGTCTAGAACTTCCTCAGGAGGGGAAGCAGAGGGGCAGGAGCTGATCACTTCTCTCTGGAGACCAGAGAGAGGTCCTGAGGGAATGGCATGAAGCTGAGGGGAGGGGCATGAAGGGGAGGGGTAGGTTAGATATCAGAAAGGGTTCTTCACCCAGAGGGTAGTGGAGCACTGGAACAGGCTCCCCAGGGCAGCAGGCACAGCACCAAGCCTGACTGAATTCCAGAAGCATCTGGCCAATGCTCTTAGACACATGGGGTGATCTTTGGGGTTGTCCTCTGCACAGACAGGAGTTGGACACTCTGATCCTGGTGGGTCCCTTCCAACTCAGGACATTCTATAAATCTATGATTCCAAACCACCACCAAAGTTCAGCCCTGCAGCAGCTCTCTGCACACAAGAGATGGTGTTTCCTACAGAGCACGTGGCTGATGTAATGCCCCTGCCCTCTCCCCCCTCCCACCTGCACACACCTATTCCCAACCTAAAACCCCATTCAATTGTGCAATTCCTCAGCCAGCTGGGAACGGGCTTGGAAAAGCCCTCGCCCGCTTCCAACTGCGTGCCGGGGGTTGTGGAAAGGAAGCCTGGGCTGGAGCCTTCTCTGTGCATGGGTGTGGTGCTCTCAAATATTAGCCCTGGCTCTGAACAGCCTGAACAAGCAGGCAGAGTTCAGGGAATGTGCTGACTTTCCCGACCTCAAATATTTACCCTTTCCATCGGCCAATTGCCGCGCTCACCGGCACAGCCGGAGCGCACGTACGCATGCCGCATGCGTGTAGTGGCATGTGCTTCCTGCTCAGACATGTTCTCCCCACAAGCCTGGGTGGGGAGGTGCTAGGCAGGCACTGGATTTGGCCAAGAAATAGAAGACATTCAGCCACAGCAGCAAGACTGACAGAGTGGCTTGCACGGACCAGGGAAACATTAAGGTTGGAAAAGACCTCTAAGATCATCGAGTCCAACAGGTAACCCAACTCTGCCAACAGGTAACCCAACTAAATCGTGTCCCCAAGTGCAACACCTACATACTTTTTGGACATTTCCAGGGATGGTGACTCCTCCACTGCTCTGGGCAGCCTGTGCCAATGTTTAACCACTCTTTCAGGGAAGAAATTGCTCCTAATGTTCAACCTGAACCTCTTCTGGCACAACTTCAGGCCATTTCCTTTCATTCTGTCACTTGTTCCTTGGGAGAAGAGACCAGCTCCCACCTGGCTCCAGTCTCCTTTCAGGGAGTTGCAGAGAGCCAGAAGGTCTCCCCTCAGCCTCCTCTTCTCCAGACTAACCAACCCCAGGTCCCTCAGCTGCTCCTCACAACACTTGTGCTCTAAACCCTTCACCAGCTTCCTTGCCCTTCTCTGGCCACACTCCAGCACCTCAGTGTCCTCCTTGGAGAGAGGAGCCCAAAACTGAACCCAGGATTCCACTTGTGGCCTCCCCAGTGCCCAGTCCAGGAGGGCAGTCCCTGCCCTAGTCCTGCTGCCACACTACAGCTGATCCAAGCCAGGATGCTGTTGGCCTTCACCTGGCTCACATTCAGCTGGCTATCAACCAGCACCCCTATCTGAAAGCACTGACATAAACCTGGAGGAGATCTCCCATTCTGCTCCTCCAAAATCCCCTGGGGCTCTGCACCCCAGGGAGGAGAGAGGTCCCTGGTTTATAGTTCAGGTAAACAGAGGATTTACAAGCAGGAGGGTGATGGCTTCCTGCCCACTGGGGATCTCAGGGCTGGCTTTAGCATGCTAAGTCAAAGGCTGGATTTGTCCCATGAAGCCACAGACGTCCCAGCCAGGTAGGTCACCTACTTGGGTCAATCCTACCAAGGCCTTTTAGTTTCAAACAATAACAAGTTGATCTCCAGGCTAGAAACAAACTGCTTTCCATTGTCCCAGGAGCTGGCTCCATCTCCCAGGACAGCACGGCAGGGCAAGCTCAAACAAAGGACCCAGAGTGGCATTCCCAGCCCCAGGAGGGGGGTGAGCAGCCACCAGGTTAGATATTTAATCTCACAATGGCACCCAGGAAATGAATTGGTGTCTCCAGGAGATGGATATGGCCCAGCCCATAGCAACAGGCAAACCACAAGAAAAGATCTTGGAATTCATGTCGTTCTCAGCCCAGGTGCCATCAGGTGAGGAACGGAGAGGAAGGGTGGTGTTAACCCTTCAAGGGATGGAGCTGAAGTGGCATGGAGCACACAAGCTGGGAAGGGCTCAGCTCCAGTGCTGAGGCTGAGCACAAAACCCTGACCCTGCCTGCCTATGCCTCTCTGGTTTGGATTCCCTTCTTTTTTTTGACTCAAAACACAACACTACCAGTTCTCATGACCCCTCAGGTCACATCCACTTTCACCTCTTACAGCAAGGGACACAGGATGAGGCAAACACACTTGGATTTCCAACCCAATTAATGGGAAACTTGGAAAACTGACCACATTTTATCGGGTTCAAAACCTGCCCAGGTTTGCCTGGATACATCTTTATATTTACACATGGTGTGATTTTATTTTGTTGGGGTTTTTCTACAGAGTTGTCCTGTGCATGGACAGGAATTGGGACTCCATGATCCTCATGGGTCCCCTTCCAACTCAGGGCATTCTCTGACTGCGACTGGTAAGGATGGTGCCTATCTCTGATGGGTCACGTCTCTGAGCACAGAGCTAAGACCTGTGCTCCAAACAGAAAGGGAAGAGAGATCTTGAATCTGATTTCATTTTTACTCTGACAAATGCTTATCACCCCACAGGCTCTCCGAGCCAGGACAATGTCCTTCCTGTTCCTTTCTCCCACCCCTTCCGTCTCGTTCTCCAGCCTGCTTCCTAGCTTAGCTCTGCCAAAAAAATATTGTACCTCATGCACAAAGAAAAATTCTTTGCTGGCTTGTTGGAAGGGTTGATAAGAGGAGAAAGGAACAGAGCCAAGGGCTCGAGCTGATTCCCAGCCTCAGGATGGGTTTTGTTCGTTGTTAATAAAAAGAGACTGAACTCTGGGCCAGCTTAATTGCTTTCAGTAAAGATCAGCCCTTCTATAAAAGAGATTTATGAGGGCACTGATGGTTCCTGGACTACCTGAGGATCTGATAAAGTTTCAGGTATAATAAATACCTTAATGAGAAGACTCGTGCTTGAGTGCACAAGTGGCACCGAGCTTGGTTTACCCCAGGGAAGCTGGTTGTGGTGGGAGCTCCTCTGTGCTAGTGACCCAGTTTAGACCAACAAGAGCAGCCCGTGGCACACCTTTGCCCTCTGGAATGAGGGCACTTTCCTTCTGGAGTCCTTCATGACATCCATTTGGCAGCTCCAGCTGTTAAGGGGACAAGGACTGGGTGTGAGTGGCGTGTGGCTGGTATGCTGAGAAGATATGAAGGGTTCTGCCCTCTCCTCAGGAACCACAGCAGCACTCGACAAGTCTGGTCTCCTCAGAGGTCATACATGTGCATCACATACAGTCCTTCTGATCAGACCTGGCTAGTAGGATCAGGGAGAGCTCCAAGGAAGAGCTCAGTGAGAGAGGTTTTGGAGGACACCTCCTCCTGCCAATCCATCAACTCAAGAGCCTCCAAGAGTCCTCCTCAATTCTAGACTATCCCTCCAGCAGGCAAACAAGTGCACACAGCAACATACAGTCACTCTAAAGCAGTGCAACCATTGGACTTCTAACATCAACATCTTGAACTGTGCTCCTTACCCAAATAACCCTAGATTAAGGTAATCAACTCAGCTATGTCATCACCACCATTAACAGGCACAGGATAAGAAGTGGAGGCTGCAGAGTTTCCTGGTGATCCTGGGCTCTTACCTGTGTGAGTCCTCTGATGTGCCTTCAGGTGAGAGCTCTTGGTGTACACTTTTGAGCAACCTGTGAAAACAGAAAAGACACAACTTCTCTGAGAAAGGGGAAAATGAGCAGAGGTTCTCCTGTGGAGAAAGGCTGAGAGAATCATAGAATGGTTTGAGTTGGAAGGGACCTTTCAAGGTCACCTAGTCCAAATCCCCTGCAGTCAGCAGGGACATCTGCAACTAGAGCATGTTGCTCAGAGCCTCATCCAACCTGATCTGGAATAGCTCCAGGTTGGAAAGACTTGCAGATGGTTAGGGCTGTTCATTCTGGAGAAGTCTCCAGGGAGACCTTCCTGCAGCCTTTCAGGGCTCAAAGGGCCTAGAAGAAAGATGGGCACAGCCTTTTAGCAGGACCTGTTGGGACAGGCCAGAGGGTGATGGTTTGAAACTAAAAGAGGAGTTTTAGACTAGATAGAAGGAAATAATTCTTTACATTGAGCTGGTGAGTGCCTGTCCCAGCTCACCCAGAGAGGTGGGAGATGTCCTGTCCCTGGAACCATCCCAGGTCAGGTTGACTGGGGCTCTGAGCAACCTGCTCAAGTTGGAGATGTCCCTATTGACTGCAGGGGGGTTGGACTAGATGACTTTGAAAGGTCTCTTCAACCCAAACCATCTTATGATTCTAAGATGTATTCTGTAACAGTCCCAACCCCAGCAGACGTGGTACAAATGTTCCAGGAAGCAGGAAATGCCATGTACACTGTGGAGCCACAGCTTGGCTTTCAGGATCCAGAATAAAGCCAGTGGGAAGGGTTTGGGGTTGTTGTTTTTTTTTTTTTTTCCCCAAAAGATCAGCAGTAACAGGTTTAATCAAAGAAAAGCTCTTAAGAGAAACACTGTGACCACAGCAGAAGTCTCAACAGGCTCCTGCAAATGAATCACTTCTAGTTCCTCATTTCAGTGAGATAAAGCTCAGGAAAGCTTCTCATGCTGCCTTTATGGTCCTGCTTCATTGTGTTTTGACAAGTCTGTTAAAATAGACATTAGATTTTTTTATGACCTGCATAAGCAACCTAATCACAGCTTTTGTTCCAGTGTCTCCATGCAGCCTAAAGAAGCCTCTTGCAGGAGATCAGCTCTGTCCTGTCCTGCTCCAGAGCAGCTACCTGCCTTTCCCCTCCCTGTGGTATAGAATCATGGAATGGTTGTGGGGGGGAAAGGACCTTTAGACATTATCCAGCCCAACCCCCCTGCAGTCAGCAGGGACATCTCCAACTAGAGCAGGTTGCTCAGAGCCCCAGACAACCTGACCTTGACCCTCCTTGGTAGGAGGGGTAAGGGTTGGCGACCCAGTTCCATTTGGCCTCTGATGCCCTGAAGCCTCAGAGGTCCTTCACGCTCAGGAGATGAGTATGCATGACACCAAGGGCTGCCTCCCTACTGGGCATGGAAATGAAGCCAGCCAAGAACCTGGAGCAGACTCCAAACCTGGAGGGAGTAGCAGAGAGAAGCTAGAGCAGGGCATGGCTGAACTTCACCTCCCCGACAGCAGGCAGAGGAAAAAACCCCGCAGCCACCACCCGAGAAAGATGGATTGGGGCTTTGCAAACAGGTCTCCTCTGCTTCTCCTGCCGCTGGGGTGGATCCAACATGCCTCCAGTTGCTTCCTCACACAGATCACAGCAGTGAGACCTGCTGCCCTGCCATCAGTCCTGACTGGTTTCACCTCTAGCTGAACCTCAGCGTGAAGGATTAGAAGAAGTCCTCCTCTGTCTCTGCACGTACACACCATCGAGCACCCAGTGTTTACTCAGCACAGCCTGTTCTTTCGGTTTTTTGTTTCACCACAGATGTGTTCCTGCCTTCCTCTGCAGGCCAAAAAACAGGCAAGCTGTGCCTTGGCAATGCATCCTGCTGCACAACACTCCTGCTCTGACCAGCCCTGCCAAGAGTGGAAGGATCTGTCTCAGAGCACTGGTCCGCTTACACCTTTAATCCATCTCCCACCGTGTCCACCAGAAGGTAAGAAACAAAAAAATGCTGCACAAGCTGGTGAAGCAGAAGAACATGGGCACAGCTTCTGGCTCAGAAAGTCCCTAATCTGCAGATTGCCAGAGGGTGGGAAGGTGTCAGCAGAGAAAGATCTCTCTCAACATGTCCTGTTCTTACATACTTCCTTAGGTCACTCTGCTAGAGACAGGATCTGGGCTAGACAAGCCTCTGGGCTGACCTACAACAGCCACTCTTGTGCCACAGGAGCACATAAATCTTGGAGGCAGTGAGGAAATGACTTTCCTCAGCTCACACACCCTCGTGGGAAATCTGTTTGCTAATCCCCAGCAGCTCAATGGCTGGGACTGGGCCCAGGAACTGGGAGGTGTGGGAGAGTGTGTGTGTATGTGTGTCCCTGTACAAGGACAGGTGAGCTCCAAGCCCTCGAGGTGCTTCTCTCCCATGTGGCATGAAGAGAATTGTCATGTACAAATTGACATTCCATAACCATCTGCCTGATGTCTATGCTTTCACCATGGCTTGAAGAAGCACAAATGGCATACATGGGGTTTCCAGTATCTACCCACCCAGCCTGTTATCTTCTGAAGAAGACATTCCCAGGCTTGAGTATTGGGTTTGCATTGCAAGATTTTGGTAGCTGCAGGAAGCTGTGATGTTTCTTAGGATGTCCTGAGTTGGAAAGGATCCACGAGGATCAAGTCCAACTCCTGTCTGTGCACTGGGCAACCTCCCTTCCACCCCCCAAAAATAATCATCTTGTGGGAGAAGAGGAAACGGCCTCAAGTTGTGCCAGGGGAGGTTTAGGTTGGACATGAGGAACAATTTCTTCCACAAAAGGGTTGTCAAGGCCTGGCCCAGGCTACCCAGGGCAGTGGTGGAGTCACCATCCCTGGAGGGGTTGGAAAGCCCTGGAGATGTGGTGCTGAGGGACATGGATTAGTGGTGAGGACCTGGAAGTGTTAGGTTAAGGGTTTGACTCCATGAGCTCAAAGGTCTTTTCTAACCTAAAGGATTCTCTGATTCTATGGATGACACCTTGCAGCTGTGGGTCACACAAGCTCTCTGTGCACAATGCTGGAAACCCTGCAAGATCTCCTCCTGCCAAGCCATCACAAAGACTTTAGGTGGACATGCTGATGCAAGGAAGTGACACAGAGAGAACAGCTTCAGCTCTGGGCTGATGGTTACCCTGAAATGCCTTTGCACATCATCCTGATGCAATACATGAAGCCACTGAAGGATATGACACAGAGATACTCAGCTTCTGTGGAAGAGAATTCTTTGCAGAGAGAGACCATGAAGGCTGCTTATGGAAATTACTTGAGGGTTTGACACCCATTCTGGAAGTGTGGGAAAGGAAAGGTCAAAGGCCAGCATGGTTCCACCTGCAGAGAGCATGTGGCTCCTCAGGGTTAAGCAACAGCAAACAGGGCAGGAGATTTCCAAGAGCATCCCTGTCCTTTGCAGGAGCTCTCTGCCTCTCAGAGTCAGGCTTGCTTTTCCTCAAACAGGAAAGGGAAGGAGAGAAAAACAGGCATCAGCTAGCCCAAGGAGGATCAACCTCTCTTACTCCATTGGTGGTGGTAGGAACCTCACATCCCTAGGGCTCTCCACTCACCTCCATGGCTCCCCTAGGTTCGACTAGATGATCTCCACAGGTCCCTCCCAACCCCTACCATCAGATGACTCATTAAGCAAAGCGATTTCAGCTTCAACTCCTGCAGAAGCCCAAGGCAGCCTCCAGCCTCAGGGTGTCAAGTAAAGACCACCCCCACCCCCATAGCCAGGCCATCAGCCATGAGCATACCTGGGTAGTCACAGTGATGGATTCTCCTTTTCTCCAGCTCAGGGTTGTTGCGTCTGTTGTATTTGGGGGGCTGCATGATAACGTGCCCTTGGGAGAGGGTTCCAAGGCCATTGGGGACTGGGGGGACCTGGGATGACTGGACCAACTTCAGTCCAAAAGTGGCTTCGTAGGATGGTGGGGGAGAGATAGTGTTGATGAGCTCAGGTTGATTTTCTGGGCTGCCAGGCTGTGAGTTGGGGGGAGAAGGAGGCAGGCTCACCCCCGGAGCAGGGTAGAACTGCCCCGGGATGTTGAAGTTTCCCTGTCCTTGGGAGACGTGTGGGTACTGCTTAACTGGCCCTCCTGGCTGGACAGGCCTGTGGACCACGCTGGAGATGGTGTTCCCTGTGGACATGGTAACGCCACTGAGGCTGTTGATGGCTGTGGTGCTGTTGGAGGAGGAGGTCAGGGTGGTAATGTCAGCGCTGCCGTTGCCAAGAGGCATCTGGTAGAGCTGGGACTGCTGCGGGTTGGTGGACAAGGGGATCTCCGAGGGCATCTCCTGCTTGATGAAGATGTTGTTCACTGCCACCGACTGGGGCATGCTGAAGACACTGGTGAAGTCGGGCAGGGTCTGCGTGGAGCCAGAAGCAGAGGAGCAGGGCTGGGCAAAGCTGGTGCCAGGCTCTGTTTTGATCTGTGGGAAAGGTGCCATGGGTTTGGGCGGGCGGTAAAGTCCGGTGCGCAGGTGGGTGGTGTCTGGCAGAATCACGTTGATGTTCACGCTGTAGGGCGTCGAGGTGGGCTTCTCAGTGGAGAAGAACTCATCCACCACCGAGGCACTCTCCCGGCGGTACTTCTTGTCTGGGAGCATTGGGATAGGTGGCACCTCGTTGGCAAGGTACTTATCCATTTCAGAGCGTGCCTAGGGTGAAAAAACAGGGACGAGAGTGACCTTGGCACACCGGTGGTGGGAGTCCAACGTTCAACAAGTACTTCAGCTAGCAGGAAATGGAGAGAGCAGCAAGAACAAGCCCAGGAATCACAGGCTTCAGCCTCTGACTCAACCAGGAGTGAATCAGTGTTCTCTGCCCCTCTCCCCTCCTACCTGTTGGCGCTGCTGACAACGGGTAAGCTAGGCAGAGGATGCAGTTACAACAGAAAGAGAGGGTGATAAAGAGCCAGGCTTTAGGTACAGAGCTCTGATCACACAGACATGAGGATTTAACACTGGAAATGGGACGAAAACAGAAATTGTTCTCCACTCAGCCTCACGCTTTGGGCATGTTGGATCTGTAGCCCACCTTAGAAGAACACGCTGACTCTGGTCTCCTTCAAACTCTGAGGTGTATTGCATTCTGTTCTAGGACAGCATCTTTAATTAACTGAGAATATTCCAGGACCACGGCTTCAATTAATTGAGAATAATCTGGGCTATAGCCCTAGAAATCTACATGATGATGCCACTAATTGGGTGAACTGTGAGCCTAAAATGGAACCTGCCAGGCCAGCTCCTGTCTTGTCTCGGTAAAGCGACTCAGCCCTCACCTAACCTTTGGGTTCCTTCTAGTTTTGTTGAGCTGATTTCACAACTCTGGGTCCTCCAAGCTCATAGAACCTCTAGCTCAAGACAACCACTGCTTGCCAGAATTCTTCTCCTCCTGGTTCCTGTCTGATGCAGCATCCCACTGGATCCAGGCCCAACAGCTCAGCAACCTGATGGAGCAATCCGCTAGGAAATTCATCCCCTGGCATTTGATGACTCAAGATCTGCTCTTTGTGGTTAAAGATACCGGTGCTAATGCTCTACCAAAAAAGCTACAGCCTTTAATTATGTGGTTAGCCATGTGTCAAGCTCATTGCAAAGCCCTTGTAGACTCATTCATATGTAGAGGAGCTGGCAAAACCGTCAGGTTTCCCTGGCAGGAACCTACAGCGCACTTGAGGACAGCAAGCTGATCTCACCCCACACCCTGCACGCTTGAGCCTAGGGCTTTACAGCTCTGAACTATGTCACTGGAGTGCAGTGGGCCAAAGTCATCTCCTGCTGCAACTTCATGGCTGTTAACAAAGCTGGATGAGACCCAAGAGATCTCCTCGCCCTTTCCAGCGAAACCTATCACCTGTGCTTCCAGCTAACACAAAGAACCTTTGCACCTCTGCAGAGCATACTGGAAAGGCATGGGTGAGCTGGCTTCCACCCAAATATGGGCACATGCCACAAAGACATCCTCTTCTACATGAGTAGGAGCTCAGAGCAGCTGGACATGGAAGTTCTACACTGCCCTGGAGCCAAGCATACGGCACTGGGACCACATTCTCAACGTCATGCTGGCTGCACTGTGTGTGTCCACTCTGTCCTCAAACAGGCAGACCCTGAAGAGTCCCTGTCCACCTTAAAGGCAGTTAACAAATTGGCACTACAAGCTCACTTTGTGTCACATCCTCTCACCTCCAAGCACCTCTGCCCAATGCAGTGCTGCCTCCAGAAACACTGTCTCCCTTCATCACGATCCAGTGAGGAGATCTTTGCTCAGGGACACACTAAAGCTAAGGTGTGAGCAGGAGGCAGGGAAGAGAACAAGAGATCCTCAACTCTGCCCTCACAGGCTGGTCCAAACCCCTGATTTCCTCTCTGCTACCTTCTGCAGTGTCCAACTTGGGTTCCTGCTCACAGGAGGACCACACCAAAGCTTGGTATCTGAACCCTGGGTCCTCCTGCCCTATGCACCCACACTGGCACATACTGTTACCCTTGGGAGTCAACTTGCTGTAGGCAGTCCCAGAGGCCCCAAATGCCACACATACCTGAGCAGTGACAGGAGCCACTTGCCAGAAGTGGGGACAGAGGGAAGGTGTTGGATGTCCTTTTACTTCTACACTTCCCTTATCTCTGGCATTTCACTTTCTCACCTTCAGTTCCCCAGGGAAGGTCTCCACAACTCCAGCGGGTCCTTACATGGCAGGTGACCAGGTAGAGATATTCAATGTAGAAAGGCATGGAGGGCCCTGATTTCATATCCAAAATGTGCATCCTCAGCCAAAAATGACAGATCCCAAGCCTGGATTCCCAACCAGAGTCCCTCCTGCCTCCTGTTCAGTGTTTCCCAGCCTCCCTTCCTCTCCTAACCACCCCTACCTGCAGGGCAAAGACCTCCTCCTGTTATTCCATTAAAGTCTGGAAAATCCATTTCTGATCCAGAGCAGACTCAGGGTTCTGGACAAAAGAAGGTGTTGAGGGGCAGGAGTTGAGCAGAAGAAAAGCAATGGGTTCCCATCAGAGGTGTGTGGATACCAACTGGTTCCCTAGACACAGCCTCACCGTTGAAGGACTGGAGCAACCAGGGCACCACCCCAATGGAATCCACAACCTTGTGCTACTGCTGATGTTGTCACACCATTCCACATGGCCCCAACCTCCTTCCAAGGGGCAGAAAAGGCACATTTGCCTTGTTAATGGCCCAGAAATGCCTAGCAAGGTTAGTCTGCTCCAGCAATGCTCCTGCTGGCTGCTGACAACTAACACCAAGCCACTTCCCTAAGCATCTCCCCAGGCAGTGCTGGATCCAAACCCAGCTCCTTGGCCTGTGCTTAACACAACAGGGATGAACTAAATGCTGACACATCTGTGTGGGATCCAACTCAAACTGTCCTGAATGCAGGTGTCCTTATACTATAAATGAGGACCCAGGTCAGAGGTAGATGAGTGATTTCCTCATGGTCACACCACAAGTGGCAGTGACAAGGGAGATGTCTAGCAAAGGACACAGCTGAGGATTCAGAAATGTTGCAGTTCAGCACTGAACAGAGGCCAAAATCATTCAATCATGGAATTGTTTGGGTGGGAAGGGACCTCTAAAGGTCACCCAGCCCAACCCCCTGCAGTCAGCAGGGACATCTCCAACTAGAGCAGGTTGCTCACAGCCCCAGACAACCTGACCTGGAATGGTTCCAGGGATGGGACATCTCCCATCTCTCTGGGCAGCCTGGGACAGGTTCTCACCACCCTCAGCATAAAAATGTCATCCTTCTCTCTAGTCTAAATCTCCTCTCTCAGTTTCAAACCATCACCCCTTGTCCTGTCACAACAGGTCCTGCTGGAAAGTCTGTCCCCATGTATCTTGGATAAGACACCCCTTTAAGCCCTGAAAGGCCACAAGAAGGTTTCCCTGGAGCCTTCTCTTCTCCAGGCTGAATAAACAATTAATGGAGACACACAAACCAGGAAGGAGACAGCTACACAGGCACCAGGTGGCTTGACTAAATGGAGACACCACGAGCAGGAGGAACATGGTGGGGTGGAAGGAAGGAGCAGAGATGCCACCATGTCCTTGCTGGTGGATCTGCACTGGAGTTGGGGCCAAGTCCCAGCTCCATCTCTTTGGGGCTTTAGGAGTAGTTCTCATGACAGGGACAGAAGGGAGAGATAAGGAAAGCATCTCACCTCAAGAATGAGCGGTGGCATCCTCTGTTCCATCCTCATGGGGTGCAGCTGTGGAGCAGACAGCACTGGGTTAGTGGGGTGGCCAGCCCCCCACTGCAGACCTCACCACCCATCCACCCCCAAGCCATGGAGGACCCTCACCTCCCTCTTCTCAGCCCCTCAAGCTGCCCACTCTGCCAGCAGGAAAGTCCCTGCCACCACCAGCAGTATCTCATCCCAGCATGGTGGCAGGTGATGGCTGGTGGGCAGCAGGAGACCAAAGCATCCACTGCTCTGCCTCTACAGGCCAGAGGACAAGCAGTGGGGAGGTGAAGCCAGGCAAGGGCTTCCATCTCTCTCACAAAAAAAAAAACAAAACAGCAAAGCCAACTCAATGGACTCAGTTTCCCCATTTTTGGAGTGTTCATATTGTGGGGGCTGCATCTAAATGGAGGATGTTCCTTGTGAGGTCACAACAGATCACAGAAGCACATGGCCTTGAGAGGATGGCTGCCAAAGAGGCTGGAGTTGCTGAGAGCCACTGGTCTCCAGGTGATCTTCTGGAAACATGAAGAGATGCTGAGGATGATGGAGCATGAGGAGATGCTTAAACATGAAATCTCCAGGACAGAGCTACAAAGGTTTTAGGGTTGAACTTTGTTTCCCATCATCCCCATCAACTGGAAGAAGGAGCTTCAGAAGCACCTGTGTACTTCAGCCAAGTTCCTTTGCAGGTAATGCTTGAGCCTGCAAGTGGTGATCCCTTGTTTTGGGGGCAAGCACACCAGAAGACTAAGAGATTCCTCTGCTCTCTGCCAGCTGTCTGAACACAAGATCTGCAGTGGTATGTGGCACAAATACAAAGGAAGCATTTGAGGACAAAGCAGGTCCCACCAGGAGGAAGCCCTGTAGACATTGGATCTCTACAGACTCCTTAGCCAGCCCCAAGCAAGTCCTGGCAGCAGGCCCTAGCCCTGCCTGGGGCAGCTCCAGAGGGGGCAGCTGAGGACACATGACCTGGAAGATCAGCCTATCCCTTCCTCCCTGTCTGCCAGCCACAGGCAGGGAATTAATCATTTTCTTGCCTTTTTGAGAAGGGCTGAACTCATCAGGTAGCCAGGGAGCTCTTTGTCTCAATACTGCAAGAGATACCCACCACAATTTGGAGAAAGCCTCCAGGACCTTCTAGCTGAAGAGCCACCAGGTCTTTAGTGGGTTCAGTGGCACAGTTTCCCCCATAGTCACTACCAATGGCATCATTGCAGTCACCAGAGATGAGGGTGAGAGACAAGCTCTGGTGGGCTTGCCCCAAACTCCACCAACCTCCTCTACAAGGAGGCTCCAGCAGCCATCATAGGAGTCACAGATCAGTAGCCCAGGTGAGCAAAGGGGAACCACAGGCAAAGCTGACATCAGCCAAACTTCTGTGAGGTTAGAGCTGTCCCAGCTGGGATCTTTGGTTTGGCCAGGAAGGGAAAGGCAGTGAGAAGGTCCTTTCAGACAATACAAGCACTGAAGTCCTGTGCTATTTTCCCCTCAAAGGATCTATTTCTGACCACAGAGCAGGGACTTTCCAACCTGCCACAGAAAAGAAAGCCAAAAATAACCAAGCAGGAAAAGGCAAGAGGCTAGAACAAACACTTTGACCATTCCAGACAAGGCCACTGGACACAACAGTTTGTGTCACTGGACCAGTAGGACCTTGTTCCACCCAGCACTAGGCACATCCAAACCAGAGACCAGGTGATCAAAACTCCCTGGAGAGCAAGACCACCTCAGCAGCCTCTGCAAGCAGCAGCAAGCACTGTGAGATCAGCAGACCCCAACCCTGCAAGCCAGATACTCAGTGAGGAAGACAGTAGACAATGAAGCCTTGTTTAGAATTGTTCTGGTTGAAAGAGACCTTGAAGGTGAATAAGATCAACTGTTACCCAGCACTGCCAGGTCACCATTAAACCATGGCCCTCAGCACCACACCTGCACAACTTTTCAGTCCCTCCAGGGGTGGTGACTCCACCACTGCCCTGGGCAACCCTTCCATGAAGAAATTGTTCCTTATGTCCAATATAAACCTCCTCTGGCACCAACTTGAGGTCATTTCCTTTCATCCTACCACTTGTTCCTTGGGAGAAGAGGCCAACCCCCACCTGGCTCCAACCTCCTTTCAGGGAGCTGTAGAGAGCCAGGCAGTCTCCCCTGAGCTTTGCCCAGAGTGGATCCTCCTGTGCCTAATAGGTGCTGACATAACTCTTCCCTTTCTACCACCTGCCAATTTTCATACATCCTGCAGGAACCTCCTGCTTTGGGAGACCTCAAATCCCTCATTCAGACATTGTCAAAGGCAGGGTGAGGTGTTATCAGGACCTCAATCAACACACAGAGTCCAAGGCAAACATTTGTTGGGAGGATGGAGGAGAAGAAGAGAAAAAAAAAAAAGCTGGTGGTTGAGCCATCCAAGAGCTTTTGGCAGCAATTAACCATGAGCATCGTCAGAAGAGCTCTGGGCACTGCAGGCTGTGGAGGCAGGAGGTGGGACCTGTCTTCCCCATGATTAAAGGCTTTCTAATCTGAAGTTGATAAATAACAAACCGCCATAGAAACATCAGATGTTGTCACCACACAGGCAGCAGCAGAGAACAAGGAGAGAAATCAATGTTTGCTAAACAGGCAACGAGCTTGTAAAGTTGGCAGAGGGAGAGGCTGGGGAGGGGAAAGGGCTCGGGAAGGGGGAGGAGGAGCTTCTGGGCAGCTTTGAGCTCTTTGCTGGCCCCTGCCTGGCTGCAGCCACCCCCCAGCCTGCTCTACAGTGCTGGGAGGCATCAAAGCCACTTCCACCCTTCCCAGCTGGGTCTCAAAGCTGTTCTCACAGCCATTCCCATGCTGGTCACTGATGCCAAGGAGCTTTGGGCAAGGGGTGCAAGCAAAAGTGCTGAACTTGAGGAAACGGCCTCAAGATGTGCCAGGGCAGGTTTGGGTTGGACATGAGGAACAATTTCTTCCCCAAAACAGTTGTCAAGCCCTGGCCCTGGCTCCCCAGGGATTCCCTAGGTGGAGTCAGCATCCCTGGAGAGATTTAACAGCCAAGGAGATGTGGTGCTGAGGGACATGGTTTAGTGGTGACCTGGCAGTGTCCATAGAGATGAGTGCCAGAGGTGATGTAGCTCACCAGCTTTCCATCTGGGAGCTGTCACACCTTTCCATCTCCAAGTTAACAGTTGGACTCAATGATCTTAAAGGTCTCTTCCAACCAAAACAACTCTGATTCCACAAACGGTCCACACAGGTCACCCAGCAGCACAACCCTGTGACGTGGAGGTTGAAGGGATGGGGCAAAGAGGGGAGGAGAACCCTCCTTGGGGTGAGGGACTCTCCAGGAGCACAGGCATGTGTAGAGCAACAGTTGTGGCTGTTGTCCAGGCTCTGGGATTACGTAGGACCACCTCTTTCTCATAGATGCACCTGCACAAAACTCCAACCTCCAAGGGAATCAGCAAACAATGGGGAGGACAATCATCAATCAGAAGGCATGGCAAGTACCTGGCAGTACCCTTTAGAGGCACACATTATAAATAGGCTGTATTTATATACAGATTTGGGTCAATATCAGCATTTATTGTCTCCTAGTTAAATATTGACCTGGGTAAATATTTGTTTCTCTGATCATTTGGGTTTGATATTGACCTCGATCAACGTTATTTTCTGTTTGTTCCTCAAGTCTTCTGGAACTCTCTGGCAAAGGGGATTAGCAAAGAAACCCCCCCAAGGACTCTTCCTTTCAGGTGCAGGCAAATCTTTAGCTGCTGCAAACAACAAAGCACCTTGGCGGGCAGCAGAGCCAAGCTCTCTGCTCAGGTAGGTTGCAGAAGGCCCTGGATGGACTCCTCTGCTTGGTTCTGTCTCCAAGAGGTTAGGAGCAGCTCCAAGAATTGAGTGCTGCCCTCGAAGCCTTCAGCTGTGCCTTGCAGTGGGGCAACACCAGCTTTGGCCACCTGGAAAGCAGGCAGCTAAGCTGAGGTCTCTGGGCAAGCTCTCCCTGGAATCCTCCCTGGAGAAGAGTGCCAGAGGGGATCTATCCCATCAGCTTTCCATCTAGAAGCTGTCACACCTTTCCACCTACAAGGAGCAGGACAAAAGGTTCTCCAGGTTTCTGCCAGGACCTCATGGATGGCCTGAGAGCTAAGCCACACTGCTCTGAAGGGTGACTCTGGTACAGTTTTTCTGCCCTTGTGTTTGAACTACCTACAAGAATCATCACCTCTCAGAACCAAGGCATTTCCTTGAGGCCAAGAGTCACCACCAAGGCAGATGTGGGTAGCTGGGAGGTTGGCTGAGCCAGCAGGCAGCGTTTCCAGCAGACTTGCTGACTCTGTTTGCTATTCCTTTTCCTCTGACAACTGATAAAGACTCACTCAAAGGCAATCCACCTTGCTGATTTATCACAGAAATCGTGGCACTGCAGTCAGCAAACCCAGAGGCCAAAGAAACCAGGAAAAGCCAACTCCAAGGTCAAGTGCCTGGAAGAGGAGCAGTCTGGAGCAGCCAGGCTTCAAGGGTGCAAACAGAAACCTTCCAAAGAGCAAAGCCATAAATGGACTGCAAAATCACTAGCAGGGACCTGAGCTGGAAGAAACCTCTGGCCCAGCTGCACCATCTCTAGGCCTTACTGAACACAGTGACCATGCAGCCCTTCTGGCCCTGGGCAGGTCTAGATGAGGGTGAGGGGTCTCAGGTTGACCTTAGAGTAGCTAAGGTCACACTGGTTTCCCCTTTTGCAGAACTACCAAGCACAACCTCAGCACTGAATGGATCCTGAAGGCAGGTGGGGAGATGGCAACAGTCACCTCTCCTCACCCATCACTCCCTGCTCTGCCCCAGCAGGAAGACAGCTCTCAAAGTACAAGGAAAGGCATGAGGACTTCAGGGAGTCCTGGCTTCATGTACAGCTTTCTCTTCCTGAGCTGCTGTTGCTCAGCAAAGGCTGGAGTCAAGCCCATCAAAGCCTACTGAAGGTTTTCCATAAAGCTAAGTGGGCACCCACTGTTGGAGGCAGGTGGCTGAGCTGGGAAAGCTTTTGGTGTGAGCTGGTAGAGCCCTTTGGATGGTTTCTCTGGAAAGATTCAATGGCCTAATGTTCTTTCAACCCCTGGAAGATCAGGAGGCTTAAAGCTACTTCAGCCCAAGCCAAAACAGGTAGAAACTCCCTGTTCCCCTGGTTTATGCACAAATACAGTCTGAAGTGGAATTTGGATAGCCCTGCAGCCCCTGCTGGTGCCACCAACTAGAAGCAAGCCCACCTGCAGCTCCATTTCTCCTTCTAGGTTGCAGCCTCTGTTCCAGCACACCCTCTCCCCTGAATCTGAGAAGATGGAGGCTCTCAGATGTCACCATTCCTCAAGATGACCTGGACAAATTTATCCACCTGTTTCCAGCTCTTGCATGGCCATAGGACATCGAGCTTGCCCTTGAGCCTTCCAGCTCTCCTCTGGTTACACATCTGTGCTGTGGGTCCTGATCCAAGCATGCCATGGGAGAGGCTGTGAGAGCTCATAGGGAGTTTCTCCAGCTGGGTTATGGGTGGGATTCTTTCTGCCTCACTTGAACCATCTGAAAGCTCACAATTCATCACCTCACCTCCCTCTGATCAGAAGAAAAGCAGCACATTCCCAGGGCAGGGTCTGACAAAAGCAGAGTGAGTCATCTGCTGCTTGCTGGGACTTGTGAAGTCCTCCTGGCATTCAGCAAAGTGATAAAACAGGCCAAGAAGCTTGTTCCTCCCAGGACAACACGTGAGGCAGACCCAGCACCCCATGCACGTCTGGGACAAGGGAGGTCAGGTTTCAGGCGCAGACAACAATCCCAACCGTCCTTGTGGCCCTCAACTTCCTCGCCAAACCAGTCAGCAAACCAAAACAAACCAAACCCCAAGGCAGGTGAAAACATTCTGTTTGAACAAGCAGGTCTTTGGGCCAACTTCTTCCTTCCAAGCTTCCAGAGCACTTAAGACAGTGCCAGAATCAGGGGCTGAGGAGGGGCGCTGGAGCAGGTCCCTTCTGCCATGTGCACTACCCTAGGTACATCTACTAGCATCTATGCTGCTAGGAGGGTCCTTCTGGTAGCAGAAAGCCTCCAAGAGTCTCCTCAAGATCCATTCCCTTCAGCTTAAACCCTCTTTTCCCATAGTTCTCCCTGCAGAGAAATAAATTGCCCGTGGCTGGTAACTTAGGGAGACTGGTTATGGCACAGGCTGATAAAAGGCAATTGGTAGGTCCAGTGGAGAAGGCATCAAGCCCTGGAGAACCTTCAGCCAGAGCATTTTAGAGTCTGGAGTTTGCCAGCCCCTGGGAAAGGCAAAGGCTGTTGCAGTCGTTGTGTCCCAGAGGTGATATCAAACAGTCAGCCAAGCTAACAATCTCCAGTTCCCCCAAAGCACGACACAGAACCACGAGACCTCCAGATGCTGAAAGCTGCTCAGAATGGTTTGGGTTGGAAGGGATCTTAAAGATCATCTCCTTCCAAACACCCTGCCATGGAAATGGACACCTTCCACTAGATCAGCTTGCTCAAAGCCCCATCCAGCCTGGCCTTGGACACCTCCAGGGAGGGAGCATCCACAGTGAAATGGTATGTTGTACACCAACAGCATTGAGTCATCACTTGGGCACTGGAGATGCTCCAGTTTTTCCATTCAGTTTAACACCAGGATCAATTTCTTGCCATTCTCCTGCTTCTACTGGAAATATTACAAAGACCAAGGTCATGAAATGCCTTTGAATATTTGGAAACCCTGTCCCTGGTGGAAACTTGAAGGTCTCACCATCATATTAAAAAAAAAAAGATTTCCTTACAAACCCCACAATTTTCAAAGCCTTGTCCAAGCATTTCTGAACTTCATGAAAGATTCTTTGTTTGAGTTTCAATCTGAGCTTGGAAGGAGCTGAACTTCTTTGATGTGGTAAACAGCCCATGGGGGTTTTTTCTTTTGGAGAGTTTTCATGCTAGCTCAAGTTCTGAGAACATCTGAATTGTAAACATTAGTTATCCAATCCCCAAAGACCAACTGCACCCTGTGACTCACGTAACTCACCAATGGAGCACAAGAAAAGCAAATATTCTAATCAAGGGGCTCAGTTAACAAGACTGGGTCCTGAGTGGGATTATTTGCAGTGGATGAGTTAAATAAAAGAACTCACTGGACCAGGGAAGGAGAACAAAACTGCGTAGGCAAGCTGACCAAACAGGTTTGAGAGGGGAAAATTCACAGTTGATGATGCAGCAGACAGAAATGCATTACCCTAGACCTTCCGTGAGTAAGTCTGGGTGACTGTTTGCTTCCCACACACCATCCAGGAAGACTGATAAAGGGAAATCCGTTGCATTTATGATGGAGTTGGAGTCCTCTGCTCACTTCCTCCCTTCAATCCTTCCTTTTTCTGTGCCCCAAAACCAAAAAACCCAAGCCCACAACATGCTTTTCTAGCTCATTCCCAACCTCTCCCGTAACAGCAAGTGAAAAACAGGTTGCAGTGAGGGCTGAGCAGGAGGACGAGGAGCAGAACACCTGGAATCTCCTTCTGTCTCAGTGTTGTCCCTTTCTCTTGCTCCTCACCTTGCTGAGCCAAGCTTCCCCAAACAGAACAATCAGCCTTTGTACCCCCTGGACAAAGCCATTGTGCTCCAGCAAGCTCAAAGTTCAGCCAAGTCGTTTCATCCTACACCTCATCTGCTTCCAGCAGCACTTGCGTGCACACCCACATGGGGAATCACAGAATCCCAGCACAGTGGGGGCTGGAAGGGACCTCTGAGGATCATCCAGTCCAACCCCCCTGCTCCAGCAGGGGCACCCACAGCAGGGTGACCACCAGCACCTCCCGCTGCCTTGGGAATCTCTCCACACAAGGAGACTCCACAGCCTCTCTGGGCAGCCTGGGCCAGGGCTCCAACAGCCTCACACCAAACAACTTTCTCCTCCTGCTCAGCTGGAACCTCCTGGCTTCCAGTTTGGGCCCATTGCCCATAAGAAAGATAGGGACAGACTTTTTATCAGGGCCTGTTGGGACAGGCCAAGGGGTGATGGTTTGAAACTAAAAGGAAATTTAGGCTAGAGAGAAGGAAGAAATGTTTTATACTGAGGGTGGTGAGACCCTGCCCCAGGTTGCCCAGAGAGGTGGGAGATGTCCCATCCCTGGAACCATTCCAGGTCAGGTTGTCTGGGGCTCTGAGCAATCTGCTGTAGTTGGAAATGTCCCTGCTGAATGCAAGGGGTTGGGCTAGATGAACTTGGAAGGTCCCTTCCCGTCCAAAGCATTCCATGATTAAGCCTATTCCTCCTTGTCCAGCCTTTAACTTGACACCTCTGCATCACCAATCTTCTGCACATCCTTTGAGCCTGCCCAGGCTGCTGGCAACCCTTTGAAAATGAATTCTACACACTCCTGTGGAATGCTTGGACGTTTTATGAACACTTCTACAAAGCCAGAAGGATCCCAGAGGGCAGAACATCCCAGCCACCCAAGAGAGAGTGAAGAACCACAACTTCACACTGTCCACACAAGCACATTACACGGACCAAGTGGCTCAGAAAGAGGAAGAAGTGGCCAGAGCCCTGGATCCTCAGCAGATCCCACCCAGCCTGCTTCATTTCTACTCCTGTTTGCACAGTTGTGAAGGTGAGACCCTGGCAGAGGCCTGAGCTCAGCTGATGGAGCAGAGGATGGGTGAGGACCAAGGGCAGCACACGGTTCCTGGCAGGGCTCATCCTACACGTGGCTGTGCCAAGCCCCCGTGGTCCCCTTGCACCATCACGATCTGGCAGAGCTAGGCAGGAGAACACCTTCCCATTGCAACACCACCAACTCAAAGCCTGTCCTCAAACATGGGTGTGGCCTCCACAACCAACACCACCCCACTGTGCCCATGTCTCTGATGTCCCCATCCCTGGCAGCACATTCAGCAGCATGCTGGGCACAAAGAGGTCCCCGGGAAAGGACTCAGTATTTTCCAATCACCTCTGAGCACTCACAGAGTGACATTAAACTGCAGACAGATGCTCAGGATCAGCTACCTTCAACCACAATAAGCTGCCAACATCCCACCACAGGCCCAGAGCAAGACTCTAAAGCTATCAAATCCTCTTTCCCTGCAGAAAAGCCAAATCCAGGCATTGCATGCAGCTCCTGAAGGAAATAACTCTGACAGCTGCGCCATGGACTTCTACATCTCTGCTAATAAAGTGAAGCAGGACTCTTTCCTGATCCTGAAGCAAACCACATCTTTATGACCAGGACCCATCACTCTGGTTCCAACTGGGCTGTGCAAGATGCTGGACCACTGGGGAACAGCAAAGACCATTCCTGGTCCAAGAGTGAGCCACCACCTAGTCATCACCCCAGTGCAGCCACATTCATGACAAGGACGTGGCCAAAGGGGCTCAGACCCATGAGATGCAGGACACCACACACAGGGACAGAGCAGGAATGAAACAGCTCCTCTGTTGTCCAGAGAGCTGGAGCACACCTTAAAAAAAAATGCTTGACCCAACTTCTCCTATGTTACCAGAAAGAAAATCATTGCCAGAATAAAGTCAGAGGACCACCAAGGCATGAAAAGGCCTGGGAAATGCTGCTCAC
>VWZX01006709.1:0-73942 GCA_013399015.1 Galbula dea
ACAGAAACTAGTACCCAGTCTTCTTCATACTTCAACTAAAAGTGGACATTTGCTGAATCCACACACAGCTGGTAACATTGGAAACACTGTGTATCTTTGGTTTTAAATAGTTTGTCAATTAGCTTACTTGAAAAGTGAAGATTTGAGTTAAAGATCCTTAGCATTGCATCCTTCTAAAAGGGAACCATTCACATGAAATGCTCCAAGGGAAACTGACAGAAATTATGAACTAGAAATGCCATCACTGAATCAACTTCAATATATTAATGATTGCAAATGAGAAATAGTGCTTTTTAACCTGCATTAACCACTATGAAATTTCTTTAGAGAGAAGAGATTGGAGCAGCTTGGAGGATGAAACTAAAATTGAGTGCCAAGTACAGCAGTACCTTTCCTTTCTGCTCTTGGCAATATAGATACTTTCAGCTGATGCTGCTCTAGGATGTATTCATGAGGATTCATGTGTGTAGCTTAGAGGGAAAATGGGCCTTTTGCAAAGAAGTTTGATCTTCATGTCCTGATGGCTGAATAATACAAGACAAGATAGGATGTTTCTTTAGCTCCTTTGGCATTTCCTTAAATTGCAGGTAAAAGTGGAATGAGAATAGAAGCCACATAATTATAGCTGATTTTACAGTGGATAAAAAAAGATACAATTTACAAAGAACAGTGGGAAAACTGTGGAATTCAGTTCTCTGTATTAGCCTGAAGGTACAAGTTTCTGTCAGAACAATTTATGCTATGCAAAATACTTCCACTCATATTCACTTGATTGCAAAATCTCCATCTCTCTTGCTACAGTGTAATAGACCCCAGGCAAGATCGTGGCGAGGGGTATGGAACAGAACCGGTGTGCTGGTGGCTTGCAGTTTCTCTGTACAACATTCACACAATGCAGTATGGACAATAGATCCCCCCAAGAAACTCAAAAGGAGCAGTAAAAGTGGATCCACTATCTTGTATCACAATGTATGCTATTTAGAGGAAAGGCACCTGATGGCAAAGTATGAAAGAAAAGCCCTTATTGCCAGATTCATGCTCAAAGGCTGATAGCTGCACAAATGCTATCCCAGTCTAATCCAAAGCCCTCTGAAAGCATCCAAGCCTTCTGGCTCAAGAGAAAAAGTTTATATACTACTAATGCTAAAAAAACAAGGAAGGCATTTAAGTGTTCAAAAGGATGGGCAAACACTTCTGCACTTTACCTTTCCAAATTGAAAACAGAGAGAAAAGCCTGGTGGTGATCTTGGATATTTAATAGAAGGCAGAAGCTGGCTCTAACACTTTTTTATGTAACTATTACAGGCCATGGGAAAACTCAAAGATTTGTTATATTCTTCCAGCAGCAATCTGTTGTCAAGAGCTTTAAGCAGTGAGAAATGAGATTTTCATAAAACCAAAGTTTATGGATAAAAAGAAAAAAAAAAAAGCTCAGTTTCTTCTCACCTCCAGCTTAACTTTACTGCACAGCACATTTCCAGTGACAGCTTGTAACACAAATCAGATAATAAGATGAATGTCATGGAAATGATTCAAAATGTCAATACAAAGAACAATTATTAAAACAGATCAGATTGAAGCAGAAAATGTAACAGAGCACAAAATGAGCATACCTGGAGAAGTTATTTTGGTTAGCAGTTGTTTTGTGAGCAACATCAAAATATTAGCACTGAGCACATATGCTTGTTTTATAGTACTGGCTTCTGATTTGAACATTGCAATATCTGGGAGCACACTTCTACTTAAAAATGTTTTGGAAGAAACAGTTTTAGGTATTTCCTTACCTATACTTTAGGCTACTTTTGAGTTGCACATATTTTTCACTATAAGAATGGCATTCGTGACTTAAGTGGGATGTGCTATGGCTTTCAAGTTATCTGACAACACATACAGTTAGCCCAGAAGAAGAGATGCGTAGCTACCTGCCATGAACAATGCTAGCCTAAGTGAGGCTTAAGGGCCATCTAGCCAAGATTTTGTCTTAGGGGATAACACAAAGAAATGTCTCAGAGATACTTGAAATGAAATTATGACCCCCATATATGTGTTCTTCACATTAGTGATATCATACTGGTTTATGTCTGTTCTGTCTGGCCAATATCTGCAGTTCTTCAACGCTTTGCACATTTAGGTGGAAGAATGAACTGGCCATGTTCAGGTAGAAGATCTGTTTCTAATATACTCTCCAGGAGACAAAGATATCAAACATTTATTTAAGCTTGCAAATATTACAAAATAAGAAATACACTTGAGCAGTCTGCAGCAAAATGGTAATGTTCTTTGAGAGCCTTATGTTCACTTCTCCTCAGGAGGTAAATACTATCTGCTATTCTAATACTGATTTTTCATTCTTCATCATATTTAGTCAAGCCTCTCCAAACCAGGCATCAGCTATTCTAACAAAGACTGAGCCAAGGAATGGGAGGATGGTAATATACATACTCAGTGCAGCCTGTGATCCATTTTAGCAACTCTCTTTGCTTCTAGTGAGCTGTGTCTCTGATGCTGGTGCAGACTTAAGCTAAGCGTTTTAGAGCCATGCCAGAAATTTAGTGTCAGCATTTGTTACAAAAGTATTTTCTTCAGTTATTAGTTCACTTATTGTTTTAGTTAGTGTCTTGGTCTAATTTGATATATAAATTTCAGTAAAAGAAAATTAATAGAACAAGCCCTAATGTGAGACCAGATAGTGACTATCAGGACTCCACCGTGTGTCTGTGGCACTGTACTTGGGCCCTGCTTGCTCACACCATTCCACTGGTGGGCACATTCAAGTATCAGAGGAAGGTGGAGAATCTTCTCCTCACCTTTGGCATGTGGTACATGCACAGGGCCCTGGTAGAGCAGGGTACCTGCAGAAAATCACCAAACTGCCTTCCTAGCCAACCCTATGTTGATATTGTAGACACACTATAGTGGTGAGGATTTTCTGGTGGTTTTTGGTTTTTCTTTTTTTTCTTTTTGTTGCTGGTTTTTAAAAGTACTGAATGCAATGACAGTAATCCTGCTAGAGTGAAAATCTCTTAAAAAAATTAAAAAGTTAATAGATTTTTTGGCTCAGGGGATGCCTTTTATGTACTAGACATTCTGGCCCAAATAACATCTGGCAGTGATGTTTTTCCAAGCCATTTGGTCTTTTGAGGTGAATGGGAGTTCTGCCAATAGGTGATGATTGGAGGTATTTGGAGGAATATACAAATTATATTTGTGTATTGGAGGCATTTTTGGTGGAATCAGACATCTTCCTACCCACCCTAAGTGTGCCTACTTCACCTCCTGCCTCATGTGTGAACTCTTCTTAACATATCTTACACACACCCACACAGAAAAAGAAAATCAAAAGAGAAGAAAACCTGGTTTCCCTAGTAAGGAAAATTATGTATTCAACAGGCTGCTTCTGGCTGGCAGATAACCTAGGCAGACAGGATGGTCTCCAGGAATGACAAAGGAGGGGAAAAGAAATGAAAATATTTTAGAAGATGATTCTCTTGGGATGCACAACTTATATCTTCAAACCAATACAGTGCCTTTTATGAAAATGCCCACATTTATTCATTACATTCCTTTTTTTTTTCTCTGCAAAGTGATTCTCTAACTAATAGTTAGTTAGCTAATAGTTAACTGTGTACCTGAAGAAAAAGGTGGCTATTAAAAAGCCTTTAATGGTAACTACTATAAATTAAGGACTGCACAAACAGTTAACAAGTAGCAGTGTTACTGGAATTTGTATTCCTTATTTGTTTGAAGGCTCAACAAAAGGTGTGCCATCTAGGGAAAGCAAAACAAATGAACAGATGACAGTTATTGCAAAACCTGTAAACCATATCCTCAATGGGTACAGGTAAAAACATGTTAAGAAGAGCAGAGGGGACCTGTCCCCCACCACTAATCCTTTGTGCCCAAAGAAATGTTGAAGCAGAGCTAAATGACAGGAGGGATGCTCTTTCCCCTCTAGCACTTTTTCTCCCTCTCTAACTTGAGTTGCTTCAGTAACTATTTTCCATTCCTAATAACCCTTTTTTCCAATGCCATAGTAATCTAAACAAAATCTTTGGCCATCTAAGTTTTAAAAATATATAAAGCTCTTTATATATGGTTTTACATCTGCTCTGCCTGCCCTCATCATGCTGCCCTGTTGCTTTCTGTGTCTGAGCTGTGTACGGGTAGTGCTGCAACTCCCATTCCTCTGCCTATGCTTCTCTCCTTCTTTCATCTTTCAATTGCCATTTATTTCATCACAGACAATCACTAGGAAGCAAAGTTAATCCCAAATGTGAACCCTCTTAAATGTCTGGAAGTGGTTCATTTTGAGTAGAGACACTGCTGACATTTTCCTTCAGTACATTCTATTAGACTATGTGGTGCTCATGAGTTGATTTTCGAGATGATAGTCTCACACTGAGAATTAAAGGACTCTTGATTATTTGGCCTGCAAGTCCTATTATCAGCCTGAGAAAACCAGGAGGTAGAAGATATGTGCAATGCTTGCAAAGATCACTGCAATGCCCTACTGCCAATGGGATTTAATTCCCATTTAATAGTAATTTAACTCAATCTCTAACCTGACGGACTACATGTGCATGGGACACACCCTGTGCTTTCATGTGTGGTTTTTAGGATCTCCTCATGTTGAAGCTCATGGCCAAATGCTACTGATTAAATAGGAATAAAGTTCTGGTCTTTTAGAAGGAACATAACATTGGGAATTGAGAGGGTTGTGATTCTGAAACACATTTCCTGAGTAGGCATTAAACCTCTTTGCCTCGACTCTATTGAATACTTTAGCAATAATAAAAAAACAGTGGTTTCATTTATATAATGTGTAGGTGTTATTTTTAAAATATTTTTTCCATCCTTGATTCCTAAGTTGTTTTCTGAAGGCTTTTTTATTCCAGTAGTAGTAAGAGAAACTTTTGAAAACCACCAGCACAAAAGTTTATTCCATCTGTTTATAAAGTTGCCATCTTCCCTCAGTGCTTGACTCTCTTCTTTACTGTGGAGACCATGATCATTCTTTCCTGAAAAATCTGATCTTCCTCCCCTATTTCCTCCCTTCTTGTTGGAGCAATGTTCTATTTCACAGAATCATAGAATCATTAGAGTTGGAAGGGACCTTAAAGATCATCTAATTCCAACCCCCCTGCCTGGCAGGGACACCATCCACTAGATCAGGTTGCCCAGGGACCCATCAGGCCTTGTCTTAAAAGCTTCCAGCGATGGAGCTTCCACAACCTCTCTGGGCTTCTTTCTTTATGTCACATTCTCTGAGCCTTATGCCTCCTCTTTCTTTCCTAAGAAGGAAATTGTTCAAACAGAACTTGAAAAGCCTTAATATGCCAAAAATTAGGATTAAAGGGGGGAAAAGAAAAGCAGGAAAAAAAATTTTAATTACAATTAACCTTTGTTTAGTGATCTTCTTGTTGTGGATGAATCTAAAACTATTTGACAGTGTAGACTGAAGCTTAGTGTTCACACCTGCTGAAGCATCAGTTATGGTGGTAACAATAGAAATATTTTGTTTAAGTGGAATCTTTACTACATCTTTATTAAGCCTCCATCACTGTCACCCTACTGCCATTAGATGGAAACCAATTCCCAGGAGACGTCACAGTTGAGTATACAAACTCCAGTTAAATGAACAAGCTTTCCAGTTCAGTGTGGCTGGAACATGAGCCTTGGGGAGTGTTATTAACTTCTATATCCTGTCAGGAACAAGCAGTTAGTTCTTAAATGAGAAACTGTTTTAGATGCAGGAACTGAAGAAGCATTTTAGATGGACCCTAGCTTCTTCCATTTATTAAAACCTACATCACGTCTGTGGTGGTGACCTAAAATACTCAGAAATGGAAGCATTCTTCCTTGAGTTAGCAGCAGTCTCATCTGTTTTATCACATTAGCCTTTCATGAAACAACAGAATAAGGTTAGAGAACAAAATCTATTGTACTGTTCATATAAATTAATTGCATTCAGGAAGATTACATACCACCAGAAATCAATGGTTTCATTAGTGGCCAGGCTTTCTGCCTTTTGTGATTTGTAGCTGCTTCACTAAAGAACAATTATACTTATCAGAGAGAGCACACAGAGAGAAAGAATAGCATGAAATGTGGAAAATCCCTGGGTTTCTTTGAAGTAGAGACTCACTCATTCTTGAATTTTACTAACTGATTCAAGTACCTGAGTGCTACAAGTGGGATGTAGGCAGAAGTTGGAATCCAACATGTAGACACAGTCCCCATAACTCATGTCTCACCCCCTAAGCCCTGCAAGTGCTTGGGAGTTCAGAGTACTGCACAGAGGTGCTTCTGGGCTGGTGCTGCAGAATCTTACAGTGTTTATTTCATGCTTATGCCATTTTATGGCTGACAACCTCATTGCCACCTGTCCTGAAACCCTATTCAGTAGTTATGCTTACAGCACAAGTTGCCTATAATGTTTGTGCCCTGGACTTCTCCACTTGCAGCCATTTGCATTCAAACTAGAAGGACAGAATCATAGATGCATTGAATTGTTTAGGTTAGAACAGACCTTTAAGATTATCAAGTCCAGCTGTTAACCAAGCACTGACAAGTCCATCACTAAACCATGTCCCTCAGCAGCACATCTACATGTCTTTTAAATATCTTCAGGGATGGTGACTCCACCACTTCCCTGGGCAGCCTCTGCCAATGTTTAATAAGCCTTTCAGAGAAGAAATTTTTCCTAATAGCCAACCTATATCCTAACATAACCTGAAGGGCTGATGCTCCTGCCCAAGGACTCTTTTATACTTGGACATAATGTCTATGGTACTCAGCCATGACCAAGGAATTCTGTAGCTTGAGAGGGTTCAGTTCCACACTACAAACTACACAGGACTTCTCCCCTGGGTTAGCACTTGAGCTCACTTGTAGAGAGGAAAACTAATGTATGAACCTTGCAAAACTAAGTGGAAGGTGCTAAAACATCATGTTTCTTTTTTTCTGGCATGCAAGATCTTTAGTCAAAGCACCATAATAGATTTTTGAAGAGTGTCATGAAAATTATACCACATTAAAAGATTTATGTTGATGAGTATTTCTGGACTGTCTGGCAAGGCTTATACATTTTTTGCATAAATCAAGGAAGAAAATGAGTTTGAAGTTGTCAACCAGAAGAGACAATACTTTTCAAATATTAATTTTGCATTTTTTCAGATGAGATCCAACCACTTAACAGTATATATTCTTTATTTGCACCTTAATGGTGTTAGTTAATTAAATAACCATTAAGCTGAATACTAAACAAGTTTTGTGGGTCAGATAGTGCACTATTTGCAGATGATGACTTGCTAAAACCTTGTTTTGAATTCCACTAAACTTAAAAATTCTTTCCAGTTACTTGAGTGGATTTGAGACCAGGCAGAAGTAGCATGATTAGAGCAGAAAAGAGAAGTCCATGTAAGGGACTAGCATCTCATACAAGAAGGGATTTGAATGTCTCATCCAACAAATACATAGAGCCACAGTGGTTATCAATGTTGTAAATGTTATGGAATTAAAAACCAGCTGGTTTTAATATGACAAACTATGTATTGGCAGTATGGTTGGCTCCAGAAAACATCAGTTTATCAGTGTCTACACTGTTGTATTTGAGGTTACAGGAATGCATTTGGATAATTAGGAGTCCATAATGTCAGATGCTGCCATGTGGGTATCCTAAACTCTGCCTTTAAGTGAGAAAATTTCATTTATACAGAAATATGAAATCAGTGGTAGGCTGTGAATTAAAATATTACTTATTTGGGGAGAAATGGCCTCTTATAAAGATAGATGGAACAATCACCAGAAACAGAAATTATGTTTACCATTTTCTAAATGATAACAGCTTGGACTGGTTCTGATCTTTCTGTATTTCTCATCTATCTGAGATCATTTGCAGCAGACCCAAGAAAAAACCCATAAGTGCAGATAAATGTTTAATCATGAGATGTTAAGTCATTATTCTCTTGCAATTTCCTGTCTTTTAAATGTGTCCACATTTATAACATGGCTCCCTACTGAGTAATGTAAATAACTACTTTTTTATGATTATTTACAATCATAACCATGGGAGCTTTGGGGTTGGTTTTTTTTGTTAATGTTATTGTGGAAACACTTTAAAGGCCTATTAAAGATCAGGATCTTTTTGTACCAAAATCTGTCCTCACTAGATATAAACAGTTTCCATTTCTGGAGAGTTCAGATTTGAAAGACCCAGTGTGGAGGTTGTAAGGGTGCAGTCATCAAGAGGTAAGAAAAATGGCCTTTAATCAAGTATTCACTGGTCATTTGTAACTGGCTCTTTAAAGGCTGAAAAATGTATGCCTCTGGGAGGCTTAACACAAAATGCTGTTCTTCTAACTCCACAAATTATTCCTTGTATGCAATATGTTGGATAATGATCTGTAGGTTCTTATCCAAAGCACAAGTCTGAAACCATCTTTCTCCATGAACTTACTGTTCAGTACCAACCAAACTGCAATTTATCACAATGCTTAGAAAATAGCCCAGTATCCATACAGAAAAATCAGCAAAGATGCCAGGTAGGCTCACAAGCCACATTAATTTGGGTGACCTGGCCTGGTTATGTCCTCTCCCATGCAACTGCTCACTCCCTGATCTATTCACTGTGGGGCAGAGAGTAAAACAGAGGGGGTCTTGATATTCATTAAAAGCAACCAATGTGTTTTCAGTCCTGTTTTGGGTAAAAGTCTAAATCACAGCACCATACAAGCTGCTGTGAAGGAAGCTAAATCTATCCTAATCAGGCTCAGTAAAGTCCTTTTAATTTTTTTGCCCTCAAATCCAGTCTTAGCAGATATTATGCATTAATTTTTCCTGGAACTTCCAGATATTCAGGCAGAATCACACAGAAGACAAGAACCACACTCTCTTCATGGTGCCTCTTCTCTTTCTGAGGAAGAGTTATTCTCTTTATTGAAGTGTCTTTTTTCATGGGGTACTGTAGCTATTGCTCTCTTTCCAATAGCCAGCAGATGAATTATACTGCCTCTCTGAACAGTCTGATGTTTCACATTTTAATATCTTGCTTGTGGGATGTGGAGGACATCAGGAGAATGAGGGATTCTCATATCTTTCCAGAAATCAAAACAGCTGTCATTGGCTGGTAGGCAGTGCCTGACCTCCCTGCCAGCTGAATTGGAGGGCAAACCTCCCCTTGACATGGAAGAGCAGGATGGGACCCTTGAGAACCAGCACAGCCCTAGAGTTCTCACCCCAAGAGACAGAAAAGTTTCAAAAGGTCAGGGAAGGTTTTTGAGGTATATATTTTGCACAAAGCCATGTCACATTAGATCCCTGTTGCTAGGGATATATACCAAGCTGTGCATGGAGTCTGTAACTGCTGGAAATTTCTTTCAGCTCAATGTAATTTAGAGGCATGAGGGCTAATAAGAACATAGTGTATTATTAAAAATATCAGCTTGACAGGGCTCAGCAAGTGCCTGTCACAAGTCTACCTCAGAAACAGGGGAAAAAACCCTTACTCCATTAACTCTCTGCATCTGAGCCTTCTTACTTATCTGCAGAGAGAGGCAAAGGAATTACATGAGGTTGAGATTTTAATGAGAAGAAGTAGAGGACTAATGAAATGCTAATGAGGTCGACATAATCCAGTGTGTCACTGCAGGCTTTCAGTCCTTTCAAGCCTGGTAAACAAAATAGCAACTATTAATTTGCCTGAAGTGGATTCATGAAGTTAGCCAAGGAATTTAGAAAGCATGGAAAAATACCCCATGGGCTCAGCAGCGACACCGAATTTTGGGAGTATTAAGATATTTCCCAAAGGTGGAAGCAAGGCCTCAGTTTTCTCCCTGCCATGAACTTGCTAAGAAGGCTTAAGAGTCAGGTGGTTGCCATGGGTGGACATTGGCTTGTCCTTCTGCCTGAGTCCCACTGTTTTTCAGGCCTTTGGGGAGATTTCAGGGAAGAGCTTTTCCTTTCCAGAGCAACTTAACCCTGGGTCTGCACAGGTTGTGTCATAAGAGCAGGGAGCTATGAAAGGCAGAAGTAGGTTGAAACTATTTTTACAGCTCTATGATCCAAAGACAATCTTTGTCTGTCTTACACAGGAGAGAACAAGTTTCAAGCTGTTCTGTTTTGCTTTGTTTATTTTTACAGCCCTCAGTAGCCTGCACTGCTCCTGAGGGATCACTGGGACATGGGGCCATGGCTGCCACTCATCTCCCTTCCAGCAAAAGGACTTGAATCCACAAAGGAATAATTTAAGTCTGATCTCTGCTGGTACAGAAACAGCTGAAGGCACTACAGAATATGTCCAAAAATTACTCTTCTTTATTGCATCAGCTGATTTCTTTATACTACACAATCCTAAGAAAAACTTATGTAGGAACTAAACTTTAAGTCAGTTTTCAATGTTACTGTCCATCACAGCTACATTTGCAAGTTTGGGGCCTTATTAAAAGGGACTTAATAACTAGTTCTTCTAACTTGGAAGATAATTCTTGCCCTAGCAGCTACCAAGGCTACCCTGACTGACAAATTCTCCTTTGGATTCTCCATTTATAGCACCAAATGATGGATTCCAAATACTGGTACCAGACAAATTGCTTGTTTCCCACAGGAGCAAGAAAAATATGGAGAAAGAAAATAAAAGCAGTCATTCAGAGCATCTTCAGACATATTTTACCTTGAATCTGTCTTCTTCTAGGTTTTGTTTTTTGTTCTTCCAAGGAAGAAATCTCTTTCCTTTTCAAAACTTCTTTTCACTTATACATATATCACAATAATTTAGCATACATTTCTCTGATCTTTGATTAATGTCTTGCCTTTTACTTAAATACCTATCAGCATGAAATCATCACAGTAATTCTGGTTAAATCCCCATATCACTGATGTGCTGCTAAGGAAAACAAGATTAGCATCTGAAGCTTTCAGGAGATGATTGCTCTAGTGTTTGATTCTTTCCTGACAAGATAGACTCTCTAGTTCTTTAAAATGAGAAAAAAAAAGTATCATTTGCTTTCAGCCAGACTTCCACACTTCTTTATGTGCAAGAGTTTCCACTCAGGTTTAAGTGCACAATTCACAGGAGCTAGGAATTCAATATTTGGATAAAAAGTGTGTTCAGGTCACTGTTGGACATGCTGACCAGCATCTCTCAGACATATTGACTAGCATTACTTTATTATTTCTTCTTTCCTTTCCCTATTAATATGTATGTTTCCATCAAACCCTTGGCTTCTATCTGGATTTTAAAGAGTCTGGGGCAGGGACAAAAGTAACAACATATTTTATCTTCTAAAAATCTCTCTCTGAAACAAATTTCACCTTCATTTCTACAGAACCACATGCAAATGATATCCATTCTAAAATGTTCTTTTCAACAAAAATAGTCCTCCATATGTTGTTGATTTAGTTACCTGCTGTATCAAAAATAAGTTTCAAGTGCTAGAATTCAGAGACTGACAGTGCATTTATGTTTAGAGCAAAAACTTTCAAGATCCACTGAAATGTTATCCTGAGAATAGCAAAAAATAACACTCCCAAAGTTCCTCAACCTTTGTTTGCTCCTATGTAAAATGAGGATAGTACTGACATGACAGAACTACCATGCAAGACTTCATCAGTATCTGTAAAATACTTTAGGACCCCGAAATGAAGTTCCCTTAAAATACTGTTACCTTCAGAAATGTTGATCTTTTCTTGTCTTTTTCTAAAAAGTTCTTCTCAGAACTAGAATGATGCTGTCTTAACACTGAAAGACAATTTGTGCATGAAATGTTGTTTCCTTACCCTGTGCTGCATTAGCACTTTGTCCCTCTCCTCACGAGTTGTATGATATTCTTGGATGTATAGGTAATGGCTGATATCACCTGCCCTAGGTGGACAAAAACAGAGACAAGGCATTTGTAGGGAGCCATGTACTACTGCTTCTGTCAGTGCAGTGTCTGCATGAAGGGATTCAGATGCTTTTGCTTTGAATGGAAATTGGGTTAGCTGCCAAAGTTGTCCCCTGATACCACTGCTGAGGCTTTGTCGCTGCTGCTCCCTCCTGCTGTGTAGATTCATCTCTTTCAGATATCAGTGGGGGAGGATTTCTGTCTCAGACAGAGAAAAGGTCATTCTTATCCACCTCTTGCACTTACTCTGCCACTAATCCTGGGGTTTTTTTAGTTTTAATGAGAACTGAGCTGTTTTTTCCTTTGGGTGGGGCCTGGTATTCATAGGACATGCTGTGCTGCTCCTGTTCTTAGCCTAGTTTGGCATAGTTGGTTATGTCATGTGTTTGCATGGCTTTGCTACTCTCCTTGTGCTGTTTAATTGAATGAAAATTAGCTGGGGTTAGGTTTGTCCTCCATACAATCTAAATTATTTATATCCTGCAGTTAAAAAAACATTGCTTTTGTTTGCTGACCATGTCTTTCTCTTGAGTTAATCATTGGGATGTTCACTTTCCACACCCAGCACCGAGATCTTCAGCCTGACTCCTTTTGTCCATGTTGCTTACCATAGGCATGTGAACAGTTCTGCTAAAGCAAAAGCCTAAGTTACATGATTATAATGCAGGGTTGGAGCTGTTCATAGATAATCAGAATGCTGTTTCCTAGGAGTATGTCATTACTCAACTCCTCAGCTTACTCATGTGTTCCTCATACCTCATTTTGCTTGTTTGTAAATCAGTCTCCATCTTATATGGTCACACAACACAGTAATATCTTAGCAGTATTTTTAGAACTTTTATGAAATGCAGGTAAAATGTAGGGGTCTCTAAACAGCATCATGTGTATCTTAGATATTTAGTAGAAAATTAGTTATTTCAAGAACAGAAACACCAGGCTGAATTTCACAATGATTCTACCAGTTTAAAATCACTGAAATATTTTCCTTGCCTCCAAGGGTTATGCCTGACCTGTGCAGGGTAAGATGCTGAAGGAACTCCTGAAAACAGCTGACTGTGAGCTTGAATGTGCTCTTAACTATACACAGGGACTGGATATGTAATTCAACTTTAGTCAACGGGAAAGAGAGAAAATGAAGAAATAATATTCTACATCTAGTTTTTTGTTAGATTGAAGGCCTACATTTTAGTTCCTTGATTTTTTAGGTTCCTCTGTAGTTGATGCAAAGAGAAATCTACCATTCTAGTTTGGGTCATACATCCTTGAAATCAGTGTCCAAAATTTCACTCTTTTAACATCTTTTTCTGTCTCCCTCCATCAGTGCATCAAGGAGGATGTCCTGGTTTTTGTTACTTTTACAGTGATAATGTAGCAAACTTCTCCTTGCAAAGAGTTCTCAGTTTATTCTTGACAAGTATTTATGTAGGACACATCAGGACTGTACTGCTAATGAGCTGGGGAAGAACCAGATGTGATTAAAATAAGAGGAAAGAAAAGAAAGGCAACACTTGGACTGTGGGCATTTTTTAGAAGGGTAGTGGTTGTGCTGAGTATTTATGGCAAAGGTCAACATTTAAGTATACAGTTTACAAAAATTCTTCCACAAGATTTTTTTCCCCAGTCTCCAGTCCTAGATACAAAAAGGGAATGTTTTCACAAAAACTCTGTCTTCTTATTTGATCACTTGATGCATCAGGCTTCACTCAGAAAAATGGTATTCAGTAAGAAAATGAAGTTCCCAGGTCACATTGCCTGGCTTGTAAAACATGGGTGGAGAAACCTGCCATTGGAGATAAAACTCAGAGCTTACACTCCAAGAGTTCCAATGGCCTTAAAACTACTTTCATACCTTTCCAATCTGGAGATCTTCTGCTACATGAATAAATGGTATCATCCAGATAAAGCCTGAGAAATGAAGCTTGGCCTGAGAAGTCCAGATCACCCTGAGAATTAAAGCTGTAAGTTCACTGGTTGTCTAAGGTCAGCAGCCTTGGTTGAAGTTCCCTCAGATGAGGTGCCATATCCTTTCTCAGTATGCTTTCTTGCTTCATCCTTGCCAAGCTCCCAGACTACATTAGGAGTGTCTTGCATTTCCTTGCTTCATGCTAGAAGATTAGTCCCTTGGCATAGCCCTTCTACAGCCTGTGGTGGGACCCTGGAGGCAGATGCTTCTCGTTGAATCTAAACTGGAGACACAAAGTGCCAGAATGTCTCCAGAAGGTGTGGCTCTAACCAGACAGGTGACCCACAAACACCAGCACATGCAAACACCACTTTTGCCTACAATGTAAAATGATGGAAGGGTATATATTTGCCAAGATTTACTTTTGTGAAGTGTTACAGTGGTAAGAGTAAGACAGCCTTGGCTCTGTCCTATGATCACAGGACTCTTCAGCCTCAGCTAACCTTCCCGTGAGGGCCCGAAGCGGGAACATCCCTGTGTGGTTCAGAGCTGATGGAAATGGCCAGCACTGGCACATATGGCATACTTAAATTGTTTTCTTCCTTGACCTTCTTTTTGCTTTTAGATGTTTTAATTCCCTGTACTCTTTACACAGTTAGATGTGGGCAAGCAAGCAGGTTGGCTTGAATCAAAGACCTCTGCTAATTTATTGCACTTTTTTTAAGCAAAACTTGAACACATGCTTAACTACACACAGGGACTGGATGTACTGGCAGATACAAACAGGTACAGATCTCTCTCCAAATTAAAACATCCACAGGGAGAAGCAGACTGCCCAGCAAGAAGGATGGTTCCTGGCCATTGGAATCCCCCTAGATCTATTTGCAGAAGAGGTTGGGACTGAGCCTGAGCATCATGTATGGGCTCAGGGGCAGCTGTCCCCAGGGCAAGAGGAGACAGACACCCTCCCCAGTTTGACACCATCCTGCTTGGTCCTTGCAGTACTGCTAAGCAACCATGACCATCATACTTCTTGAGCTGCCTCTGGAGCTCCTGAGGGGGATTTAGACAGTGCTGGGGGGGCTCTGTCACTCAAAGCAGCTGGTTTCCAACCTCCCACACCATGAGGCTTATGGGACCTGACCCCTCCACATTTTTTTCTTCTTGTTCTGCCATGTCTTCTTGGCAAGGAAATGAACATTTTTTTGTCCAGAACCTGTGTTCTGGGCCAGAACATAAAAAACCCCATAACAGAATATAAAATGGACACTTCACAGGCCTGAACTCCCAAGTTCTCACAACAGTTTATACTCCATAATTGAAGCCAAAGCACATTAAAGGATTCAGGGGCATGTCCTAAAACCACAGAGCAGGTAAAACTGATTTTGAACTGAGGGGATCCTGGTGATCAAGTCACCTCACTGCTTATATAGCAATTCTGCCTTTTCCTGACATGAGGAACAGTCTCAAACACATTGTTTTTCTATAAATTCTTCTTTCTCCTTGAAAGGCATTTTGGGGAGCCCAAAGTTGTTTAATAAATGAAAAGCATGAGAAGTAGAAAGCCATAATCCCCTTGTGAACTGGCCTGGAAAAATATGCATATGAAATAAGTCTATGGAGGAAGATAAAGCAGGTTGCGGTCAAGATCAAGTCATATATTTTCTTGGTTATTTTTGAGCTTAATTTCTTTTGCAGTTCTCACATCTGAGATGGAATCTTCTCAAACATCCCTGCATTTTTGCATCATGCTTCACTGAACATTTCTACAAGAAGCCAAAATTACAATTGCATTTCTAATTACCTAATGGCACGTGAGACATCTGCTTATATTTAACTCTGCTCTACGTCCTGACTGCTCCTCACCTGATACAATCCTAAGACAAAAGTCCAGTTAAACTCCTTGATAGGTAAACATCACTTTGAAAAACAAGTTCCAGGTTTTCCCCATGTTGTTTAACAATTCAGGTATTTTAAAAACAAACTAGGCTACAATAAAAATGTACATATATAGAGATGTGTGTGTGTGTTTCTGCAAGGAACCACCAAGGAATGATGTGTCCTGCAACTTGTACACTGAGAATAAGCTGACAAAACCCAACAATGTTAGACAGGAAGGTAACAGAAAAAAAAAAGGGAAGACAGAAAGAGAGAAAGAGAAATATAAAAGGAAACAGGTGGCTTGTTCCAAGCCTGCCAAGAACATTTTTGAGCCTTGAGAACATGCACTCCCCTGCTTGGCAGAGTAGTGTTTATGTCTTGTCCACTGAGTAATTTCTTATCTTTCCCACAGCTTCCTCCTGCTGCCTGCAAAGAACCTGCTCTCTGCTCATTTTATCTGCTCTGTGGGGGTGGGTCTTACCATTTGATTCTCCATCTTTCCTCTTCTTGGTGTCAAATACCCTTGATTTGCAGATGCCAGGTGCTGAGAGATGATTGCCCTCTTTGTGTTCTCACCTTCTCCATCCTGCCCATTTGTCACCCCAACCAAATAAGTCAACACCTGCCAAATGCTTTGGTTTGTGATTGAAAATGCTGCAGTTTTTGTGTTGTCAGTATTGCTGAATGCAGATTCTCAGGGCAGTCATGAGTGTAGGTATGGTTTTCCTCAGCTCACCTATCTTCCTTCTTCATCACTGAAAACCAATCCAGCACTTACAGAGAAATATATCTGTTCTTTTTACTTCAGTTGGAGTACCAACAAGTCCTTTGGGCTGCAGATAGTCGTTTGACATCAGTGAAAGCAAGATACTGGTCCTCATTCCTCATCTTTGCTTTAAAAATCCAGTTCAATCTACCTAGGAGTATTACAGAGAATTACAGCAGTGCCAGATTTCATTATGCTTTTTCTTGCTCAGTAGAGGACCATGTATTCCCAGAAATGCCTGTATATTCCCAGAATTACCTCTGTAAAATCTCTCCCATACTTCATCATACAGTAGTGCTTTCATATCTCTTCTTAATTCTTAAACATAAATGAATGTACAGGTGCCAGACAACATTGTGCACTGAATTGAGTACATTCAGGACACATTAAACACCAAAGCATTTGTGTTACTCATTCCTGTATGTGCAATGTCTGGAGCCTTGCCAAAGCTACTCCTTCACCAGGACTGCTGGACATCTGGAAATTCCAGATGAGTGGCCAAAGCCCACTTTTTATGTGGACAATATTTCTGGGATGAAAAAGAGAACATCTGCAGAAACCCAGGTGTGTATCTGTAACTTATGCAGAAATGCAAGACAAGTTGAGGATACTCTCAATGTGATAAAAAAAGAGAGCATTTAAAAAAAAGACAACAATCTCTTACTGAAGGACAATACCAGATGAGTGCCAAATTCCTCTTTGAGGCTCTCAAAACCTACTTCATATCTCATTTTGCCATGGCTCTATTACACCTCCTTCCATTCCTTTCATTTTACCTAAACAGACACTTAGTAAGTTCTTTCCTTCCTTCTTCACTGTGAAAGTATTTCTGAGCATCACATTATACAGCACACTTTAAAGCTCCCATGCTTACCTCTCTCTGTGTCTTCAGCACTAGTCCTGTTTTGTTGGCTTTTTATTCTTCCATGGCTTCATAACTTATGCTTCCCAGGGGACCAGTAGGCTACTTCTTACTGACACACCATATATGATGTGTGCTTGTGTCTTTATGGTACTGCTCTATAAATACTTGCTATGAGCTGTGCATTGCTTTATGAAACTATAATTGATTAGGCAACAGCTTCAAAACCAAACTAGGCACCACATCACTCCTAGAATCATTTTCTAGAGATCATGAACAGATGAACTGAGTTTAATTCTTGCTATAAACACTGTGGTCAAAGGGAATGTTCATGCTCAGAATGTGCATGGATTCTTTGCACTACTGTGGGGTGACTCCAAGTCCTGATTAATGGATATAACTTCTGTGGTCAGAATGATAAATTAGATGGTAAGATTGCAGAAAAGCAGATCCAAAATAAAATATGGACCCATAGGGAAATCATTTACATCCTGGAATCATCAAAGGAATAACAGAATGTCAGGTGTGATTTTTTTGGTTGGATGGTTTGCAGTTGATTGATTTACTTGACCTGTAAAATCACAGTTCATCAGGGATGTAAGGACAGATATAGGAAAAAAAGGAATTATTTCAGACTATGATCCTGTTAAGAGTCACACCTGGAATTAATGTTAGGAGTTACTTATGCCTGCAAGGAAGGGTGAGTCTTATCAGGTAGCTAATTCTATTGCTTGCAGGTTGGTAATCTGTGTTGAAACTTCCATTACATTTTCCTTTAACTATAAATCTGTTCTGTTCTTCTGATTGGCAGGTAGACTATGAATGATGCATTTGACCATCACTTTTTGCTTGCAGGCATTATGTATAATTTCTTCACCATTCTTGGCAGAGGCAGAGTTTCTTTTAATGGCATGAAACCATCATGAGAAATCACAGGTAGGAACAACAGACCAAGAGAAATAACAGTGAATATATGGTAAGAGGACAAATAATTGCAGGCAAAGCTTTCTGTAGCCTAGATAAAGTAAGAGAAAATTTGGTTTAGGATTAAATAGTCAATAAATCAGAGAATGATTGAAAACTAAAATGAATTCCTTAGTTGTATATGGACATGAGACAAAGAGGGTGAGTCTTGCTGTTGTCCACAATAGGTTGATTTCTACAGTACGAGTGATGTGGCTTGATCTTTATTGAGGTTTTATGGAGTTTTGACTTCCATAATTAAGGGTTTTGTAATATTAAGATGGAAAGAGACTCTAAGGAATGTTAGTATAGTTAGGAAATATATGATAAATTTCTGATGCTTTGCTGGAAGTAATGGATTCCAATGCAGGTTTCAAATGGATTTCACATTAATTGAAATAATGTTAAAAAGGGAGAGAAGCATCTGCATTATCCAAGAATGCTTCTAATCTGTAATTTATTGCTACTCTAACCCAGACACTACCCTGCCATAATCTGACTCCTTATTGTATAGAAATGAATACCTCAAAATGCTAAGCACTACATGAAATCAAGTAGTATTTATATTCTGAGTGGCAGAATCTTCAGAATGTAAAAAGTTTCTCTTCAGATCTTTACTAAATCACACATCTGCCCATGCTAGGAAAAGAAAGACAATAATTGTGCCTGGTATAATGCTAGTGAAAAGATTGGAGCTCCTTTATGGCAGTTCTCATTTTCAGGAATTAAAAGTCTCCCTCTCAATCTACAGGTAAAATCTCATGTTCTGCTTATCTGTATTCACTGGGGAAAGCAGATTAGATTGCTAGAATGAGGAAAGATTTGCATCATTGAGCCCTGAATTCTTTGACAGATTTTTAACATTTTAAAATTCAGTTTAAATGGTCTGACACAGTAACACAGAGCTGTGGAAGTGAAATGCTTTTTCTATCCATTGCTTATTTCTCACTGAAAAATTGTCCTGTATGAAGAGCAATTTTCTTTCTACTTAAAGTAAAAAATAGAGATCAGATGAAACACAATTTATTTTTTTTTTTTGTGAGAAATCCCAATTTTCATGTTTGGTTGTTACTTTTAGGGGTAAAGATGACCTTTCAATTGCAATTCTTGAAGTCTAATCTTATCATTTTATTTTCAGTACAAGTCTACAGGAGCTATATAATAAAGACAAAGTTTAATTTGTTTTCTTGTAGATGTTAAAATCTATTTCTAAAAACTTTTTCCTGAAGGTCAGGTCTTGTTCTCAACCTGATTCAACCAGTTTGAAATCTTTCCTCCCAAATTGCCTCTCTTTGCAGTTCTATTGACTGACACAGTCATTTGTCTGCCTGAAAAGCATGGTGGGTTTGACAATGGAAGACTATATTGTTCCTTGTTGAGTGATATTGATCATGGCCTTTGGAAGCAAAATACTCCTTCATCCCTCATGACTTTTCTTTCATACATTTTCTTTGGTTTTGTCCTTGGATGCATCAACACAACATAATGCAGTGTCCTGGAAGTATATCCAAGGTAACTTAAGCACCAAAAACAGTAGAGCAACATTAACATAGGTGTCTGTCTAGGTTCAATAACCTGGCTGAGAAGATATGTAGGTGAACCATCATGCTGGTACTGTAGCCTTTATTGCACCACAATTATGTTGCAGGATATTTCTGAGCAATAGTGCTCTTCAAAGAGACAAAACCTTCAGCATCTTGGGCAGGAAGATGAGGATGGAGCTCAGGGTGACAAAAGATTTGCACAGAAAACACTTTGGTCTGGTTTTGCTGTCAAGTCCACTGCCACAATGAGCTCCTGACAAGGGCTGATGAAGTCTGAAAGAAGGATACTGGAAGATAAAGAGTGTGTTCACAACACTTGACCAGGATTGTGAAAATCAAATCTTATAATCTATGAAGAGTATCAGCATGTCAGAAACTATTCACATTCTCCAGAGGTTGTCTCTGAAGGATGCTCTTCAGCATAACAAGTCAAAGTCTTTTGTTGTTAATAGTGGCTGCAGTGATTGTCTTGGTCTTGAAGTCAAATGGTCCCAGAATGCTACCTCTTTTGTGGGGCTATCTTTTTGGCTAATCTGCCTCATGCTAGTCCAGGAAGAGAAGGAAAGAGAAAAGCCATTTATAATATCTTGAACTTCTTTTTGCACCATCAAGGTGTACCAGTTTGTCTGCTTTCAACTTTGTAAGGTATAGGAAGAGTCTCCTCCAGTCTTCCCCCAGAAAGGTTGTTGGCCACTGCTAGTGACAACCACTGCACTTAAGTCAGTAGATACTTTGCTATATTAGTTATCTTTGTTAAAACCACCTATAATGTTAGCTCCAGACTTGGAGTTGTCTAGCCTCAGGAAGAAAGCAGTGTTCATGATAAGTCCATCTTTTAGAATTCATCTTGGTAAGACATACATTAGTAGTAAAGTGCATGGAATACAAAATTGAAAGTAAACAGGTACAGCAAGAAGGTAGGAACTCCTGTGCCTGCTGAACCTTGTGCTGATGCTTCCCTTCCTGCCCCTTGTAGCAATGCAATTATCCTGTTGTTGTGAGAATGGCAGGAAGCTTGACCCATGCACTTTAAATCAAATGTTCTCTTTGACATCTCTGAAATTTATTTAGGTGGAAAGATAGTTTCTTATGCCTGATTTCAATTTACTCTGCATAAAAGATTTGCAAACAGTCTGACTTCAGTCTGGATGAAATTCAAAGCATAAGAATTCTCCTTCAAAGATGAGAACAACTTTGTTCAGTCTTTTGAAAAGGATCTTAGTGTCTGTAATGGCTGCTAGGATACACACATGACAAAAATAATCTGTAGACTCTAACAGATTCATAATGTGCCCATGCTTTTATGAATGGCTACAAATAAAACTAGTTCAATGGCTTTGATGTGTTCTGTGGAACCAGAAACAGAATAATGAAAAAAGAAATATTTAAAGTGAGTTACAGTTGTAACAGTTGGAGCTGACCAGAACCTTAGAAATGGCATTTTAAGCAGTTTGGGTCTCTAAACCAATGAACTGATAGGCAGTATCTAGAACAGATAGGCAGGAACCATGCAAGATGAGCTTTTTGCCATATTACAGTCAACTGCAATTCCTGTTTAATTGCCTGAAGTCAAATCTGGTCTGTCTTGGGGATCTGTCAGAGCACTACCTCTAGGCTTCAAAACCACATCATAGATATTACATAGTGACATTTACCTGTTAAACATTTCCCATAGCTCCCAGGAGGGCTGTTGAAATTGGCTTGTAGTTATAGTGTAGCTATGAAATACTGTCCAGAAGGTGAGTCAGCAGCACATACATTTACAGATAGATTTTGAATGAACATAACTATACCACTTAGTGAGTAATTGCTCCAGTAGTTCAAACATTTATGTTACCTAATTAGATGAAGCTCAAGATGAAGGCAAATACCTCACATTCTAAACTGATTTGTTACTAGAGCTGTTTAAAAGGATAATGAAAAAGGCTTTAGAAATTTTCTTGCAGGTATTTAAATATTTTATCTAGCATTTCTTTTTAACCCTGGTGCAAATCTTTGTCATCCATATATTTATCCAGTCTTTTGTAGAGCTGACACAGAATGAAATGTCATGTATAAATAAAGAATAAGAACAAGCCAAGATACCTGACATTGTTGATGGGCTGGCAACAGCCCCATTAACTACTGCTGATCTTGAGCATCATGAAATCCTTGTAGCTAAACAAGACACCAGCTCTGCCTATGTGAATGAAGTCAGCCATGGAAACTATGGTCTCTGAAAGCAGATGTCTGTACTAAACTCCTTTAACCTAGTAGTCATCTGTCCTGGTGTGAGTCTTGCTTAATCAAAGTAAAGGGTGATGGCAGATCCCAGAAGCATGGAAAGGTGAATAAAGGGCCAGAAATGCCTCCATGGAGCCTTCAGCAGAGCCAAAGTTTGTTTGTGGAAGTGAAGCTTTGTGTTCAGTTATGATATTACCACTGGGTGAAAAGGGCTCATAGCAGGGGAGTAGACATGATGTATAAAGTGTCAATAAGTGCTCTACAGAAAGAAGAGGTAGAAGGACTGAGATTTGATGAGTTAGGGAAAAGGAAGATATAGAAGCCTATAGTGATTATAGTAAAAAGCAGGCAGGGAGAAAAAAAGAGTAAAATAATGAGAAAGAACAAGACAGGAAAAGAAGAAAGATATTTTCATTTATTTTGATGCAATATAGAATAAGAAAAGTGTTGTTATTTCCTACTGAGTTATCCATGCCCTTTCTCCATCACCTGAATCAACATGTTTTATGGCTCAAACCTGCAAAAGGATCTTTGACATATAATTTCACTTGGGATTGCTGTAAATCTGATACATTGAGAAAAAAAGTATACAGGGCTGTTAGGAATCGCTTCCCTAGACTATATGTTGGCTGTGTGGCTAAGCTGGAGGTACCCAAGGGAAGGACCTGAAAATAGGCATGAAAGGACTGGAGCAAAGCAGATGAGCATATAGATTAGTCTTGAGGAGGCAGTACAAAACCAGTTGGTGTGCTCTTTCTTAATCCAAGATGATTCCTGAACCATATCAGACTATAGAAAATTGCCAAAGCTACCTGTCAGCCTCCTGATACAGCTCCTGCACAGGAGTGAAATCACTCATCAAATCATAACATTTAGAAAGGCTCCTAGAATGTATCCTGGGTCTGTAACATTTGGACACTGATTAAACAGGATCATCAGTATTCAGTTATACAGAGCAGTATTTCAAAAATTAAATCACTTCAGTTCACAACAGATGAATTTGTGATGTGAGCTGCAGAAATGAGCATTAGAGAAAAGCCTAGGACAGATACCTGGGTTCCAGCATCTACACTGGAAATATTATATTTTCAAGTAGAAAAGAAATGTATTTTTTTTAATTTAACAGTTCAAAACAAAAATCAAAGATAACCTCAAACCCCTTTTTTTAAGGTACTCTTCATAATTGTCAAAAAGGTAACATGTATCAGAAAAAAACCCTTTTCTTTTACTGATTATGTATAAAATATTGCAGTCATTGCACTGGTGTTTAAGCAATGAATGTTGGAAGACAGGTTATTAATAAACATATGTCAAGCATTTGGGGGGATGCAGATTACTCCTGTGAACATTTCAGAGCAGACTCCTCAATGCAGAGCCAGCTGTGGTAGAATGATTTATCTACCCCTGCCATCTGTATGATGTTTTGAAGTGATCACTCTTGTGTGGTATGTGTATGCCCTCTACTCACACCCTTACTGGTTTCAGAGGCTTTCAATGTACCTTCATAAGAGGAAGCTGAAGGTGGAGGTCCTTCAGGAAGGTTCACCTGCTGGGGAAGTCATTTTGAAGCTGCTTTGTTTGGCAGGGCTCTCAAAAGGCTTTTTTAATGTCAGAATCTTTTCTCTTTTTTCTTTCTTTTTTTTCTTTTTCCATTTTTATTTGATTTTTTCATGCAGGGATGGAAGAAGAGAAGGTCTTCCTATAAATAAATGAAGACTCTCTTCAGTTGCTACCTGGTGCAAGTTTTGCATTTTTAAGGTTTTGTGGGGGCTTCCAGGAGCTGCAGTCTACTATCAAACCTGTTCCTCACGTAAGTGACATCTTCACAGTCCCTGGGTGAGGTGGTCATGCAGAGTTCCTACACCTTTGATGTCAGTGGCTACAGGTACTGTGAAATAGCCTTGGTTTAAGGCTTCCTTCTGGATTTTTTTCCTATTTTAAGGTAGATAATGCTGCCTATTCTGCTCCCCTGGGCTCTTGGGAATGTACTAGTTGATGTGGCACAGGTTGAATGAAGATTATTTCATGCTATTGTGATTACATTCATGATTATATTCATGATTAGTCATGATTATATTCATGCTACTAACTAGAACTGATGGGAAAACAGAAGGACTTTCTGCATTGTATTTTAGCTTTCTGTTTAAAGAAACAGAAGCTGAAATTACCCCAAAGCTAACACTTCTCAGACTGAGCTTTCATGTAGTGGGTTTTTTCCCAATTCCAATTGTTCTTGGGCAGCACAGACTGGTTAATGCCCTGACTCAGTCAAGGAATAAATTCTTCAGCAGATACATTTTTAGCAGGGTGTGATTAGTCCATGCATTTGAGATGGTTCTTGTACCTTGTCACATCCTGTCTTCAAATGCTGATTTTAAGGAATTGGGCAAAATAATAGGTTGGAGGACCTGATCCTCTGCATTTGCACATACTTAAGTGGTCTCAAGGTTTCATGCACCTGTGTGTGTAACAGGCTGTCTAAGCCACACCCCACTGAATGATGAATATTTTATAACATATTCAGTAAGATGTAATTAATATTTCAATTAAAAAATCTTCAGAGAAAATCCAAAGCCTGAGCAGGAACAGGTCTCTTTTTTTATGCTTATCCTGAAAGATGTAGAGGAGAGTTTTAATACAATTATTTGAACAAGCACAACAATTGACCAATACTTTTATACAATATAAATTTCATAAATCACACAGTAATGATTCCTGTGTGCCTGTGTACTTCTTAGGTATCCTTGTATATGTGCCTTATGTGCATGTATTATTCTGTCTCCAACACTTACTTGCTGAACTTCAATAATTAAAGCTTCACTCAATAATTTACACTTGCCAGACAGCAAAGGATTCAGCCAGGGTATTTAATATGTCCTTAGAATAGAACAGGTGAAGCTCAAACAATTATAGTTTTAACATTTGACACTCCCATATGCAGAAATGATTTCATCCTTTTATCTTCCTCCCACCCTGCCCTTGTCTTACTTTTGTACAGTACTGTGAGGGTTAAGTGGCTACTGCAATATGAAGCAATCTCTCAGCACTGCCCAAAGAAAGCTTCCAGCTAAATGCTCCATAACAAGCATATGCAAAATGTGATAAACCCATCTGTGGGCATAATGATGGACAGTCTAATAATTCTCTTCAGTATAGCCAAATGTTTTCACCAGAATATACTTGGGTATTAAAGTCAGCAACTGATTCCAAATATTTGCTGAAGAGACATCCAATGACTTTCTTGTAGAAGTTTTTTACTAACTGTTACTGATTTGCAGTGTATGCAAGTTTACCTGCCATTAATTCTTTTTAGGGGGAGGAAAATGCTCAGTATTCCCTTAGAGTATAATTGGATGAGCTCTAATTTATGACTTAGAGAAAAAAAAAAGATCAGCTTACATTATCATGCACAAGGCTAGATTCCACTCAATTATGCTGATATAAATCCACAGTAATTCCATTAGTCAATGAATTTTTTCTAGATTAATGCCAAACTGACTGAAATTCAAATGCTTCCAGTAATTTCTATTGTCATTTTGAAGCAAAAGGCAAAGTCTCCCCCTCTTCTTCTTTCTTAGTTTTTAAAGCAGCACTGAGAGAATGGTAGGCAAAGATGAATAGTACATCTCTAGAGAGATTTTTGTCATATGAAGGCCAAATTTTTGGACCCCAATACAAGAAGTACCATATTTCTCCTTTTTTTGACAGGGGACAGGCAAAAATCATGCTGCATCTGTCCTCTTGCTCTGCAAGACAGACCTGAGCAAAGCACTGCAGACATGCTCACCAGGCTGGGGGTATGCCCAGTGGGCACAGAGCACAACTTTCCCATGTGTAAATACATAAGCTTAGCTTTTTTCCAGGTGTAATTATGAAGTATTACTACTGTTGCTTCCTAGGTGTACCTAGAGCTGAGCAGAATCACAGAATGTTAGGAGCTGGAAGGGACCTCAAAAGATCATCTAGTCCAACCCCCCTGCCACAGCAGGATTCCCTAGACCAGGTCACACAGAAGCACATCCAGACAGGTTTGGAATCTCTCCAGAGAAGGAGACACCCCAATCTCTCTGGGCAGTCTGTTCCAGTGCTCTGGCACCCTTACTGGGAAAAAATCTTGTCTTGTAACCACATGGAACCTCCTGTGCTTCAGCTTACAGCCATTGCCCCTTGTCTTGTCACTGGGCTTCACTAAGAAGCCATCAAAGGCTGATGATTCCATGCCTTTTTCCAGATATATATTCATTAATTAAGTATTTGCCACACTTTTCTAAATGAGTTACCCAAGAGCTGTCCAATTATTTTTTCTAAATCAATTATGTTCAATATAAAGTAGGTGAGATTATGGCCATATTTCAATTACAATGAATAATTCCTTCAGTATGGCAGGATATGTGGTCCTGAAAAATTGAAAAGTAGTCATACCTAGCAATGCAATACTGCCTTTATTGTGAAGAGGTAAATGACATTCTACTGCCTAAGGAGCACTTTGAAAACTGAGGAAATGGTTCCTAAGAATATTTTGAATTTAATTATCATTTTAAAATGTATTTTAGCAAATGTATATCTGTTTGGAAGAACTTTTCAAGTCTCAAGCATGCCTCTGCAACCCCTACTGGAGAGTCTATGTGCACTTTTAGAAATTTCAAGAACCTCTGCAATGTAGTAAGTATAGCTGGAGCAAAATGTCATGTCATGCTTGAAGCTACATGTTGAAGTCTTTCTCAGTTGTAGTATTTTAGGGAGAAAAAAAAGTCTTTAAAAGAGACTTTTACTGTATATCTAAATTACATCAAATGAATGTTCAGGCTGGCTGCTTTTTTTTTCATGGCAATCATGCATTACTTTATCAGGCAGAAATATGAATTTTAACTCCATTGTTCATTTGTTCACAGTTTCCTATAGTAAGCCCATCTGGAGTTGAGGTTAGAAGCACAACCATGGCAGATTACTTTGAAAATTCTGGTCAAAACTTTCTGAACTGATTAATGTTGTGAAAACTTGAGGGCAGTCAGTGAATGCAGTGCTTCCTGTGTTCCCTGTGTGCTGTGAAGGGAAGAAATCTCAGAATCATTAAGGTTGGAAGAGACCTCTAACATCATCAAGTCCAAGTTTCAACCTATCATCCCCCTGCCACTAAACCATGTCCCTGTGTACCACATCTAAATGTTTTTAAACACCTCCAGGGACAGTGACTCCATTGAGCCAGATGCTGTCCCTGTGAGATAGCAAGCACAGAAGTAACATGCTTTAAATGGTGAGACTGTCAGTTCTTGAAACACATGGACTTCCACATTTTGTATGGAAATAGGAGAAAGGTATCAGGTACCTGCATCATCTTCTGCTATTTGCATTAATGCTCACCCAGCCTTCCTCCTACATAGAAAGAAGGTGCATTTATCAGTAATGGTAAAGTCAGTAGAAATAGGTAGGTGCTTCAGGTTGCCCATTTATTCAGGTTTTCTAGACTGCTCTGTAAAACACACTTCATCTTCACCTTGAGAGATCTGACATTTGTTAAGGCTTCTTCCCTCCCAGCTGACTTAAATTGGAAATCATTTCTATTTTGAGTACACTGATATTGATGAAAATATTCTGAAGCATAAAATTCAAACTGAAACTAGGAATGGCATTAGAAATTTGCTCTTTATAATAAGAAGAATGATACCAGTTCAGCTCCATCCATCTCTAGCAGACCTAATTGCTGGAAGTTTTGCCTTTTTTTTAATAACTCTGACTTGTTTTGGTTTCAGAATGATAAAATGGTATTCTGTTGAGCTTCAAAGGTCTGCAGCTGTGCCAGTGCACAAAGCAGACACTTTGTAGATAAGGAAATGTTGCCTAAGCAGTGACTGGGAAGGTATTTATAATAAGCAGAATCACTTACTGGCATCAGAATTCACTCTCTTTCACTCAGTATGTTTTCTCTGTTATTAAATGTAATTCTCTTGCTAGAAAGCCTGACTACATTTAATCCACAATGTAAACTAACTGGGTAACAGGTCAGTGGTCATTCTGCTCACTGGCATGGAACACAGCTTAATTTTCCCCAAGAAGCTGTTGTCACTGGTAGAGAATGGCATTCACCTGCCATCTGCACCATAGGAGTTCCTATTTCTACTCATGTTCTGAAATGAACAGTCCATATTGCCCCAGGTTCAAACTGCTTTCCAAGCAGAAAACTGATAGGTGGCTTAGGGAGTTTTAAGACTTTTGACCTTTTCTAAATGTGCAATTAGTGTGTTTCATTGCTGAATATTTAGAATCTCTTGTTGTTTGAACTTCCTGAGTGTTTCTGACTTCCAGCTGAATGTCTTTGAAATGTGGAAGTAGGACTAGAAACAGGAGGATTTTACATTCATTTTAGTCCTTATGGCCAAATGGAACAGCTAGAGCATCACAGCAGCATTTCCTGCCTACAGCTCCTAATATGTGAAATCAGAGTAAGGGTACTGTCTGTAGGAAAGAAAGCAGGGTGTATGTTTCATACCAGAGCATAATGTCTTTACTACAGGATGAATTACAATTAGGGAGCAGTTGCTCTGATAATCTGATTGTGCTAGCACTTTCCTACAGAGTTAGAGAGGAACTCAGGTGGGAAAAGAAGCAGAAATGCACCTTCACTCCTCCATCTTTTTTCCTTCAACTCCTATTAAAATTTCACTGCAAAGCAAAGCAGACTGGAGGATGTAGAAAACCCCCCAAGGATTTTATTTTCCATGCTAAATTGTACCATTCCTAATCCCTTCACAGTCCCTGAGACTCTGGTGATTGATAAGCCTTTACTGATATCAGTCAGTGATGCTTAATGGGCCATACAGATGACCAAGTGAGCTGTGAAGCTCTCCCTTAGAGGTTTGCTGCTGGGAAGAATTTCTTGTCAACCTCAAGCTACTGTCTCAGTTTGGGGACTAATTGCATTTGGACTGCTGTCACACCACATTAGCTCCATGAACATTTCCAATGGTAGCAAAATTTGTGGCATAAGAAATAACATAGGAAGAGAAGGATTTTCTGTTAGTCAGTGACTCAAGTATAGTAATTAAAAAATAATTGCCCCCAATTGCCTAATTGGTAGCCTGAAGCCCCTAACTGAGTATCTTAAAGCATAGGTCTTTCTACAAGAGACTGTGGGGGATCTGTCTGCCAGCAGCTGCTCTGATCTGATTCCAGCTGTGGCAGTGGGAAAAGTGGAAGGGCCACTTACCCCTCACTTCACTTATTACTGGTCCTCTATGGGAAATTACAGCCCATCAGACTTGGTGGCACAACTGCTTGTTTTCTGCTTGTTGAGTAAACTGCACCTTAATTTGCTTCAAACAAAATAAGATAGTTTAAACAGTTCATGGAATAGGCTTTACTGACCTGGCTCTGCTTGGTGCATCCCCTTCCCAACAGAGTGTTTTAGCACTTCTCTTTTCTGGAAAGCCATGTCCCCCTGTTCTGGCACATTTCTACTACTGAAATCATTTTTGTTCTGGTCCAAAAGTATTGATGCAATGGGGCAATTGGAAATATTGCAGGGCAAGGGTCATTTTCCTCACTGAGACCTTGCTTCAAATGTCTGTGGTTGTGTCAAGGAGTGTCTGTTCCAGGGTAGAGCCCATTTCAGTGTCATGTAATAGTCTGCAGAAAATCTTCAAATTCTGTTTTTTTAATGACTGTTCTAAAACCAGTGTCATTTTCTCAGTTTCTTGAGATACCTTAGGATGCCATGTCCCTTGTCTCAGACTTGTAGTCATGCTTTGCTATCTACCTTTAAATTTTACTTCTTCCTTTCTAAGTACTTTCTTCAAGATTCCTTACATTACAAGTTCTAAAATTCAAGTTACAACATCCAAATGAGATCTTTGCTCTGCAACAAGTACTGCTGGGGAGTTCAAAGCTTCAGCTTACTTTAAAGGTGATTTTTCACACATCTATTTTTGTCTCCAAAGTCATCAGGTGGATTGATTTGTAAGAATTTGCATGAGACTCCCAGTTGCTTGTTTTTCTTCTCAGCTTCACTTGTAACTCTGCTTATTTGAACACAGTTACTCTAGGCTTACCCATCAGGCTCAAGTGAAGCCAGCAGCAGCTGGCCTTCAAAATATAATGCCAGGTATGATGAAAAATCAGATGATAGGTATAAGTGTGGCCATTCAGGGTTGTTAAATACCCTTGACTTTAAAATCTCTGGCCTAATATTACTTTTTCTTTTTGTATGCCACCTTTCTCCAGGGCAGACCTGCATGGACAGGTCCCTGTTGGAGCTCTATGGTTCATGCTATGCTCACCTGGATCACCAGGCTCCTGTGTCCTTTACCCCTGATACCAGCCCATAATTGGTTGGCTGTGCATCCTGTAGCCTGAGGACACCAGCAGATTCCTGAGGGATGGCTTCTCCTTTGCCCCCCACACAAGAGTGTGCTCTGCACAAACTCTGCACCAGCCATCCCTGGTGGCTGCATGATGTTCTCTTCTCTGCATGTCCACAACCAGCAGGTGGTTGGAACAGATCAGAGCAGCTTCTGCCAGGTGGAGGTGGAGCTCGTTTACCCAGAGACTTAAAGCAGCCAGAAAAGTGTTAAATACATGCACATGAGTTCATCTGCAGCCTGCTTGTCTTTGTTAGAGCTTAGATGGATTTCCTCCTGCCTCAAGCATACACAGGTAAGTCCCATTTAGCTCTCTAATCCTGCTGAAAGCACTACATATATGCCAAACTGTTATAAATATGTACATATACACACATGTACATATACTTATCTCTTCCCAAACTACTGCTGCTTGCTCACCTTCTTTTTCTTTGTTGCTAACATAGTATGTTGGGTTTTATTTTTGTTGTTTTCAGGATGGTATTTGTCTGAACTTAGATATGACCTCAGCCTATATACCTCACAGCAAGCAAGTAGGTGTTTTCTGACAACTAGCTCTTTTCCTGTTCTCTGAAGGACACTCACTTCTGTTGTTCATCCCCCTGACCCAAGCCTGGCAGTCTGAGAGCAGGAACCAGCAGGAGCAGTGAACAAGCCTTGCAAAGCTCATTGACTTGCCCTGGTCTGGGCAGGCTCTATAATGCAGAGCAAGTGCAGGTCTCAGATTTTTTTCCTTGTTATATTATCTACCCAATATCTTTTGCATTGAAAGCTTTACCACTTTACAGCAGCATACCCAGGCTTTGACCTTGGTGAACTTTAACATTTTGAAGAGCTCAGTGTGGTTTCCTTTAGAGGTTGTCATGCTGATGTAGGAGGACTTAAGAGATGACTCCTGCTGCAACAGGCAGCTTTAGGAACAGTACTGGCTAACTGCTCTAGGCAACTAATGGAAAAGAGAAGCTGTTTTAGGGCAAAAGAGGAAAAAGGGACAAATAATTTTCTATGTCTTTCCTGCATGCACATTGACCTCCTGTTTGCCACTGAAAAGCAGAAGCTCAGAAACATGTAATTAACTTGTCTTTCTGTGAATTTAATTTTAAAGTTGTGAGAGCAAACAGAAAACTAGTGATAATCTGGTATCTGTAGCAGATACTTCAAAGCAGCTTGAAACATTCTGGAACAAAGCTTCCAGAAGCAACATCAAGATATGAAGTCTGTGCACCATAATCAGTGTGCTGACAGAGTGGAGCCAACCCCTCCTGTCCCAGAGGAATTAATACAAAAACATCACTTAAGCTGACAAAAAAACACCCCAACAACAACTAACCAGAAGAATCAAAGGTGTATTCTAGTTGGTGAAGTGTCTGACACTGGCTTGAAGATTGGTTTATATCACTAAGCCCAGACCTGTGTTTTGTATCCAGCCTTTCAAACCATTTATATCTGTGTTACTTGCAGATCCTGAAACAGTAGCCAGAGCATGACAGCCAAGTGGTTCCTGTATTTGACAAAAGTAGCTCACCTTCCTCAAGTGGTAAAGTCCACAGTTTGTGAAAATGTCTTTTGGTTACCCAGCTCACTCTTTTCTGTGGGCTACAGTGGAACTGGAGGAAAAAAGAGGGCAGCTTAGTTTGGGATTTGCAGAAGATGCAGAAAAATTATGCTTCAAAATGGGAACAGAAGTGATAGTGAAACATGTACAAGCTCCAGCCCCCTCTTACTAAGCCAGCCTTATACTTTTTATGTAACACAACATGATGTTATGACATGATTAGCTTTTTAGCACTTAACATATTGTGTTCAGAGCATGGAAATGGGGAAGTCTTTTTCATACCTTACCCAATGTGCCATTTACTCTGCCAGAACTAAAAGCTGAGAAGGCCAAAAGCAGCAATGACTTTAACAACATCAGAGTTTAGAAATCAGTGAGCACTCACAAAAAAACCCCCAAATACTTCAACTTTATCATATCTAAAAGTGTCTCAAGGTATCCCAAATTTGGGTTGACCACAGGAGAGATGAATTAAACAGATAAGTACATGCATCATTTAAATGTTAAAGCCTCAGTGACTTTCTCAAGTAACACCTTGGTTTTTGGGTACTACTTGATTCTTCCAAATTCAGAAGCTTCCTCTTGCTGTCTGTATTAAGGCATATAATCTTCCAAGGCTTCAACAAAAGGCAAATATTTTTGGTTGTGAGATGGAGCTGAAATTATTTGTCTGCTCTTTCAGAATAGTGGCAGGTGGCATCCTTCAAGATCAACTCATCTAAAGGAGGCTTTGGGTTTGATGTTTTTAATGTATAATATAAATTTAAGATACTCCAAAAGAACCTATAAGTAAGGGGACATTGGTTTTCCTCCTACTTTCTTCATGAATTAACAGAAAGTTAATAAAGCTTTAAAGAGGCATATCTAATGATCTTTAACAACAGGTGGTAAAACTTGCCCAGTTTACCCAATGCAAGCTGTAAATGAGGGTCCCTCAGGAGAAGCAGCCACAGAATGGCTCACTTCTTTTAATAATGCAAGCCTCTGTTTCTATGGAAACAACACATCATGTTTGCTGCTTGCAAGACATATGTTTAGCCTCTTTTAAAATAAACTGTGTGTTCTTTACTTTGTTTTCAAGACTTAAAGAATCACTCAGCTTCCAAAACACCAAATTATTCATTTCTCTCCTTCCTCCCCCCAAAAAACCAAAGAAACAAACCAAAAGACACTGGATGTATAGCAATTGCTAACTGTTGGGAGAGGTGATGGCCTTTTTGTGGGTTACTATTTCTCATTGCTTTATGGCAGGGCACTGATAATTTTGGGATTGTGGTTAAAAATCAAAGCTATCCTGTTAAAAATGGTATGTTTGGCTTCATTAAGCACAGGCACCTTTGCATGCTTTTCCATATGTCAGAGTTTGGTGATTTGCACCACTGCACTTTGAAAGTGCTTGCTCTTCCTATTGCTAGGTAGTTAAAGATGCTAAAAGGCCATCTACCAAATATCTAATGGGTCATATGTGCATGTACCTACCTGTGCTTGTACTGGGCCATCAGTTTTTCCAGCTTCATTCACTACTGAAATTAATAGGGGTTTTCCTCCCAAATTCCCAATACAAATGTACACTGTAATTATTGCAAATAAAATACAATGTTAAAAGCTGCAACTTATTTATGTGATGGATAGATGTTTAGATCATGCTGAAACAATTTTATAATCACTTTTTACCATGGAAGCTGTTTTTGTAGCTTCCCATACACAGAGCAGTGAAAACAGACTGCTCTGGTTCAAGCTGTGATGGAATGAAGATTTACAGAGCTTGGACAGTCAAAAGGATGACATTGTAGGGTTGTCAGAGTAACAGGCCTTGGGATTCTGCACTGTTTATATTTAAAGGGAGAAGTCAGCTGGAGGCAGACATCTGAGGCATGTTGGATTGATTTGCAGCTTAAAAGCAGATTGTGTTTAAGGAGAGAAGAATGGAATTCTGGCTCACATCTGTCTTTCAGGTAAGGTGAAAAAAAGACATTTTCTTGGAAAAATGGTATTGACTCAGCCCCACTTCAGCAGCAGCACCTTCAAACACCTAGTGAAACACAGCCCCACCTTGAGTCACAGTGAAGTCATTAAGAGAGGAAATTGGTGACATGACTGAAACCAGTCTAATCCAGCTAAAAATTCAAAAACTGAAGTTGTTCAAAGTTTGGAGACTGATATGGCAAGCATCTTTCATACACCACTTCATATGGTATTTGAATATCACTTTTTGAAGTGTGGAAGAGATTTGATCATACATTGCTTACTGAGAAAACTAATCTCATTGACTTGGGCTTTCTTCAATGCTCATGAGCCAAGTATAAAAGAATGATTTGCATGTTGAGCTTAGAAAACAGCATTGTGGTGAATATAGGTTGGGATGAGAGAGAGAAAAATATGAGATGTTCTAAAGCATTGCCAAGATCAAGTGAATGATATATGAAATCTCTAAATTAACTCTCTTGACTCACAACACAAAGCAAATGCCTCTGTCTTTCTCTTGTGGCAAATAGGAGGTTTACAGTGTTAGGAAGCTTTTGCTGTTTCTGTTTCCCTAGTACTTCTCAGAGTTATTCTCTGTCATTCATTACTGTGATGGAATTCCTTGCCAGTTAGTTAAATAACACTGCTTCTTAGCCAATTTATGAAGATCTGCAGCTTGCTGTCTGCTCCTCTTGTGCTAAACAGTGCTTTGTCTTTTATGCCTGCAGAAGATTCAATTCTCCATTGATCAATAGCCATTTAAAGGAGAATATTTTCACTGGAGTTGAAAAGGTTTTGCACAAGGCACACAGTCATTTTTCTCTCCAGGTGAGTTGTCTTTCCTTCTGCCTTGCTCTACACTATTTCTCTGGGTCTTCCCTTTACAAAGAAAATTTTAAATATGAGTTTTTAAAGACACACAGGAACTGTCTTTATTAGAGCTGAAACTATTGATTAAATGGGTAGAGACAACACGAACTTCTTGTTGTCAGTTCCTCATAGGTACTTTAACTCTCAATTCCATCCAATCCAAGCTACTTCTAGAAGCAATAGAAGAGTCTTTAGACCTCTCCATTTTTAGTTTCTGTTTAGTTTTCTGTTTCATGTTTCTAGTCTATCTCTTTCAAATCTCTGGTTTTATGCTGACATGATTTAAAAATCTATTTTGTTTTTCTACTGGCCTGTGTAAACACCTGCAAAAGTACAATGTCTCTTGAATGCCACTTCTGGCTGAATAGCTTCCTAATGAGAAACTGAAGTAAACCCTTCAGATTTTCTTTTCAGCCATGTCACCAATGTTAGCAAGTAGATCTCTCTTGAGTCCCTAATTATTATTCTTTACCAATGTTCATCAGCTTAATTGCATCAATCTTCCCTTCTTGGCTTATGTAGAAAGAATAAGGGAAAATAAGAAGGAACTTTTATTGTCACATGCTAAGTACAAGCATTTGTAACTGGATATATGCTTTAACCACCTAAGAGTGGACTTCTTGGGCTCTCTGACTTAAAATCACTCTTGTTTCACCTCAGGCTGGATCATTCCCATTACCCTTATGTACCCAGCCTTTGGCCTCCTGTCCCAGTTTTTATACTGGTCCTTTCCTATGCCCTCTAAGTTCCCTCTGTGGTCTTAAAAATATCACATGCTTCTATGTCTTAAAGACTTTCTGTAAATACTTCCCCTTTTTGATGTCACTGAAGTTCCAGATAGGTTGTGGCTGAATCTTTGTCTACAGACATTTGCCTCCAAACAGTTGAACACTCCAAGCTCCTTAACCAACTTTGGATTTCCCATCTTTGTCTCCATTCCACCCTCATGATCGCTTCCAAGATTTGTAGTTCAGCAGGAAGAGTTAAAAGTGTTTGAGCTCATCAGGGCACAAGGCTTGAAAGCATTAAGTATGAAGTGGAATAAAAATGTCTAAGATAAGTACACAGCAATCTATCAGCAGCAAGAAGACTAGAAGACTGGGCCAGATTTTATCTCTGCATCCTCTGTCTGGCAGAGCCTGCAGAAGTCCAGCACGTTGCCAGTTTTTCATGACCTCATCTTATAGCCTGTTTCTTTCTGCTAACTACAACAGCAGCTAAATTTTGACCTATGTGAGGCAATTCCATAACTAAAGAAATGATTAAAAATGGGCTTTTTGCCTTCAAATAAACCATGAAAAGACTGAGCTGTATAGCAGATGAATGAATTGTTGAGTCTCCTTCTCTGGAGATATTCAAAACCAATCTGGACATGCTTCTGTGTGACCTGGTCTAGGGAATCCTGTTCTGGCAGGGGGGTTGGACTAGATGATCTTTCAAGGTCCCTTCCAACTCCTAACATTCTGTAATTCTGTGAATACTAAGGAAGCTTTGTCCTTTTATGTACTTACTAGCATAGCAATCTGTGGGGGTCATGTTTTCTGTTAGCTGAAGGAAATTGTATACATCTAATGCATACCATGTAGCTGAAGGCATACTTACAACAGATGATCTTTCCCAGGCTGTATATGTATTCTTTAAATGTTCATTTATTTGGGATGTTTATGGTAATTGTAGATCTTAGGCTCAGAACCATGAGATGAAATACACTTTCCTGGATGATTCAGTTTCTTGGAGTGTGTAGCTCTATTTTTCAAACATGGGGAAATTAATTGCTGATTACTTTATAGCCATTACTTTTGATTTCTTGGTTTTGTAGATTTAATCAGATCCCATTTATTTAAATACTCTAAATTACCTTCTGATTTAAAACATAGAGCTGGTTATGCTGGTTAGTGTTTAACACAGTGAACAAAGCTCTGCTTTTTCATGTTACAATTTTTTTGTGATTTTTGTATCACAGCTAATATAAATGACATAATTTTGCCCCAGTACTTTTCATTCTTTAAAGAGCTGTAAAGCTTTATCACAAGTACAATAGCAGTGTGGCTCTTTGTATCTCCTGCATTTTAGAACAGTAAAATAATGTGAAATCTCTTGCCACCATTCTGAGTTAGGACTTTTCCAGTGTATGCATATGTGAGCTACTCTGTCTATAGAAGAAAATCTCCTCTATGCACTGCATGAGTTCTGCTTAAATTTGTGGTAAAAAAATTCTTTTAAGTTTGTCATACAGTGAATATTTTATTCTTCCATCATTCTTTTTTCTTCCTTTAACCACTCTCAGGGTGGCCCTATAAATAGAAAACATTTGCCACCAGCATCATAGTACATATATTAACATAGTCCTAATGTCAGTTAAGCTTTAGAAATCTTCAGTTAGGCTCTTAGCTTCCCAGTTAGGCTCCTAATTTCTTCTAAATGACTGTCCTGCTGAGGACTACCAGTACAGATCCAAGTTTGAGGAATTCTTCCAGCATTTAACATTCTATTCAAATGCAGGTGTAATAGCTCAGATTGGGACAGACAGACTTTAAATTCTTATCATTAGTTTGACAAAGTGAGAAAGAAAGAGCTGTCCTGCTCTTCACACTCATTTCTCTTATCTATCACCTGCTGTCTTTCAGAAGGCAGTCCTGTCTCTGTGCCTGAAACTGCTTTGGACTGCTCTGTTCTCACCAAGGTTATACCATTTCCTTTTGATGAGCCTCTGAACAGATTCACCAGGAAGTTCTCCACCTACAGAGAAGCCTGTAGCTTTTCCCTGTAGGGATCTTAGCTGCCTAGGAAGCCCCTCACAGTCAGCCCTCATCCAGGAGCCATCCTTTGGCAACAAAACACCACTGGGAAATGTGAGGGAGACCATAAGACTCAAAATTCTGTTGCAGAACATATGGTAAAGTACAATCACTGCACTGAGCCTGAAAGAATCTGGTCTTCCACATTCCAAAGGTTTTTAACTGAAAGAGAGGAGATTTAGATAACATACTGGGAAGAAATACTTAGAGGGTGGTAAGGCATTCTATAATTCTCTATTGTAATGGCTAACAGAGGCAGCAGAAACCTGTGCTCCACAGAGGGCATCACCAGGGTAAGGTGAGCTTACCCTGCTATGAGAAAATGCAGTTCCCCAAGCATTGCACATAGGATCATTCAACTTGTCTTGCCAGTAGCTTCTACTGATGAGACTGCAAAGGGAAGGAAGCTTATGTCAGTGCAAGGGGATGTTCCCAGATATTCTGGCAGGAGAAATTTTGAAATATGTAGTTGAAACAGCTTGAGAAAATATGAAACAAACAGATGGAAGTATTTCAATGCAAAACAGAGGTGTAAAAGTTGTTACCTCAACCAGAAAAGTAAACTCCACTCTATGAAGTAGCACTTATTGCTGTAGGTTTAAAAGTATATATGACTACATATATAAAAAGACTATAAGACTATAATTTTGTCCACAAATACAATAGGAAAGTAATGTTTACATATCCTTTTGAACAAGAATTTGATAGGAAATAGGGGTTTTTTCTACCCCTTTTGCAGATAACATGTTCTTCTTATTTTACTTTTTTTAATGACCTGTTGTTCAATGTGACTGTAAAGCATAAACTCAGAAAGAAAATCTGAGCACAGCTGGATTCAGAGTGCAAAGTAAATCCCAAACCTGAAGATATGGATTCATTGGTAAGTACCTATTGGGTGAGCAGGCAAAACCCCATAAGCATGAAATCACTTTTTCCATGCAGTCATAAATCTTCAAACCACTATTTTTATCAGCAGGAAAAATAAGTCATTTTTAAGTCATTTTGACTTTGTGCATTTTTACATCATCATATTTTCTTCTTTTTAACTTTCTCCTCTAGATATATTCTCTTCAGAGGGTTAGAGTATTGTCTCTACCTATTTTGGTTCTCTAAATGCCACCAAAACATAGAGAATATTTAGAGGAAGGATGAAAGCTTCATGCTTAACTCAGACTAAGGTAGGTTTGTTAGCTGGTCAGCTAGTGACAGGCATTAACAGGACTCAGCTGTAGGATCAGAAGATCAGGTAGTGAAATTTTGGGGAGTTAGCTTTACACATGTAGCCCCTGCTCCACATACACTCCCCAGTGTGATGCTGAGATAAAAACAGTGATCAGGAGCAAGATGTTACATCTGCCAGATTAATCCATCCTGCCTGAAGCTGAGTACCTAAAGGAGACAGTTGGAAAGAGGACCAGTGGTCCAGATGATGCATTTTCTGAAGGGCTGGATTTGAATCATAGTCTGTGGGCTGAGTTCTCCTCATCTTGGAGTGCTGGTTCGACTTCACCACAGGCCACAGAAGGTTGGCTCAGTTTCAGCTCACAGGAAGAGGCCAAAATGGATATTTATGAAGCCAAAAGCATCAGTGTTTTTTGCATGAGTCACCTGCTGTGTATTCACTCTTGGTGGAGATGGCAAGGAGGAAGTAGTTTTAGGAGTGGTTCCTCACCAGTGTAGAGAGTGCCTTGAAGCCCAGCTGGACACATCATTTGTGGTCTGGTTATGTCTGTATTTTCAGTGCCTTGGCTATACCTGCTCTGAACTCACGTGCCAACTCTCTCCAAATCTTTCTCTGTTTATCACTCAACCTATCTGGTGTTCAGGTGTTAATTTAATAGCCTAATCAATTAATTGGAAGGGATCTCTGCAGGTATATTATGTGGTATCCTCCTTGAGAAAAAATACAGAGTGATGTTTTCAAATGTCATTAGAATAACTGAAAAGTTTGTATTGCCTTTATCTAAGGTTTCATTAGAGCTAACTGTTTCTCAGCTATTGTACTGTATTGGGGTCAATAAATCAGATCACATACTTAGTAGGACCATCCCATTCCTTCCTGGGACTAGCAGGCCAAATGTTAGTTCCACCAGGTTTTGAAAACTGATCAGTTGTAGAGGAGAGAGGAGGTGACTTGTCCTTAAAGAGATGCCCCAGCAACAACCTGGTTAGTGTGTTTGCCTGCTAATGTGTCAAGAGAAGGTCCATGTGATGTCTGCTGAAAGCTGAGGGTGTGCAGACAACCCTGGGTTTGCAGAACACATCAACTATCAATAGGCTCATGATAAGGGGCACAGAGTTGTGTGGCCCACAAAGGGTGAGGATGATGACCTGCAAGTCACCAGTGGTGCAATGAGACCTGATCTTTATCTTTCTCCTGGGGAAGTGAGATGTGGGAAAGGCCCTATCTGTTTGAGTGCTGGCATAAAATCTTATCAGAGAAACTTTTCCTCTGATTTTTCTAAATAGCCTGTGGGACATGCAGTGTCAAATTGGAAAACACAATTTCAACACAATGCTCAACCCACTTTGCATGCAACTGTTGCTCAAATGAGAAAGAAAGAGTGTCATGAGCCAGCTGGACACATCCTCTGCCCATCTGTTCCATATTTATTTATTTTTTCAGCATTTGATTTACTGTTTAATGTTTATGCTTCTCATGTGTGGTACTCAGTGGAGAACTACAAAGAACCATCAACACCTCCTTCCCTCCCAGCCACCCTGGAATTCCCACAGTCAAACATAGCTGTGAAGCCAAGTGTAAGCTTTGTCACCAAGCAGATTGGTGTTTTATTTATGTGCTTATAACATTTTTAATAACTGTATGTTTTCCAGCTATCTTTAGGCACTCTTCACATGGGTAGCATAATATTCTCCAGGATAAAATGATGTTGAATTTGACTTGGGAGATTTCTCCTTTTCTTTCAAAGAATAAATAAATTTCTAATAGAGGAACAAATCATAATTCTAAATCTAGTGCAGGAGCAATCCTAAATCCTCATCCTTTTCTTCATTTTATGCCCTCAAAAAACAGGAAACACAATGTGTTTATTCTTGCAAAAATTAACAGCTATTCTTGAGGGAAGAACTGGAGGGAAATGAATCCTAATACTGAATGTATCTCAAAGGAGGTGCCTTTCATTTCTGATTTAAATAAGTCATTGCATCTCTGGGAATTGTCAACCTGCTTTGGAAGGCAATTTCACAGATAGAGTCTCAATAAATTAGTTCAGTTTTGTTCTTACAAGATTGTTTCTTCATACTTGTTAATATTTGTATTGTAGCTCTGCTGCTGGAGAGACACAAGAAGCAACTGGGAGAAGGAAAGAGTTACTAAGTGACCATAATTTTAATAAGCATTTAATGATACAAGAGATTTCCCTAACAACCACCACTCCTGGCAGCACAGAGGGTTAGAGGCAGATCAGGTTGTTCTTGCTTAGAACAGCTAAATTCTAAACACTCCCAAACATCTCAGACCTAGCAAGTGTAGGAAGCTTATGTGCAGAAACTGCAGTTTTGAAGGGACTATAGACCCACCACACATGCTTTGTGATCAGTTTTACTGCAGCTCAGCAGTGAGCAACATCAGAATCACTCTCTACCATTTTTGCTGGGTCAGGAATATGAACTGAAGTTACCAGTTTCACCAGCACTGCAGGGAAATCTGATATTTCCCTGGAAGGAACAACAGCTTAAGGTGTTATCCTACAAGTCTAAGCTTGGCAATGTCTGTCATTTTTTCACTGATCCATTTCACATGCCATTATTTGGAAGACCACCTCTACTCAGCTCTTATTTATTGCCTGAATTTTTCAGCTTGTATCCAGTATTTGGGTAAGCAATTGGATACACACAAAGCAACAGGAAAAAAAACCAACAACAACAAACCAGTTTTTATCTGCAGTACTTCTGTCATGCTTATGACACCAGGTCTGGATTTGCAATTTCACTTGGGTTTGTAAATACTTGTTGGGGAGCTGCAACAGTCATCCAGAAAGGACAAGGAAGAAGGGTGGAGTTTACACCAACCATGAGGGCAGATCAGAAAGTAGCCAGCACAATGAAGTGTTCCCACTATTGCCATATACTGCCTGAGTAGCAGCAAGAGATAACTCCCAGTAGCATATATTTCCTTTTAGATAGTTCAGTATTTTGTTATTTAAAACATTGTTAGCAAAATCATATTATCCAGTTAATATCCAGTTCATTTTACTATGATGATGGTAGGCTACAGAACAAACCAGGTTTCCTGCTTTTCATATTTTACAACTCAGATTGTATTCAACTGTATTCTTCTTGTTTGCTTGAAATGCAAAATTTTGATTTGTGGTTATTTTCAGTATCTGGGCTAAGTCATACATCTATACACAGTGGTTGTAGTACAGTGAATGTTTGGACTGACCATCTCTCAGGTAAAACCAGTTTGTCTGTGTCTCCTAAAATTTGCATGATACCTACTTAATGAGGCCTTTTCTGTTTAGTCCAGGTTGGTGTTTGGATTTCTGTGGGATAGGTTTTTTTTCAGAAAAATAGGGCACAGATTGGAATTATTTAGGGAAGAAAAAAGTCTAAAATTTAGTTATATCTCTGTCACAAGAGGAGGGGATCATTTAAAGAAGGTCTGATTTTTCTCCATCTGATTTCATGACAAGAAATCACAAGATACAGTTAATTTTTATCTTCCCAAACAGATCTTTGTTTTTGAAGTAAATTTCTTCAGCTTTGTTACTGGTACTGTGCCAAAATTATCTTTATTTGTGTATGTGTAGGGCCCAAGAGTAATTAGTTATTGCTGTCTCTCTCCTGTTCCTAGGTTCTTTGTTTGCCCATGTATAAGACCATTTTTTGGGATCAGATCCTTTTGGAGGCAGTGGCTGTGTATAATTCATGTGAGTACACAAATAACTGAAAGCCAGGCTGTCTCTGTGGCACTGTAATAGGATGTGGGGAAAACCTGGGGTCTTGGAGACACTATTGTTGAAGGGAGCCAAGCTCCTGCCTTGTCTGGAAGGTGAGGATGCTGCATCCCTGAGATGAGGATAGCAAGTTGTATGGTGGCTGGAAAGTCCAGAACTTATATGGCTCTTCTCCTTCCTTTTCTGTCTGCCAAGAACTATTAGCCACACACATGCACAAACAAAGCAAGAATAGTTAGGCATGGTTTTAAAAAGCTTGCACTTGAATTGCTCCTTAAGAAAGCATATTTATACAGCCAGCAAAGCCAACAATATCCCCAAGCCAGTAAGTTACACTCCTTGTTTCTTGTAAAATATGCTCTAAATACCCTTCCTTGACAGCTCTCCAACATGACAGTGGAGGATCTCTGGTTGCAGCCTCCTGCCCTTGCACTCTGCTTTTGACTCTCTTCAGGCAGTATTAGAAATGCCATGCTCCATCTTGCCACTGAGTTGACCTCTACAGGAGCAATAACATCCCTCTTTAATGCAACAAGAAGCAACACTCAGTGCTGGGGGAAGAGGAGAAGAAAGCTTCAGGTCCTATAGTTTCCCATGTAAACCCACTTGCTGTAACAGCTTGCCATGGCTGGATCCTGCAGAAGGTTTTGTGTAGAAGAGCATCACAGACTCACAGAATGTTAGGGGTTGGAAGGGATCTCTGGAGATCATCTAGTCCAATTCCCCTTGGCAGAGCAGGGTCACCTAGAGCAGGCTGCACAGGATGATCTCCAAGCAGGTTTTGAATGTCTCCAGAGACAGAGACTTTACCACCACTCTGGGCAGCCTGTTCCAGTTCTCTACCACCCTCAAAGTAAAGTTCCTCCTTATGTTTAAATGGAACCTCTTATGTCCCAGTTCATGCCTCTTACCTCTTGTCCTGTCACTGGGCACTAGTGAAAAAAGCCTGGCCCCTTCCTCCTGATCCCCACCCATTAAGTATTGATAAGTATTGATGAAATCCTCAGTCTTCTCTTCTGAAGGTTAAACAGGCCCAGTTCTCTCAGCCTCTCCTCATAAGAGAGATGTGCAGTCAGATCCTTGTGCAGTCTACTTTGCTCCTGAAACATCTGCTGCACTTTGATGTTTAAAACCTTTTACTGGGAAGTAATTGAAAAGTAAAGAGTTCATAGGCAGGAAAACACTGAACAATTTGCAGGACATAAGAGTCACAGCAGGAATTGACTGAAAGCTTGATTAGGTTTGTTAGTCTATAGATGTTCAAACTCACTAATTAATACTGAGTGGTGATATTGATTATTTAATTAGCAGTCTCCACTGCATTGCAGCTGTTGAATATTGTATTGTAGTTATTTTCAAAAGAAAAAGAACATTGCCTATCTATCTTATCTATTAGAAACATAGTTAGGAAAAATCAGAGTTTAGTGCAAGGTTCCAGAATAACAATTCCAGGGAATCAAAGTCTTCTAATTAGTTTGCACCACAGTGTAAGCTTTCCCAATTGCCATCACAATATGTCTAACACTGCCATGGAGAAACCCACTCTCAAGGTGCTGAGTGGGTGTTTTGTAGTCCTTGCTTATTAAAACCTTGGTCTCTACCCAAACTTTCACAAGGGCTCCTAATTACTGCCAATTGTGGGTGATGATTTTGACCATGTGGATGCTTTTCCTCTAGGAAATGGAGTGAGGTCCCATTGCAGCTCTGAAGCAAGGATTCCTTAGCAGGAAACCAAATCTAGGTGCTCCAAGGATAGGATCTCTGAATGCAGCTTAAATTGTATAGTTGCATTGTATTAAAATCATTCAGACACTAAACTTATAAAAAATGTCATCTGAGGAAAACAATGACAAATAATAATACCAAAATGTATTCTGCCTTTAAGGTAGCAGTAGCAATTACTTTTCAGAAACTACAGGACAGTAGTGATAGGGAGCAGACAGTGACAGGCTACAAATATGAGAGAATTTTACACAAAGCCACTTCTATCACAAGATATTACTTAAGTTTTCTGTGTTCAAAATTTGTTTGGACCAGCCATACCTGACTCTTAGGCAGATCAGTTTCTGTTGTTATAAACTAAATTAATTCTCCACAGATATTGCTGAAAGAAGCTTTTGCATTTCAAAGAAGCTTTGAGCAGCATTACTTGGGCTACTTCTAAAATGAAGGCATGGAAGTGACAAGCATTTCTATAGAGCCAGAATGACTTGAGGTCAATACAATTTTGTCTCCATCAAAATTCATTGTACATGTTGGGAAATGTAACAATGAGAGAGGACTGGGAATCTTCAGAGGCTGTGTAAAGGTTCAGAGGCTTTCAGCTTGGAATCATTAGCAAATTTGTACTCATACAAATTGAATAGAATGAAAACAGAGAAATGGACTGGGAGAACATGAACATGCTAATCCATGTGAGCAAGCAGAAGTGGCAGTGGTGGATGCATAGCTCAGAGAAAGCCTGTAAGTAGTCCCCAATGTGGGAGAGAGACCAGAGCAGAGCAGATAGAAATGAGTTTACTTCTCCTACTGAATTTCAGTGGCATTGATGCTTCTGCTTTCAGTCCTGCAAGTGTGGACTGGGAGGTGGTATTCCTGCCAGACAAGGAAAGCTTTTTGTTTTTTTAGGGCAAAATCATAATAATCAGTAGCATGTTATTAATACCTGGCCAGAGGTTCTGAGAAAGGCAGCAGGGGGGCTCAGCTATGCAAGTACAAAGTTCTTAAAAGATCAGTCTCAAAACAAACTCATACATCCCTGGATCTCCCTTGCCCTTTTCATCCAGAAGCCTCATAGCAAAATTATTCTTGTAAAATACAACTTCTGTCCTAGTTGAAGCTATCTTGATGAGCATGAGTAGTCATCACTTGGATGTTTAGGCCAAAGGCCTTTCCTACTTTAGCTTATTTCTTGGAAAGAGGATGTCCTGTTTGTTGAGCTAGTAGGAACATCAGTCCCACCAGGAGGAAAGTGGGAGTTATGTCAATGCACAGGGAAAAATGCTAAACATTTTTTGTCCCCATATTAACTTTCTGTAACAGGAATTGCTTTGGAAAGAGAATACTTCAATGAAATTGTCTTCTCATGTTCATACCATATACTCCCTTTGTATTTGAACCAAATTTGGTTCAAGTGATCATGCAGATTGTCTATGCAACTGGTCAAAACAGTAACAGCTGAAAGGGAAAGATGAGCAGATATTTGTTCTGAAAGAGTTATGTTGTGGAAGAATAATTCAAAGACCCCTGTAATAATTTTCTTTTTATTTATTGAAGTATTCCAGGTATTTTCAGCTTTTGAAACATTTTCATTCAGCATCTTTCTGTTGGTTTAATGATTTGTTTGATTTTCACTTACAGGCTGTCCTGAACAAAAGTTTTATGACTGGCTTTGCTTTAGAGAATCTAAAATCTGCCAGAGAAACAGAAAATTGACATTTCCATATATCCATTAGATGAACTGATCAACTGGATTTATGCAGTATTAGCATAGAAAAGCAAGTTGTGTTCTCATTAATTGCATACAAACTTCTGCTCCACCAGGATGGCCAGTTCCTAGCACAGAATCAGCTTTGATTTGCATGAGCAAAACACAAATTTGGTCTTTGGGGCAATGTGTGTTCAGTTCTCTTCAGATATTGTGCCAACCTCTTTGTACCAAGCTACCAAGCAGACTTCAGCCATCTTATTTTCTTCCAGGTACAGCTAGCACAGTGGGAAAATTCTGTCACACATTAGGACTCCTGGACTTCTGCTTACACTATATGTTCACAAAGAGACCTGCTCAAGCTATTACTCCTGACCAGGGAGAGAGGTCTTCCCATCTAATCCCCCAGGGAGCTCATCTGGTTATTTCTGCTCTTTTCCCCACCAGAACACTTCACTGATCTTCAGACCTGAAGACATCTGTTTCCAGGTAAGCATGAGAAACCAGAGCTGCTCTTTGTCCTCTGGTGTGGATTTTGATGGAATGGAGTCAAGTTCAAGATGGAATAGAGTCAAATTTCTTTGCAAAAAGCTGTTAACTTACATTTATACTAAATTCAGGCCTAGTATATCTCTACAGATTGGTAGACAGAGTTTTCTGAGGTGTTCTGGGTTGCTCTTCTGTAAAAAGTCTACTGTTTACTTAAATTAGCTGGGTTTGTAGGGAGCTAAACCAGGTTTTCTGCACAAGTGAATGGGTGCACAGGAATGAAATTCATTTACATCTAGTTAGACACAAAGTCAACATCTCTATCTGGGCTGCAAAATGTCAGTGGCTAGGAGAGTGTCCTGGGGAAGTAGCTTTACTTATTTGGTCTAGTTTTTACTTTTCTTGAGGCATTTTCTGGTGGTTAGTTCTATGAGTACTCTGCTTTTATTTATATCATTGGTGTACAACAGCCTGAACCCAGTGAAGCTGAAAATCTTCACCTGCTCCAGAAGAAAAATGCTACACTGCAATTTGGCTCTTTGAACACAGCAGACATTTCCACAGTAATGGTAAGCCTTGCCTGTGGAGCTTTTGTAGATCTGACTTGCAAATATATCTCCATCTGTAGACATTGAGCAGTCTGACCACCAAAGTATGTGGCTGTCTACCAACAGATATTGAGATGCTGATCTACTTTATTGTTGTCAATGTAAGTCTGAACCTACAGCTTTGTCTTCCTCTCAGAAAGGTAGATACCTGAAAAAGGGAGGTTTTAGTTTGCCCATCAAAGTCTTAAATAAGCAGCCTGCAAGAAAAGATCTAGAGCTCCAGGAGTGAAAAGGATTAGCACTCTGGAGCATGCAAGGACACGACATGTTACTATGTTTAGGACAAAGGATGTGCTAAGCATGTGTTTCAGATACTTAATACACAGCAACAGTCTATTTTAAGGGAAAATGTTGTAGTTATTTTCCACATTTAGAACCCAGTCAGAGGGCACTGAAGATAAAGAAAAAATGTTCATGAACTTTGGAGGGCTTTGGATCAGGCTTTTACAGAACAGGAAACATCAAAAAAACCCCAGATCACATAGTGTTTTAGCTGTGCCTAATGCCAAGGACTGCTTCCCTTTTTAAGACTTTTTTTTTGGTATAATAAAGTCAGAGAGAGCACCCTGGGAATTAATTTGCCCCTTTTCTAAAACCAGACAGTCTACTGTATAATGCAAATGACACTTTCAGAGTCTGTAATGGCTTTCATACTTGGTTATAAATCAGTCACTGCTGAGATGCCAGCAAGGTTACAAAGAACTGTGCAGCGTAGCAAAGCCTTGAGGTGTGCTGATGTGTAGAGCACACAAGAGCACAGTGGCAGTATTCCTTCCTGAATCAAAGCAGTGTTTCATTGTCACATCTTGACCTACCTTAACTTCTCCACCACAACAGGAGGGATGGGAAAAAGCATAATTAAAGCCTTTTGCCTCTACTGTCACTGAAAATCGAGGGGGGGAAAGCCACTGAATACATATTTTTGTATGCTACCTGTATTTTTGTCAAGCTCCCTCATCTCTGCAAAGGAGCAATGTTCAGAAAAGTCCTGAGGCAACATCTCAGAAGCATTTTACCTGAAGCTGTAGTGGCTAATTGTGTTATTACATAAGTCTGAAAAAAACTTCTTCCCACACCAAGCAACATTTCACACCAGCTTTATGTAACCTTTAGAGTGTTTCCTCTACAGAGAGTTGTCTGTCTGGTGCCTGTCAAAGTAAGTTTGTAGGGAATTCTGGTAGCCACATTAAATCAAGGAAGGAGAAGGTATGTTTTGTTGTGATTAATCTCATTTTGCTGTTTTAGCCCTGTCACATACTCAGTTCAAGGAATTATGGTATTCCTTCACTGGAGATGTACAGAGGAATTTTAGGTTAACTTTTAAGACTTTACAGACTAAATTCAAATATATATATATATTTTTCCCCATTCTGACATAAATGCACACCCACATGTGAGAAAGTATATCCACAGCAAGACACATTTCTAGAAAAGCCAGCTACACATGTTGTGCTGCATCAACAGTGATATCAGTGGAAACAAATGAAATAAATCAAGTTCACATCCATGTTTTGCCTGTGTCCAGTTATTGCCTGAGTTGGACAAAATGAGAGTTTGTAGCATTTGCTAAAACCAGACTTTGCTTGATGTCAAAGACAATTGCCTTATGCAACAAGAATATGTTTCAAGAAAATCTTGACAGTGTTATTTCAGAACAAAAAGAACTGTAATCCTCTTGCATCTGTCCTCACCCTGAAAAACAAACCAGTAGCTTATGATAATAGATCCTAAAATAGAAAATATTAACTCAGACTAAGTCTGGCCTGAAATGAGAAGGTTACACTTGCAGCAAACAGCTTAAATCTCAGCCTTGCTCCATAAGGTTTCAGCTTTTGCCAGGCAACTGTACATCCACCTTTTATATTTTAAAGGCTTTGCACCTACTGTCTGTGGGAGTAGCAAACAAATGTTTCACATCACTTGGCTACCTGGGGGAGGCTTTATGCTGAGAATTTAGCTATGTATGTGTGGTCAGTTTATAGTAGAAAATGTAGAGAGAATTAAGTTTGAACAAAACAGATTGGGCAACCCAGCATATATGAAGAAAAATAGTTAATTTAGCATAAGGCATAACACAATCTGCACCACTTCCAGCTCAGTGTAGTGAAACATTTCTACTAGTTATGAAAAATAACTCTAATTACAATTAATGTAAGCAAAATGAACACTTTGCAGAAGCAAAATATCCATGGGAGAATTCTGATCAGAAATTGTCCTTAGTGTGAGTCTGGTTATGATTCTTGGTTTATTGAATTAACTACATGAGGAACAGGTTTGACCAGGAATGCCACAGTTTCTTACTTGAACATGACATTAGCTCTGAAAGGTTTCACCTGGTTAAAAACAAAAGTATGCAAAGTGAGACACAATTACATTAGAAGACCTTGTACTCATTATATATAGCTTTTCATCAGGAAGGAAAGGGAATAAAGTCACTAAAACCACGTTGTGCCTTCAGGGATGGGACTTGGTTTGACACAAGTAATGCAATTGATATCTGAATTGCAAAGTGCTCACGTTTTACTCTCTAAATTACACCCATAATCATAGTGATAGGATTAAAACTTCTTTCCAAAGATGGTGGTGGTGTTTGGTTTGTTATTAGTAGTATTAATATTAATTAATGGAATGTTTGCAGGTTCCTATTCAGGAGTAGGCTTTTGTTATGTCAGATGCTAGGAATAGGCACACAGTGATGGTGTTCCCTTGCTGAAATCAGAGTTGGTCAACCATTTATTTGTAATGATATTAATTTGCTTATGAGTCAGCCTGTTCCTCAAGCCAGAAACAACTTGATTATTAGGAGCTCAGAGTTGAACCATTACTGGAAGATGTCAGTAAATCTTCCTCACAGTGCTGGTGAATATCTATTTAATCCCAGCTGTAATACACCATAATATTCATTAATGAGAATCCTTACTTCAGACTGGTTTAATGCCAGAAGTTGCCTTATAGGTTTTACTAACTAGATTTCTTAGTTGTTTTCAGTAGGTGAGTTATTAACCAAAATCCATCATTAATTTTTTCATTCTTTTCCTGATTCACTGTGTCTATAGGAACAGGCCACTTAAATGTTAAAACAATACTACTACTACTACTACTGCTGCTGCATTTATGTTTAGTAAGTTTATTTAAAAGCAAGACCAAAACATAACTGTTGCTGCAAAAGTAAATGTTGCAGCTTATTCCCAGAATAAACAGATACCCTGAGAGGGTGAAGTTTAACATTCCTTTGAACAACAACAACAAAATATATTTCTTTCCATTTCATTCTAACAAACGTGAATATTCCTACTCGCCCACAGTGGCAAGCACAGAAGTGCAGAAGCTGACACTTGCAGCTGGAATACCTGTGTGCCTGAAGACATTGACCTCAAGAAGTAGTTTCTTTCCCCAGATAGCAGTGACATGATGGAGCAGGTTTGGTCTTTACACCCACTTCTGACTAACTCCCAGCATAATTAGAAAGCTTAGATTAAAGCCTTTCACTTCTAAAATGAAATGTCTGCAGGACCAAGCCTTATTAATTACAAAATGGGAAGAATCAGGCATAGTGTGTGGAAAATGCAAATGCTACAGAAAGTGGCCTGCAGGTAGGTGAATTATTTTGGCATGCCCTTTTTAATATCTGCTACAGCTGGGAGGAGGCTGCAGGCACCTAGGTCTGCAAGAAGTGTTTTCTGAGTTTCCTGGAGCCAGTCAGGTAAGTAAACAGGAGAAGTAACCCAGAGAAGAGGTTGAAGCAGGAATTATCCAGGAAGGCTGTATGTATCTCATCCTCTTAGGTGTCCCTCAAATAGGAGTCCACAGGAGGCATCTGCCTTCAAAGCCTTGCAAAACCACTGAGAAACAGTTCCCACTCTCCCTGCTTCTCTTCCTTCTCTTTGTGTACTTTCTCTAGGCTCAGCTGAAAAAGTAAATGGCTTCAAATAATGGCTTGGAATTGGCTAAAGTTCTAGAAAAAAAAAACAAAACCAAACAACCCTGTAAAATCATACTGTGCTAATTAGTGCTGGGCAAATTAAAGAGAGAACCATAAATAAAGAAATGTTCTGTTTGTAGTCAAGCATTACAAATTCCACTTAGCATGGCAGTTGTGGTAAGGCAAACTGGCTTCTAAAAGGACAGGACTGAAAGCTGAAATTTCACATACAACCTCATTAGCCAACATAAGAGTAATACATTTCAAAGTTTCATAGACTTTCATAATGAACTAAGAGCTCAGACACACTTTGTTCTATTGTATAATCAATACAAGTGCCAGCACTCTTTCAGAAATCACAGGAGTGTTTAGTTACTTCCAATTCTTATTGTCAACATTTCAAAAGGAACTAATTCTGCACTAACGAGCAAGCAACCTGAAAGGTTTCTTGTTTGTAAATTAGGTTGGGTTTAATCTGGAAGAGTTCAAAGCAAGCAGCTATGACTGTTGAGGATGTAATGTAGTTAATGGCAGTATAAGGATTTCAACAATAAAAACATCTGCTTACCTTCAGTTCCAGAGTTTGAGAAACATTGCAGCAGCAACTCCCCGCAACCATAAAACAAAACCTCAAGGATAGAATCTGCCCCTTTGAGCCATGTCAAACAAAGAGCTAACACAAACCACTTACTCTAAGAGCAGACTGTGCTTCTGTAGAATTCAGGAGTCCTTGTGAAGGAATGATGATGGTCCCACTGTGTTCTGTGCTTTGCAAAGGCATGAAAAATAACCAACCATGACAACTACAACAATGTGTAAAGGGCAGTATGCAGAACACAGGAGAAAATATTGTTTACTGCAAAAGATAGTGGTTTCAGTACACCAACACTTGAACCACTGTAAAGATTGATTTGGAGGCATCATGGCAAAGGACACTTTCATGGTGATCCTGTGGATCTTTGCTTCTCAGGCAGGAGAGTCAACCATGACAATAACATGGCAATAGAAAGTGGTCTTGCAGGCCAGTTTAAACATGGAGGGTAAGGTGGCAATGTGCAGGTGGAACCATCCCAGTACTGAATTAAGAATAGTAGTGTCCCACCCTGCCCAAGAAGGTTTTGCTAATCTTTACTGAAAACAACTTTAGCAAGAGGTGTGAGGACCAGGACACTCAAGGAACTGACACACGAACGGGAAAAGGACAGAAAGGGCTGGAGGGGGAAGTAGACTCACTGGTCAGTTTTAAGTAGGTTTGACTCATCAGCACAAAATGTCAGAAGAAATAATCACAAGGAGTAAAGGGGAGCTAAAATTGTGCAGGTGAAGAAGAAGAGACAACCAAAGGAAAGCAGCCAAGAACTCTTCATCTCTGTATATGTCAGAAAGTAAGAGAGTTGGAGGGAAGGAAGTCAACAAGAGGAGTTGATGGGAAGTACACAGTGTACAGACATGGATCACTAAGATACCCAATGTATTTTCACTTACCATCTTAGAATGGCAATCAAATGCAAGGAAAGCATGAAGCCAGAGAGAAGAGTGCTGGGTTCTCCATTCTGCTGTGGCACTGATTCACACCCAAATCCCACCAGATATGCCTGGCACCACGTGCAGCCATTTCCTCTGCAAAGCAAGTCTTTAACCCTTCACACACATGCCTATTATTCTGTACCTGGGTAGGCACTGTAGGCATGATAATTTTTTTTTACCAGACTGTAGTTTCATAAAGATTAGTTAAATTTACATTTTAAGTTCTGTGCTCACTACCCATGGATAGGAGATACCCTTGGAAAATTTAATATTGTTTCAATTTTAGTCAGTAGCATCTACACATTTAGACATGCTCAACTTATTACTTCTAGTCCCTACCAGCTCTATTAGTGAATAAACCTTTGCTGTAGACAGTGCCAGGACAAAAAAAGAATGGATAATACTGTGAGAAAATAATTTTCATCAAGAAAAGAAAATATGAACAAATTCATTCTGCATCTGAGTGATCTGTTGATCAAAGGTTAGCCTGTAGAAACCTTGGTTTGAGCACTGGCATCTACCTCAGTACAGCTTATCTTCATTAAAGTCAGTGAAGCTTTTCATGAGTAAACCACAATATCTATTTAAACCCCCTTGAAAGCAGCTCTTCAGAGCATTCAAAGCATCAGCTGAGGGTATTCTTGCAACAAAGAAGACTCATTCCACCTTCAGTTGATAAATCATACTTACATGGGAAAAGTTGATTAGCTTTTACAATACATATTCATATTGACATATGGCTGTATTCATTCAAGCAGTTTTCCTCCTGTTTTTCCAAGTAACAACATGAAATGCAACAAATTGCTTCCTGTTCTGTATTTGCCATTGATGTGAGTTCCAGAATGGCATTAGGAACCACAGAACATTGCACAAGGCTTTGATTTATTTTTCATATGTTACATACCCATTTGTTATATAATGTGAATTAGTATCAATACAATATCATCCCCTTTCTCAGCAAGGGAGCTGTCAGGAACAGATGAGATTCAGATTACTGCATTTTTCTATGGCATTTCCAATGCTTAGCATAATTATTCACAGCAATATTACAGAAGACAAGCAAATAGATTAATGTCAGCTGGGGCAGGGAGAAACTAGAGAAAACAAGTCCCTAACAATTCATTAAAGAACATATATATATTGACACAAGCCTTTGAAGAACTGACACTCTGTGTGTGTGTGTGTGTATATATATATATATATATATATAAAAATGCAGTGACTTTACAAAAATTGATCTCTGTGAGACCTATGTCAGAGGGTCATGATGAAAATTTTATTTTTACAAGGTTTGGAGAAGTCCAATTTTCATCTGGTTCAGTCTCAGTTGATTAAAGGATAAAATTATTTCTGTTTCAACTCATTGTGTACAAATTAAGAGCAAAATATTGCTATTTATTGCTTTGACAAAGTGTGCCATGTCACCATTACACTCATAGCCAAGCCAAGGTTTGCTCCCCAGGATCTATTGAGAGGAGCATAATTTGTGGCAAGCTTAGAAATGTTTATGCATGTGTTTAATATTCTGCCACAAGTTGGCCCTGAAGCCAATGAAGCTATTCTAGTGAGGCTGCACCTCAAATACTGGGTTCAGTTTTGGGCCCCTCACTACAGGAAAGACATTAATTTGCTGGAGTGTGTCCAGAGAAGGGCAACAAACCTGGTGAAGTGTCTAGAGCACAAGTCTTGTGAGGAGCAGCTGAGGGAACTGGGGTTGTTCAGTTTGGAGAAGAGGAGGCTCAGGGGAGACCTTCTTGCTCTGCAGAACTCCCTGAAAGGAGGTTGTAGCCAGGTGGGGGTTGGTCTCTTCTCCCTGCTCATTAGTGATAGGAAGAAAGGAAACCTTCTAAAGATGTGCCAGGGGTGGTTCAGGTTAGATGTTAGGAAAAAATTTCTTCCCTGCAAGAGTTGTTAGGCATTGGCACAGGCTGCCCAGGCAAGTGGTGAAGTCACCATCACTGGAGGTGTTCAGAAGATGTGTAGATGTGTCAGTTAGTGACATGGCTTAGTGGTGAACTTGACAGTGTTAGGTTAACAGTTGGATCTTAGAGGTCTTTTCCTACCTTAGTTATTCTATGATTCTATTCCCATAAGCAAAGTTAAACATGCACAAAAATGTGCATGAGGCATCCAGCCTGTAGTTAAGAGTCACTGTGAGGTGAGTCACCTGGGTGTTGTGCTGCTGTGTGTGAGGTGAGCCACCTGGGAGTGTTGCTGCTGTGAGGTGAGTCATCTGGGTGTGCCCTGCTGTCTGTGAGGTGAGTCACCTGGGAGTGTCACTGCTGTCTGTGAGGTGACTCATCTGTGTGTACCCTGCTGTGTGTGAGGTGAGACAGCTGGGTGTGTGGCTGCTGTCTGTGAGGTCAGTCTCCTGTAAATGTTTTCCCAGTTCAGGTGCCAGAGCAATGGCACAGTCTTCCCAAAGAGGTTGTGGAGTCTCCTTCTATGGAGGTGTTCAGGACCTGTCTGGACGCGCTTCTGTGTGACCTGGTCTAGGGAATCCTGCTGTGGCAGGGGGGTTGGACTAGATGATTTTTCAAGGTCCCTTCCAGCTCCTAACATTCTGTGATTCTGTGAATAACTTAGGGGGATTTGGGATAAGTGTAGGACACAGGTGTCAAAAGCTATCATGTTTTCTAGTCAGAAATAGTTTTGGAACTACATTTCCAACTTTCAGATCAAAAAGGTATTTGCAACAACACTGAGTACTGCCTTTGTGTTCTCTGTATCTCCTCAAGGAAAATATTTAGCAAGACTGATATGAAGACAAATGACATGATTTTCAGAAACACAGAGGGGAAAGAGAAAGGAGTGTTCTTTCTGTCATATAAAAGGGAAGGAGAATCACCAAAGGACTCTCTGCTGGAGGATGAAACAGTAAAAGCTTAATTTTGCAGGAAGATAGACTTCTCCTTATTTTTGGGGAGGGGGGGGAGGAAAAGAAGTTTAGGCCTTCATAAAGCTAGGATATTTGTCACTTACCAGTGGAAGCTAAAAGAAGAAGAGTAGGCTCCTTTGTAGAATCTCTTGTCCTCTGACTTTGTGCCTACAACAAACCACCGCAGTGCATGCATGCCTTAGTGAAGGATCCTATCCATTCATCACACAGCTAAGAAAATGTGAGGCACTTGAAGAATAAATTGCAAGCCTCAAGGCATGCTTAGAGATCTTAAATTAGCAAAACCAAATTTAAATCTAGCTCCAGCTATGGAGCACAGAGCTGGCTTATCATGCTAGCTTGCATGGGAGCAACCCCCCTGAAATAAATGAGGTAAGACCAGTGCATATATGAAGGCAATCAGAAGTGATCTACCACCTACTTCTCCCATGCCCAGCTGCAAAATTAGCCCAATGGTTTCATCAGTGAAAAGTACTTATCTAGCAGCAATCTGTTAAAATTCATAATAACATGCAGACATCCACCAAAATACTGAGGAGATGTTCCATTCTCTTGAAAACATCTGATCTTCCTTCTTCCCATGTATCATTTTATTAGCTGGAAATTTTGACCAGAGCAGGGGTACCTGTGACAACAAGTAAATTGAAGAACTTAGATTTATAATAAAGGAAGAAGCCAGTGTTATTCTCCTCTAGAGAATCCAGCATTTTGAATATAATTAATTTTTTTAATTGATGGGCAGAAGAAAGATACAAACCAGGAACCTACACCCCTTCCTAAGAGAAGTGTTTGCTTATTCTTTAGTGAGCTTTTCCACTTAAGGAAGAATTATATCCTGCAGATCATCTTATTCACATGGAACTACAGAAAAGAAGAGGTAAAAGAGATTTTTTCAGACTACGGCATCTGACTCCCTGCTCTGTAGTACAAACAGATATACCAACATCATTTAGGACAAAAACTGAATATCTTAAAATTGCCATCTGCTGAAAAGCTTCAAACAGTGTCCCCTGGATACAAAGGCAGGGAGGAAAGGAAAACAGGCTAGTCATGAAAAGGTGTCAAGAAGACTAGAAAGCAGTGGGCAGCAGTTCTTTTTCACCTGGAAGTGAGAACAGGCTGTGGCCACTTATGGGAAACAGAGAGATGACAACTGATATTAAACACAAGCATGTAGCAATTCTTCCTGGGGAGGAATGAACATGAGAGCAAATGATCCAGAAGGAGCTCACACTTCCAAACAGCTGGAGGAGCACTGGGTTTGGGTATCTATTTTCTGTCCAAATTGCTCTTTTTTCCTCTTAATTGCAATACAAAACTTACTTGCCTCAGTTTAAACCTAGTGATTTTTATTTCATCCAGGCCTCCAGTCTTTCCTGATGAGCATTCTCACTGCTGGGTTCATTTTAATTGGTCTTCCCCTCTCTTGAACCATGAATATACAGGGTGGACTTGCACTCAGTTTTAGCTACCTGTTAGTTTCAGACAGAACCAATTTTCTTGGCTGGGCTATATAAGCCTATAATGAAACAATTTCAAAACATAAAAGACATCTACCACTTTTCTCCCACTCACAAAGTGCATTATCTTGGCCTAGAAGGAGGTTACAGCAGTCTGCTGTGATTTCTTCTTGAAAAAACTTTTTTCCTCATTGTCTGCTAATTCTTAGCATAGTTTGTTTATTTATTCCAGAATTTTCAAGAGACAGAAATTTATTTGACCAGAAGCAGAACTCTGGCTCTCCTTTTTCCTCTTTTCTAAGGATTACTACATCTAGACTTTTCCATCCTTTCACAAGCTTACCCATCATTCACAGTTTTCCAGGCCACCACTCTTTCTCCTGAAATAGTTTTTCTCCATTCTCAGGCTAGTCTAATTCCTCTGAGAACTGCTAAACTACTTGGAATATCTTAAAGATACTAACAAGTACAGTTAGCTTAGTCTTGTCTTGTCTTGTCTTTCCAGTGCTCCTCTCATTGGGACAGTTTAGCTTTCACAGTTCTGGTGTTAACTGGTCTATCCATCAGCTTCCCTCATGAAGAATACAACCTGAAAATCATCACAGCTCTTCTGATATTTTAATATTTCTGCATCCTTTTTTCCACTTGACATATTTAAGACCACATCCAGAGCTGGAGGAAAACCAAAGCTATTATACTTCTGATTCTGGATGGGGAGATGTTCAATTGTACTTAATTGAATGGGGAGAAACATTCTTTTCCATTTTCTAACACCAGGTAAGCATGGAAACATTTTCAACATTAAAGAAGAATAAAATACATTGTGAATATTTATCCTTAAAGCACTGGAGCTATTTATTCTGCTCAGCTCTGAAGAAAAGTTTACAGTATCTCAAACCAAATTGACTACTTCTGTCAGTAACAATGCTCTAGGTAAACATGAGGAAAGAGCTCATTTTGGTAAACCTGTCATATCTCCTACAAGTCATTGTTAAATTATAAACATTTCATGTATCAGGAAAGTGCATGAAAAAAACTCAAGAGTAAGGAAAACTGAGATCTATGCTAGTTCAATGATCATGGGAGAAGTTCTTCCTACAGCACTTTCAGGCATGTTAATGCACAAGATTTGATATTCTCTTTTTACTCATAGAGAAAGTGAGAGGCTGAATGACACCACAAGTGTTAGCATAAAACACAACAGGTGTTTTATTCACAGAACAGCTACATTCTCTGATGGCAGCTCCAACAAGATCTACATTTTTTAACATTTTTGACCACATGGATTTTTTTCCCCACAACTCTTGTGAAATTCACATTTTACTTGGGCTAAAACTGTAAAACCTTGGAGCAGGATTCTGTTCCTAAAGCCCCATTTCTGTAATGGATTGTAAAACTTCTCCTAGCACCAGCTGATGGACTCTGCTAAGCATGCAAACTCTCAATGGTTTGTGTTGCTCAGAGTACCATGGATATGTGCAGTATATGTTTTCACAAGATTAAAAACAAACAAACCCCCTTCCCCCCAAAAAGGGGAGGGGAAAAAAAAGATGTTTCTAAATATTCCTAAAGATTTCAGTTTATCTATTTCCATTCCATGTGGCATGCCTGACTCCAGGATGTGTGCTATATGCTTTCTGTTTTAATAGCAGAAAAGCAACCCCCAAATAAGACAATATCCCTCTTGGACCACCATCAGGGTGTAGGAGGAAGAACTTGAGAAACAGAGAGTTATTTTCCTTCAGAGATGCTCAGTTACATTACACTGGGTCATAATTAAATCAGCAGAGAGTGATATCTCTGGAACACCCGTTGTAAGTCAGACTGGTATTAATCATCTCCAAGGTGATCCCAGTTACTATGGGAACTATGATATTTGTTTGTGTTCTTAGCACTGGCTGGGTGCCCAAGTTTGGCAGCCTCCTTATAGTAATCCAGCAGATTAGAAATGTTAAGTCTCCTGTCATGAATTTTTCATTACTGCTGTCAGTATGAATCTGTCCTTTACAGAAATAATTACTAATTAATAAATCCAGCTCTGTGTGTTCAGATGGGAAAGGTTGTCTATGCTAAACCTGCCCTTTTGTAACCAAGCTCTTTAAACCCTTTTGGATTTTGTCAAGCAAAGAATGCATCATTTTTTCACTCACTAAGCTCTTCTCTCAAAAAAAATGTGTAAACTCTTCTTGATTCCTTTTTCCCTGTGACTTTTGGAAATATTTATTGAAAAAAAGATGGATCATCCTGAAGAGAGACTTGACTCAGATCATTCTTTGTTGTTTAATTAATTTCTGTTCTCCAGCTGCTCCAGAGAATTTCTCTGGTTAATGGAAGAGTGTCTGAAGGAAAAGACTTAAGCTGACCGTCCCAGGAGTGGGAAGGCAAGGGAGAAAGAGGGAAGAAATATCCCAAAATTCCCAGTAACCTTCAAAGGGAATTTATCATCCTGTGAAAAGAAAATCTTGTGATCCTTGACTCTGTGCTAAAATATACTGCCCCAAAATCTGGATGAATTATTGAAAATGTAATTGGAGGATGGAAAGCAGACAGCTAGCCAGACAGCATTCAGTTTTCCTGCTTCAGTGGCTATCTTTCCTCTCTGTGGATGCCATGCTTTGCTTCCCTTTTTGTTTTGACAAGAGGGAATTGGACAACCCTTCTGAAGTCAGTTCCACTTGAAAATCTCACCTCACTTCACTATAAAGCAATATAAACTCACAAAGAGTTGACAGCACTTTGTAATAAAGGTGAGGTATGAAGGTATTACAGTACCTAGTGTTCATATACCACTTTTTTTTCCACAAAGACAGGCTCATCCTGAAGAAGCTGCAACCATCCTGCTCCTTCTCCTTTTTCTCTTCTTTCTTTTTAAAGGCCCTGTTTCAGCACCCATCTCCAAACCTTACTCTAGCCTTTCCTTTGATCTGAGCCAAGAGCAGGAGAAGTTCAGGGTGCTCACTATGAAGACCTTTCACAGGAGTGGGGAGTGATTTAGTGATGGTACAGGAGAGAAGTCCAGACCTCAGAAGAAACAAGAGGACAGCATAGAGGAGCTGAAGAGGACAAGCTAGGAGGCAAAGCTTGGGCTGCTCTAGAGGAGAACACTCCTAGACAAGGTGGAAATTTTCATCTGAACTCTCTTGCTGATGTTTTGTTTTAGCCAAACAAGTTCACTGGCAGCATTCATTTGTGCTGAGGAAATTGCATCTCCATTTTGAACAGGGCTGGCTTCCAAAATGTTACCTGAACACAAGATGGGAGAATGCTAGCAGAGAATCAGCCACATGTTTAGAGTCAACTGAAAATAAAATTTGAAGTCTGAACATCTGAAAACCTGTAGGAGCAGATTAATTAACCTAAGCAACCTGTATCACTACAAACAGCTAGAGGAATCCCTGAAATACAGTGGTAGGAAGTGTGGTTGGTCTATATTATGCTAGAAACTCTTCAAAGTGTGTCTGTTCCACTGTACACTCTGACTACAACAATATGGAAAGCTTATCACAACCTAATAAAAATTAATATATTCAGTAAGAATGATGACACAGAATTTCTTTCAAAAATGAGATCCAAAAATGAATCTATAAAAGTATTGTGTGAAAACTTGAGGATACTGTTATCATTATTCAGTAGAAAGAATCAAGTAGAAAATAAAAAGGAGAAACTTTCATCCAGAATAAACTTTTCAGGTTCTTAATAAAGGATAAATCTGATATTGAAAATACAGCACAAGAAGTCTCTTCATTCTGTCACACCTTTCTAAATACTTCAGTACTAAAATATGTGGAGTGACATTCAGTAAGAAACACTGCAAATGCTTACATCAACTTTGGAGCACCACAGAAAAAAAAGAATAATTTACAATTTCAGAGATATCAGGGAAATAACTGCTGAATTAATTGACAAAAATATTGAAACTTCCATGGAAACTTCCACCCTTACTTGAAAAGCCAATAAATACTGTCAGAGTTCTGAGAATATTGTTTGTATACCACAGAGCACTGAAATAAATTATCATCAAGCCCACAGATCTATTACCAGAAGTAGACAATGTTATGGAGTTTCTAAGCAGATAATTTATGCCTCCCCAATTATCTTTGCCACATATAATAAAGATTATTCTTTACTCCCATGAAATATTAATCAGGAAGATTATTTTATATTGTCAAATATTCACAGTTGTAATCTTCCTTTTTTATCTGTTCCATTAAAATAGACTGTCATCAAAACAAGTTTGATTTAATCTGTCTTGTTCCTTCCAGAAGGAGCTTTCCAAAGGCACACAAAAAAAGCAATAGCCACACAGACAGGCACCTAATCCAAGGTTCCTGACCTTTTCTAATCACTAACAGTATTCCTGCCCCTCAATAATGCTGCACCTTACTTTACATATCATAAGTCAGAGCAGCTGACATTCTGAATTTGGAAAGGCAAGGCACCCTCATAATAACAATTCACTGAACTTTGTGCTACCCAAGAGCTCAGTGCTGCACATACCAAAGAAATGCCAAAGATTTACACCAATATATTCTCAACATCAGTACTTCAGCCCAGTTGTAGCTATTTTTAATGTAGATGCAGCATGTGAGACATGATCAAGCTAGGATGAAGATCCTCACTCACACTGAGCAAACCATAAAGCAAAGCAAAAGTTAAAGAGAAAAACAAACTCTTTTTTGAGTTTCTCCACACAATAAAAATTAGGAATTTGGGTTATTCTCTACTCAGCCTATCATATTTTATGCATGTACTCAGTAAAATACTCACAGAGATTCAAATCTCATTTAAGAGGATATCCTTCCTCATCAAAAATGAAAGAGCATATTACATGAATAACAATGAGACTGAAATGAGCTCTTGCTCCTTAGAGGAGCACCAGCTCAGTCTAGTTTAGAGGCAGTCATGGAAGGAAGGTGATCCTGGTGTCACAACTGGTTTTTAAAATTCATGTTGTCCACAGGGTAAGACCACTCTCTGTGCATCACCCATTGCAAGGCACCCTCATGAAAAGCACCTTTTCCTGGGGTTTCAGAAAGCAGTGGCTGTGAAGGGCATGATAGCTAAGCTGCTTAATCCTTTCATAATGAATTTCCTGCTTGGTGAAATGTATCAGATGAAAGGGTCTTCAGAACTGTCTACCCACATCATAGGTGTGGCCAAACTTCCCCAGTGGGATCTGGCTGTGTGCCTTGCTTCTCAGAAACAGCATCATTAAAGATAACAGGGTAGTTCAGCCTCTGCATCCAGTCACACTTTCCTCTGTCATTTGCAGAGGTAGGTAACTTGCCTTCCTGCAGCTCAGGCAGGGGACACTGCAGCTTCCAGAAGTATATCCATAGCAAAACTAGGACTGTGAGAGAACTATGAAATTCATTATAGACATTTCCAATCTGTTCTGGTGGCTAATGTGGTGGCAACAGACAAATATTGGTAAAAACTAGGTTTTGGTTGAATAAACACATAAATGTTTGGAAGTTACTGTTCTTCATAAATGCCAGTATCTCCACAGAATCATAGAATTATTAAGGTTGGAAGAGACCTCTAAGATCATCAAGTCCAACCATCAACCTATCACCACCATGCCACTAAACCATTTCCTTAAGCACCACAGCTAGATGTTTTCTAAACCCCTCTAGGGATGGTGACTCCACCACTGCCCTGGGCAGCCTGGGCCAATTCCTAACAACTATTTCAGTGAAGAAATTCTTCCTGATATCCAACCTAAACCTCCCCTGGTGCAACTTGAAAAACATACAGAAAAATCTCTTGTGTATAAATAAGATTATTCAATACTTGCTTTTCATTGCTCTTCTGTTGAAAAAACTTCTGTCACCTAGGCAGGGAAGAAAAGAGATAAAAGATGTAGGACTGCAGTTTCCAAAGGCATCTCAGCAGTTAACAGTTGGACTGACATGGGAATCTGCAAGCTCTCATGAGCCAGCTTGGATGAGCATTCATATGTCTCAGCTATTGTATAACAATCAGTAACATCAAGAAAAATCAGGTTGCAAACACCCCTCTGGGGCTAGACACAAAGGTACAAACAGAATTTAATTGGGACTAGCCTACTTTCAGAGTAGTAGTGGCTTGCCAGGTGAATATCTGCCTGATATAAGTTGGAGTATTTCTCTCTGTATTTCTTTTTCAGATCAATATTTTATGATAAAAATCGTATTTTCTAAAACAGTGAATATACCTCATTGCAGGAAGAAGATTTGAAAGATAAAAGCTGAAAAACTGGGAAAAGAAATTGGAATGTTATTGAAATCCTATCAGGAAGCCTGGAGTAACTGCATCAGTACACAGCTTTGGGTGGGAGGGGGAGGAAGAGTTATGCATTTGCAGAGCTGTTCAGGACAGAAAATTAACATAAGATTTGCTTTTCTTATTGTATTTTTTTCACTCAAGAAGTGAAAAGGTAGCTGGAGATGTCATTTCAGCTCTGACACTGAACTGTGCTGAAAAAGTCCCAAATGGAAAGCTAACCCCAACACAAGCAACTATGCTAGAAATAAAACCCAGCAACATTACATGCTCTGCACGTGCAGGAGGACAGCTCAGATAGCAGCCTTTCATTCTCCTTTCTTTCCTCCACATCATTCACTGTTCTCTGCAAAGCCCAGCACAGCATTACAATGAATGTCAACTGGATGAAGCAGAAAAACTGCAGACATCCTGGTGAATCCAGCTGCCTGCTGCAGCATGGTGCTCACCTAGGACATACCTACCAGGGCTTTAGATCTTCATGCAACCACCCTGCCAGCAAACACCTGCACTCTGAGCCAATAGGAGGCTGCAGAGCATTTCAACTTGTCAAGTACTTCTGCAGGTAGACAGGTTGTGTTTTAACATCAGCAAGTTTAAAGCTGAGGTTAGAACAGAATCATCTATCTGCCTTATCCTTGCCTTTTAGAAGGAGAAGAAAGCTGGGCAAATTTTCTCATGGAAAGTCTTCTTCAAGGCTTACCAGCCAGGACTAATTTTTAGGTTTGAGGAAAGAACTCAAAGAATTGGTCAAGTAAAGTGAAATTATCACATTTCATTTGATTATTGACTTTAGCATATTGGTTTAAGGGCAGTTTTGGCCTTACATCTATTGGCATATAGCTTAAGGTTGTATCCTAATAATCAATCATATATAGCTAGCTTATTTTTGTACCTTTTTTCAGCAAAGCTGTAACCAGATGTAGCAATGGAAGAAGCCAGGTCACAGCTGGCTTCCACTGTCACTGTAGACTGTAGGGCACTCTAAATCCCAGTTAAAAATGCAGTGCTAAGACCTATATGCAGTATATCACTACACTTAGAGATGGATAAAGCCAATGTGATATTGCTGTCAGATGGACAGAACTCTTGCCCTACTTTTATCCTCCATGGTTAGACTATCAAGTATGCTCTGACTTCTAAGAAACCTTAAATTCCTGCACTGCCTAATTAGGAAGAGTAATTCCTCAGGGTTCTCTTCCCTACCAACAGAGAGAAATAGGCTCCTGAGGAAGGTTATTGAGGTTTTAGGTGTGCTAGATCATTCACTGTAGGGTTTTTTTCCATTTATTTATTAAATGTAAAGAAGGCACTGGGCAATTTAACCTCACTTTCAAGTTTGTTTCCAGTATACCTGATACATATGTTTATGTTTACATGGAAGGGAAAGGAGAAGGTTTGAAAGTCCTTTGCATAACTAATATGTTGCAATAGTTTTATAGGTTAACTAACTTCTGTAGCTTCCAGTAGGAGCTATTGATTCAAGAGGAAATGGCAAACTTGTGAACATTTGTCAAGGAAAGTTACCCTCAAATCTGTCTTTTATCCCCTGTGGATCATCTGTGAAAAGATGGGCAGAGTTATGGTCAGTTGGGATCTTTAGAATATAATTTATCCTCAGCCCTGTTATGACAGAACTATGGTCAGGGACTTGAGAATAAATAAAAGTCAGACTGAATGCTACTAATAAGGGAATGCTGTCAGAGTGATAACACTGCAGCAATGGCACAGATCATCCAGAGAAATGAATAACACTTTTTCTTTTAATTGCTTTTCCTTTTACTGAGAGATGGAGGCTCTGCTTTCCATCCAGATCTTTTCACAAGTAATTAGCGGGTGCAAACTTCTGTCAGAAGTGAACATTTTTCCACAGTCCTCAAACCAAAGTAGGCAACAGAACATTAGGTCTGGCATTTCTAATTACAACTCTAATTGTATAAAACCTTTTTGCCCAAAACAGCAAGAAACATTTCCTACTGCTAAATGGGAGTCGAGTTCTCACTAGTCAACATTCTGGTACAGTATTCATCTCTGTGAAAGTCAATTGCTGCATCCTACCCACTGCCAACTCTTGCCCACATGTAGCTTGAGTGGCAAAATCCATCCAGCAGTGTATGATCCTCCCAGCTTTCTTTAAAATTCTGCCTCAGCATGGTGCCTCTCACTTTTTAATAAGTATGTTATCAACAATAAACTAATAGCAGAAGCAATAGGGGATCTCTGCTGCAAGCCAGTGAGTTTCAGCATTCTTTGTGTTACCACATAGAATCATAGAGTCATTTAGCTGGAAAAGACCCTGAAGATCATTGAGTCAAGCTGTTAACCCAGCAATGCCAAGTCCAAGCACCACATCTCCATGTCTTTTAAACACCTCCAGAGACTGTGACTCAACCACTTCCCTGGGCAGCCTGTGCCAATGCCCAACAACTCTTTCTGGGAAAGAATTTGTTCCTAACATCTAACCTGAACAACCCCTGGCACAACTGGAGAATGTTTCCTTTTGCCCTATCGCTGGTCAGCAGGGAGAAGAGGCCAACCCCCAGCTGGCTACAACCTCCTTTAAGGGAGTTGTAGAGAGCAAGAAGGTCTCCCCTAAACCTCCTCTTCTTCCAACTGAGTTGGAAGGGACCCACAAGGATCATCAAGTCCAACTCCTGTTTAGGCACAGGACAACCCCAAAGTCACCCCATGTGTCTAAGAGCATTGTCCAAATGCTTCTTGAACTCCATGAGAGTTGGTGCCATAACAGCCTCCCTGGGGAGCCTGTTCCAGTGCTCCACCACTCCCTGGGTAAAGAACCTCTTCCTAACATCCAACCTGAAGTTCCCCTGGCAAAGCTGCATGCCATTCCCCCTGCTCCTGTCCCTGCTCACCAGCTTCCCACCTCTCTTGCATAACTCATGCTCAAATTCTGCAACACAGTTGAAATAGCAAAATTTGACAAGGAGTTGATTTGCTTAAGGTATTTAGGTGCCTGACTGCTATTACTGCCTTTAAAAACAACAAATCTACAGTGAGCAGTGTCAATTTGGCTTCACCCATAGACAGGCAATTTTGCTTCCAGCACTCACATGACATCAGATCTGTGGGCACATACCCAGTGGTATGTCTGTAATTGCCAGCTGTATTCCAAGAGGCTCAGCACTGTGTGAAGACTTCTGATAAAAAGAAATGCTGATAAAATGGAAAAGATTCCACTGTAGTTGTGCTGTAGCACTTCCACATCAAACATTCTTCCACAGGCTAAGAGCAGATCTTTGGCCTCTGCTGGGAACAACAAAAGTATAGCCCCAAGTCTTTGTCTTCCTAGCATCAATCTTTGTGTCTGATCCACTAAAAATTCATGTGTTCACAGAGGTTGCAGAGGTGATACAAAATGTTCCCTTGTTTCAGGAAACACAGAGAAAGAGAGGAATAACGCTTTTTTTCTTGTTGCTTGAGATTAGTGGGTAGGATGTTGTAAATGCTGCCTACTGGTAGGAAAATTGTCAAATAGAGTCATCAGTGAGATAGATCAGCAGCTACATCCAGCTAAGCTGTAAGGCCACTGATGGATAAGCACACACAAATACTAAGAAAGAGCAGTGAGAAGTAGCCTTGGAGAAAGGGACCCAGCAGCTTCATTCCCAAAAGGCAGAATGGCAGTTCACCATGGGAATGGCTGGACAATATGCTATCCATCAGCTAACCACATAGTTCCTTACCTACATCTCACATATGACCTGTAAATAGGCTTCTGCCTTGTCTGGCAGGCTGAAGCTGGTTTCTCCCTTGAAGTTTTTAGGATCTCATCAAAATTCCTCACTTGCCTTAGTCATGAGAACAAGATGTCCAAGGCATGCATGTGAAAACAACAATCTCTTTCAGTTGGTTAAAGAATCCTTCCTCTTCATCTTTTAATCTTCAATTCATTTTAAAATATAATAATTATGCCTAGCCATCATTCTTCTGACTTTTACTTCTCCAGCCTGCAGGAGAATTAGCCCCAGCTAGGTGAATGTTTGCAGGCAACACTGCCCTGGGCAGCAGGGGGGTTGCCTCTGGGTCCTCCAAGAACATATCAGCCCTGCTGGGCTCTACCACACAGGGCAGCAGCCCCCATGCTGTGCCTCACTTTGGGATGTGTTTGCTGGTACACTCCCCAAATGATGGCAGTAAACTCCTCCTATAAATGATGCTTTCTTCCATTCTATATTTCCAGTGGAAATCAAAATACAAATTCACTAAACCTGGAAGTTTTACTTCTTACCTAAGGACCTTTCCAATGTTGGTTGCCCCAAGAGTCACCACATACATAATCCTCTCTGCCCCAGGGTCTCTGAACTATTTTTGCCATCAATGTGATGCCTGTGTGGTGTTGTTTTCCTTGTCCAAAGGGGGCTGAAGGCTCTGTTTCAGCCTTCAAGGCAGGATGGCACTCTTTTTGGGTAAGAATGTATATATAGCCATTAAGCAGCAGTTGTTTAGGAGCCACTCTGTCTGTCAAGTGCAAAGGAGGGCCACTTCTCAGGGCAGTGCAGACAGAAATGGCAGTGAATGCATCTATTTAAGGATGCTTATTCCACTTACATCAGCCTCCAGGCTCCAGCACTAGCTAAAGCAGACATTTGACTTGTGAGCTAAGAAAGAAACAGTGCAGAGCCCTTTGTTTCCTCAGGGTGCAGCCCTTTTGCAGGGCTGGGATGCTTGTGTGTGTTTGGTGTGAGCATCAAGAATGAATCATGGTAGCCTCCAAAGGCCACATGTCTGGTCCCAGGCAGAATTCACCCCACAAAGTGTTATAGGCATATGAGTCTATAGGGTCCCTGAAGGTTCCTGCATACCAGGTAGTTCTAAACCAAATACTGAGCTACCTTGTCTGAAAATCTGGTGAGAGAGGGTCATAGATAGTTGAATGTTTCAGCTGACCTACAGCTGGGAGGTGAATGCCCTTCCCCTTTCCTAGCACACAAGTCAAATGATTCCTTTTCATATTGCTTTGTTTCAAAATAAGGTTCAGTGAGCAAGGGGTCAAGAAGACAAAGAAAGAGATTGAGAAAACCTGACACATCTAGGAAATCTCAGCTTTCACTTCGTCCTGTTCACCAGCTCTGTGTTTTGACCTGGCACTCACTGAACTAAATGGTTCTCAGTGCAGGTCTCCTTTCCTGACAGATCCTGTCTTCAGTCTCTTCAGAGTAAGAACCAGATCATTCTGAAACTCAATCATGAAATCAATACAGTTCCATGAGAAACATCACTTTTTGTCCTATCTCTACACTAAAGCACAGAAACTACATTTTGAAAAGAGATTTCCCTTCTTTTCTGCTCTCTCTTCCATGTTCATAAGGACACATGGAAAATATGGGGGGCAAAATAAAGTAAGAATCTCTCCACATACACCTGCAGCTGTTAATTCAGGGAGTGTAAACTCATCCATCCATTTAGACACTATGAATCCCACTTGTCAGCATCATGTGGAGCCACAAGACAGATTCAGATGTGCTGCTGGGACATCTACAGCCTGTTCCACATCAGATGAAGATGTACATTTTCCTTTGGTGCACGTAGCTCTACAAGGAGTTCCCTGTTTCCACAAGGAGCTAACCTCCTGAAGCTGAGCTCTTACAGCTAGCCCCAGGTCTCTCCAGGTCTAGGTCTTCAAAACTTAGATAAGTCTAAAAATACCAAGAGCCTCCCTTTATAAATTTTCAGGTATTTGACAAATAACTTCTTAAATACACAAACTGAAGCCTTTTTCCATCATTTTCTGACTTCTAAACATGGGGAATACACTCAAGCCACACTTCCAGGAGTTTTTGCAGGATGGAAGGTAAAGAATGAAGGGGCTGTCTAGGGTTTATTTTCCACTTCAATGAGAGCACATATTCCCAGCAAGAAAAAAGCAAGAAAATTAGTCTTTAATGTTACAATATTCACAATCAAACCATGACCATTGGCAATATGGTAAGACCAGTTGCAGCATACATTTATTTGTCTCCTTCTACTTTCCAGGTCTCCTTTCAGTGGCCCTCAACCTCCCCACTTCCCAAAATACACAATTTCCAACTGTCTACTGGGTCACTGTCTTTGACAGAGCCCCTTCAGCTCTGTTCTGGACCAGCTTGTACCAATTCTGTGGAGAGCCACTCCTCTGACAGCTTTCTTGCTTGCTCAGCAACCTGTCCGGTTTATTGCCACCAGACTCCTACCCAGTTCACAATCTAGGGCAGTCAAGACCTCAGGCAATTCTGCTAGCTCAAGGCTTGAAATTGTCTGCTGTTGCTGTTTTTTTTCCAGGCTAAGCTTCTGCCATAATCTGTTCTAGCTTTGCTGATACCTCAGGCTTACTGCCTGGCTGGTGTAACTCTAGCCTTGCCACTTGGCTTTGGATGCAGAAACCAAACCACAACACACTGAGATTCAGCTTCTCCAGTTCAGGGCACATCAGACAAACTGAGTGGTGGGTTATGTCCTCTAGGAAAGACTTTCAGGGTAACCAAACCCTGGTTATTTGCAAAAATATGCCTATCAGGAACTCTGTCCTTTAAGCCACTTCTTGGGGGCCAAAGCATAGATGCAGTTGCTGCTGAGATACAAGTGCCAGGACAAGGCCTAGCTTACCTTCTTTTTTTCTTTCCTCAGGTACCTATTTTCTCTCTTAAGGGATGCCACTTACCTTTAAGTGACAAAAATGGACATTTTCTCCAGTTGGTCTGTTCATTTTTCCATTCTTTCTCATCCCTTCTGGCAATTTCCCCTCCATTTTCCTTGGTACTCTCTTGATACATCAGACTTCTTGCTCCTCAGGTGGCTGCCACAGCACTTCATGGCCAGTTCCATTTGTCACCTGCTAGGGCATTTATACAAAAACATGTAAAGAACTAAACAAATATATTGGCTGAAGAAGAAGATGTGAGAGACCAGAGGAGTGCAGCTCCTGTGCCCCTTCAAAAAGGGAGACAAAAGCAAAAAATATGTTAATTTTGTCCATATTTAACAGCTTTGAGTGAAATCAAAAAGAGAAATTCACCTCCCTTCTTTTCTCTTTCCAAATAAGATGTTCATGGAAACTTCTATTTTCCAGTCACTCCATTTTGAAATGTTATCATTTATTTCTCTTACTTTCACTCCAGTTCAATATTTTATTATTGACTTGTTTCCATCAGAGAAGTGGAGGATTGCAACCATACTGCACATAGAGAAAGCAAGGATGATTCCACCAAACAGGAACCAGCTTCCCCCTGTCTCCTGCTGCTAAAACAAGCACTGAACAAGTCAATACATTTTCTTTTTCTTTTTTTTCCCTCCTCCTTCTGTCTGATCTTTTTTACATTTATAATCAAGGCTTGATGATGAAATTGAGGTCAGATTGTGGTCTGTGTCCTGCAGTGGCAGGACTCTCCATGGAGGAGGTAAGGCTGCTCTGGATCCTTGACAGGCACTAATAAGTTTTCCAGCACACATTGTATTTGGTGACACCTCTGAGCTAAGGAAATCTGGAGCCCAAGGCTTGGGATCTCACTGATGTAAGGTGCAGGCTGTGAAGAATAAGCAGAAATCCTGCAACAGAGAAAAAGAAATTAACCTGCAACATAGAAAAAGAAATTAACTTAGCCATTCTTGCAGTGGAAAGGCTGCAGGAAAGAAACAGGCTGCAGGGGTATGAAGAAGACAGCAGATCCTAGCAGTAGAATGGAAAATCTAGTATCTGCAAAAGGTAATGGTGGGATGTGAAGTGCACTATGTAATAGGAACTAACATTGGTTAGGGACACTGGATCTTCTTTCTCCATCCATGTCTGAGTCTGTATGTGGAAGAAATTAGGAAATTTTTAATGGGAAGAAGTTTAAGAGAGAAAACCAGAGTGAAGTGGATGTACTCTTCACTCTGAGTTTCATGCAATGACCCTGATTCTGCTGCACTCCCTTAATTAGCCAGTAAATCTCTTTCTCCCCAGGAGCAGCAAGGGATGCTGCTGTTCCTACCAAAAACAGCCAGAGTTTGCAAAGGATGGACAAGGTCAGGAGAAAAAGGCAGTTAATTAAAGGCCAGAAATTGGAATGGCAAGTGGCTGAAATGGGAAGGATTTAGACAATCTGGCAGGCAAAATGATTCTCTCTCATTTTCTTGACAAGTAACACAGAGTGGTGACAGGGCTAAGAGAAAAAGCAATACAAGTCTCAATTCCTACCACTGGAAAATTGAATTTTTGTTACTATAACCAGTTAAATTTCTGCTATATCCAACCACATCCATGCTGTGGATGTTCACATATTTTTCAATATGTTATTTATGTTCCTTGGGGAAAGCAAATGCTGTTTTCCTTTTAGATAACGTTCTAGCAGTTATATATGTCTATTGTCAGCATTACTTGTGTAGGAGAAAAAACAGATGGTTCCTTCATGCTGAAAAAGGCAAGTACTACATTCTGAGCTTTAGGAGGATGCCCACAGGCATGAGTAACCAAAGAATTCTGAAGGAAATTATTGTAAATTGAACCATGTTGACTCAGAGAGAGACAAGCTTAAGTGTAAACTCATGGATTATTCCAGGGTCTAGATCCTGCTAGTTCTCTTGTTGATTGCCTTTTCTGACACTGCTCAGCTTTTCCCATGTTCTTAGCTAGAAGTCCAGGAACTGATATTTTCACCAATGCTACTAGACACTAAATGCCATTTTAAAATAGCTGAATCATTTGCAGCATCAGCTATGGGATTTGCAGGAGGTATGATTGACTACATGAAGACCTAGACACAATACTGATGCAAACCTTATTATCCAAAAACACCCTGATATTGAAGAGAAGCTTCTTTCACTTTGGCAAAGTTCCCAATGTACCTAATGTTCCTAAGATAATGAAATGTTATTAGCCCATGCAGTTTAGCAGCATATATGAAATAACCAAGGAGTCTTCAATCTGGTTTAGACTCTACCTTATCACACTGATGTTACTGCTAACTTTAGTTTTTTCCTACTGTTAGAGAGAAAAAAATGGAACAATTCAGTTGTGTTTATACTCTGGAGATACTTTCTTTTCAATAGAGCAGATGCCTATTGCTGAACAGATATAGAGAAGCTTACACTTTTATGAAGAAAGACTGCTATGTAACTCTTCTGACCAACCCCCAAAAGCTAAAAAGCAATATATTCCAGGCAGATGTATGCAGCAAAGAGTTGGGCAGGACATATTTCTTCAACAGCTTATGTTTTATAGATAGAAAGAGGAGAAAAATCCTTATTTCAAACTTGTCCATATAATTTATCCACTCTGTAAAGTGGCATGCTTCTAATTCTGTTAGCTGATGACATTTATATCTTTCCACTACCCTCAATCTATTCAGAGTTCATTCAGGACTGTGGATTTTGACAAGAGGTGGAAGTCCTTCAGAAACCTTTTCATTCCACTTCTGTGGGTTCTGTGACAGAGCTTTATCACAGAGAAGTGGTTTTGAGAGTTAGTTAATTATTATTCCTATACAACATAATTTGCTTCATGTTTTTGCCCTTGATAAAGTAAGGCAGAAGACAACATGAGCTTGCAGAGAAAAATGAGGAAAGGCAATGAAATCATGACCATGTTTGCCTTCCAGGTGTCTACAGTTTTAAATTGACTTATGACTTACATTTTTTATGCTAGAAGACACTGTTACTCATTCAGGAGGAAAGCTATCTATAGACAATAAAAGCAAAGCACTTCACTAAACCAGGCCCTGAGCTGCTTAGGAGGACATTCAGGTAAACAGTTTTGCAGGTTATAGTTGAGCTTTCTGGATGCCTAGAAATGATCCATCACTTTTCTCACAGCACTCAACCTGGATGATCTTAAGCAGCTGCAGAGAATCTCTGCTTATTGAATTTCCCCTTTCAAGACAGCCAATATCCTCTTCACATCTTGCAGTGCTCAGGTTTGAAATAACACAAAGCCTTTTGTCTCCCATTGCATGTGCTCCTTTATGCTGAGCTCACATTTTATGAAATATGAAAGTTTTTCTTAGATAACATGAAGAAACCTAATCAGAATGAAAGGTAGGGGGTTTTTTCTTTTCTGTAGATACCAAGTTGAAAAATAAGGTCAACTGGACTGTGGTCAGGATTTGTGCTAAGGTCAACTGGACTGTGGTCAGGATTTGTGCTAAGGTCAACTGGACTGTGGTCAGGATTTGTGTATGTGTTTGCCACAAGTACTCATGAATTATTCATCCTGGCACCTGTGGTGAAAGTAATTTTAAGCACTGACATTCACAGAAGCATAGAATAGTTTGGGTTGGAAGGGACCTTCAAGGATCATCTAGTTCCAAACCCCTTGCCACAGGCAGGGATGGCATCTACTAGACCAGGTTGCCCAGGGTCTCATCCAACCTGGCCTTGAACACAGCCAGGGATTTGAAAGCAAGAGCTATGCCTGAGGCTTATGGGATTTGTTCTTACAGAAGTTTCAGGTTTTATGTTGTAAACCATTGTTCTATTACAGTCTGGGTGTATTTAAATGCATAATATTAATGTATTCAGGTCTTCTCAGAAACCTCCCTCAAAGAGGCTGCAAATGTGTGTTACAGAGTCCAGTAGCCCTTACTGCTTTTGAGCCACCAGACAAGTTTCAGGATGTCCAAAGACTGATGCTTTCTTCTCCATAGGGAATGTGGAACACGCATTCTATGATTCTTAAAAGTGCTTTATACCACCTAGTAAGGAGGTCATTCCTTCTTAAAGTTTCTGATAATGTGTGATAACAGCAGAAGTGTGTTTATAATGGACTATCCAAGTCTTCTGCCAGCAGCAGATCTCTTTTTGGTCTCTTTCATTTTTCCTGGGGTTCTCCAACAATGGTAAAATCAGAAAATTTGATAATGTGGTAGCCTAAGTCCTTCAAGACTCAGTT